>OV816026.1:2616360-3218788 GCA_929113105.1 Agrypnus murinus | reverse complement strand
ATATTTAAAATAGAAATCAAGAAATAAAATTTCATGCAAACATAACCTAAGTTTCATATGCATATAAAAAGGTTTCATTTTTAGAAAAAGGATATCAATCATTTAGATTGTTTTATCATAATACATGTTTATACAACCCAAGTTACACATTGGGATGGGTTTTTCATTTGTAGAGAAGAAGTAATCTTCTTGTTTAAATTTAGAGCCTACGATCTTTAACGTAGGGTGAATTTGTCTATGTTCCAAGAGACCAACTTAGTTTCGCGCTGTCAGTTTACTGAAAACAGATAATTGGGGTCAATCTTGTTATGACTTATATAGCACAATTAGTTTTTAAACTTTGTTATAAAAATTCTGACCATTTTCATTATTGAAGGTTTAAATCTTGTCGTTATGCTTTATTTTGACGATTATTAACTCTTATACTGTTTTTCCTCACTATTGTTTTTATGTATACACTTGGAGGACTGTATGCTGGACAATTTGATTGTAAATTGATTTTATTTGAATCAATATTAAAGCTGGAACTTGCAAATGCATCATTTGGTTGATTCGATGTCGTATCGGACTGAAAAATTATGTTTGTTGTAAATTGTAAAGATGTTCCTGTGGAAGATTTATATGTATAATAGTATTTGATCGTTGTTAAAAAATATCTTATTATTAATTACTGTTAATATTCGAATAAACGATCTTTAATCGGAGGCAGTTTGACACAATTGACATCAAGTATAACCTAGAAATTAACGACTCAGCTCTGACTTTAAATATCTTTGTTGTAAAATTACCGCCAGATGGTGCTACTTAACGTACGAATCTGTAATAATTTTCAACAATGAAAAAACTGGTAATGAGACGGCCGTATATAAGCGAAGCTTATATGAATCTAGTAGGCCGTGACTGTAGTGTAACAGTTATGAGTTAGGTTAGTGGTGCCATCTTTTTTCAGGAATATATTGTACTTCCGGTCTCTTTGTTCTTATGTTATAAGTTAAAACCCCACGTCCACCGAGTTCATCTGAGCTGGCTAGCCATCGTCTTTAGAATTTTCTGCATCATACTGCAATGTTTCTTAAACCTAATAAAACCCCTTTTTCCCCGAATTTTTGCATATTGAATAACAAACATATTATAAATACATAATATACAGGTCATACTGCATCTACAGCTCGCATAGTTATTGAAAACAGTAGTATAATATATAAACAACAGCTTACCTCGTAAACAAAATTATAGTACTTTTCTAAGTGTTTAATTCTACAAAACGAACCTACAGTAACAAACATTACCTAATAGTACTACAGACTACATATTAAAAACTCCTAGATTATCATAATATGGTAACAAGTATTCCATACACTCTCTGTATCGTTCATTATTAAACGAGTCATATCGAAAACCGTCTTCGCTGCCATTGCTAAGTAACTCTTCAAAGCTGGCATCACTTCTATTTGATGCTCTAACAAATGGTAAAACTGTAACTGAAGAAGTTAAACCTAAAAGAGGTCATCATGAAATAAAAATACACATTTTTAAACTCTATTTTAAATTAAACTAATAAACTAAATTTTACCATAAAAAGCTCTCTGTTTAAAATCGTTTTGGAATAACTCAAAGGTAGGTACTTTTTCCTGTGGATATCGCAATTTACTTAAAATAAATGTTAACTGCTTATAATAGTGTTTTAAAAGTGTATTTAGATGATGAGCTCTGACTTCAGTATTTGGACTCGTTGCCCAAAAGAAGTTTAAGTCAATTGCTGGACTGGAATGCAACACAACTTGAAAATCAATCTGCAAATAAAAATATACCTATGTACATACATAGTACATACACATTAAACCCAAAGAGTGTTTGTACTTACAATTCGACAGTCTTTAAGTTTTCCACCTGCATAAGTAAACATGGCGTTATTAATCCAAAAGTCTCCATGATTTAGAATACTAAAATCATCAGAATTCAGCTTTACTGCTGCCAAAGTTTTTTCAATTGCCTTGCATTTTGATATTTTTAACATTTTGCCGTACTTTTCAAAACCTACAACATTTCATGTTGCAAAATACTTATGCGATACGTATATGAATTTAATAATAAAATTTTTCATTCTCCCCTCTACGAAAGTGTAACTTTCTGTCTTGATAAGGCAACCGAAAGCGAAAGTAAAACATTCGAGGTGGTTGCTAGGTATGAAAAACTTTCGGTCCCTGGACAACGAAGTAAAACTGTCAATTTTTTTAAAATATAATATTATAAGGCGGCTGTTATCAACATTACCTTGGTAACAATACTGTTGTATATACAAACATTATTTTATTATAATCACTGAATCATCATTTTATTTATTTATTTGCGGTGGTTTATAAATGAAGAGGGGAGAATGAAAAGTTTAATACATTACACGCTGCGAAAGCCCTTTCAGGTGCTCGGTGTTTTTAACTAACCTCGGCTACGCTTGCGCTTCGCCTCGGCCAATCAAAAACACCTTGCACCTAACAGTAAACTTTTGCAGCTTGTAATGTAAATAACTATTACATTGGTGTGACTTACCCGGCCATCTTGAACAAGCTTCTGCCAAAGCGTCAAACCCAACATCAAGCCATCGTAGAGTAAATGGATTATTCCAGAATATGCCAAGATTGTAACGATTTATCATTGCAGCGTGCTTAAAATAAATAATTGACGTGGTTAAGTCATTTAATTTAATAAATGGAAGAAATATGTTGAATTGCTTACTTTTTCATACAATACAGCTGATGCAGCATGGAAGTGAGCAAGCGTTTTTAGTGCAAGAATACAATGATCTAAATCCAAACCATGTTGTCTGGGGTGCATTTTAAACTCTTCAACTGATAAGTCTTCTAAGATAATTGCGGGACGTGGTTCTTTTATAAAAGAAATGCATCTTGGTGTCAAGGTTATGGCGCCATCTAAAAATCATAAATATATATTTCAGTTTCAAACTTTGAAAGATTACGAGTCAAGAATAGACAGATCAAAGCTTTTGAGATTTACAGATTCAAAGAGTTTCAGATGTCCAGAAGTTCAAGTATCAGAAATGAACAGGCATTTTAGTTTTATTTATTATAACAACCCTGGGTTTAGAACGTTTCATGTTCAGAAAACAATCAAAGAACTAACATTTCATCCGCATTTGTATGGGGCTTCTTCATGAGAAATTACAAACACAGTTGCAAAACATGATAGATACCTGGAAGTCGTTGTTAGTTCTTTAATGTTTTTAAGGTAAACACTTGTGAAGTTGGTTACTTAAATATTAAATAGTTTTGATGTTGAAGCTAAAACATCGCAAGTTATAAACATACACAACGGTTAATAGAAACTCTTTAATAATCAATAAAAGGTAATCTTGGTTGATGTGTATAATCGAGCGAGGGCAGTTGGCATCAGGTAATTGAAGACATTTAACATCATTAATAATAGATATTTATGCATTAAGGGAGATATGAATGTTTTTTCCCCCGAGGTTGACGTGTTACACACCAAGGGCCGAAGGCCCGCGGTCTGTAAGTCTACCGAGGGCAAAAAACAGAATATCTCCCGTAGTGCATTAAATATTTTATTTTTTAGTAACATCATATTCTTTATTTTCAACTTAAAACGTAAAAAAACATTCAAAATTAAAATAAATTGTGAATATCAAAGGTGGTTTGACTGTGCCGTTGTTACGATGGTTGCTACAGTTGCATGAATTTGTTTTTCAATCAACAAAAAAAATGTCTGAAAGCAGCAGCGTTATTCCTCACAGTGTGATTATAAAAGCGGAAAAAGCCAGTGAGTTATTGATTCCAAAGAAGTCTGAACATTTGTACATCAAAGAATATGACCGATTTCATGTATGGATGGTGTTAAAACTCCCTTGGGAGATATGAGTTGCTTTTTATAGTTGGTATCTAGGACGAGAATAATCCATATCATGTTACTAAAAAATAAATATCCTTTCACCTTATTTCAGTAAGATCTTACCTGCTCATATAATCTAGTAGTTTAACCTCAGTTGAGATTTTAACGTTTACCATTAGTATATTTTGAAATTTCACAAATAAAATTCCCATTGTGTCAAACTGTTAACTAACACAAAGAAAAAACATTATGGGATATTCAATTCTTGAACGAGCAAACGATGAGAAATTTCAAGCATAGAACTCAGCATTGAAATTTCTCCAAAATACTAATAAAAATAAAACGGCTGAGTTTAGCTAACCATTGCATATGAGCCCACTAAATGCAAAACTCTGTATTTGCTAAAACCATACTTTTGAGATAAATGCAAAAAACAGTTTTCTACATTACCGTGGCCACAGATTGTTTGCAAAACTGTGCAATAGTGGAGAATAGCGTAAGAAACTTGTTTAGTATCATAGTTAGCCTAGAGGTGTCGCTAAAGTTGAAAAACATAGACTTAAAAAATTCATTTACAGAGTTTTGCATCTAAACTGAAATAAATATATTATTATATAATATTTTTTAATGCAATATTAACTACCCTAATATTTAGAAAAAACACCTACGAAATAGTAATGTAAACTCTTTATTAATTAGTAATAGTAGGTACTGTTGTTACACATGTAATTCTTCACCTTCACTATTTTCTTCATACTCGTCCTCTTCCTCGTTTGTTTCTCTTGCGTCTGTTCCAGTATGGTCAATTATTTTATAAAACTGCAATTCCGGATCATTTCTCCATTCATCTCCATAGTGCTTCTTTAAAAGATTGTCTATAGACGTCTTATCACCTCGAAGAAAATTTTGTATGCTCATTTTTTTCGGCCGTAAGTTCTGAAGATGTCTTCCTTTCTTAGTAATTGTTTTCGGAGTTCCCAAGTCCGACCTATAGAAGACCTCGCCTCGTACCATGACGTTATTTTTTTTTGTGAATATAAATCGTTTAGACTCGTTGAATTTGAAATGCCATTGTCCAGGTTTTTTAAGCACATTATTTGCTTCGGTTTTCCAATCATAAATACTCCACTGTTGACCAAGCCGCAGTACAGTAGAATGGTTACCGATTATTCGTTCATACTCTTCTCGTTTGATTATTACGTCTAACTTCCTTATCTGCTTTTCCGTCAATCCAAAAACTCTATCCGGAGGTAGAAATGAGTGCCCCACAATTGGAAAGACTACTTCCAAGCATTGAATGTGAGCAGGTGCTTGATTTAAAAACCAAGAAGCTAACATCAGCATTAAAGTTGAATTTTTGTTTTGCCCCCCACATCCATCGGCAAAAAATTTGATTTTATTAACAACTGCTGGAAATTGGTGATTCATTAAAGTATTGTAAAGAGCAGAAGCAATTGCATTTGAATTTTTTGGAAATTCGCTTTCTAGCCATACATAGGAGCGAACATTCTCAGGAGTTAATTTTGTTTTAGAATTTCCGCATACAATAGTAAAATTATAGAGATTTATTTGTTGAGAAAAATATGCCGACTGGTCAGGTAGTTTCGGAAGCGCCAAATTTTTTTGGCAGTCAAAGGAAAAAATTTGAGTGCTTTCGTCTTCTTCTTTTAATAAATTGTAAAAGGCTTTGGCTTTTAAAATGTGTACTCTTTGCCGAGCCATAATATTCAATTTATCATTTTCAGTCTCAACTTTCTTTAGTTTTTCTTTAGATTGAAGGCAAGTTGAACAGGCGTCGGTTAAAGGTGTACCGAAAGCTAAGTTATAATTACGATTAATATAGTTTCTAAAATAGCAAAGTCTTATTAGTGGATCAGGATTTCGTTCACAAAATAGACGATAAAGTTTTGTGAAATTTAAATTGCAAGGCAAATACAATCTAGTTGTATAATTTCTACGGTAATGTGACTCAGCACAGTTCAAGCTTTCAATAAATTCTTTAATTAAGCGTTTTTTCTGATCGTTTTTGTCTTTCACTCTGTCTCCTCCCCGTTTTTCCTTTGGTGTTTCAGAATTTTTCACAAAATTTCCTACAATACTCTCAATTCTGTAAGGACTAATGCCGGTTATAGCTTGAAAGGCCTTCTTGCAGACTTTGATTCTTTCACCATTGTGTTTAGGTACGTAATATTTAATAGAAACTGAATGTAAGTTAGTCGTGCCTTTTTTCGGAAGGGTGCCTTCGCAGAATTTAAGTAAGAAAATATCCTGTTGAATCTTGTCGTGAGCTGAATAGAGCATTTTGTGAAATCTTAAAATGTCTATCATTAATAATTCTTTACACGAGAAGGATTTTTTAGCATGTCTACACTTCGGATACTGTGGAAGTGTTTTAGGAGCGTGCCTAGAGAATTAATACAAACATAGAAACAATGTTATATACAAAGGAAAATATACATACCTTTCTTTTTGTAACTTTATTCTTTTCCATTTTTCACGTTGTGTTATGCGTTTTCTTCCTTTTCCACTTTCACAACAAGTTACTGGTGTCTCCATAGTTAAGAACAAAACACAACTGAGAAACTCATGCGCAACACGCAACACGTGAGTCACGTGACGCGTGATTCAGCGTCCCCATTGGAGGAATTGCAAATACAAAGTTTTGCACTTAACAGAACCGAATTTTTACCGAGTTTTGCATTTGAGGCTGATTTTTAAACTTAAATATCTTAATAAATACTGAGTTTTGCTATTGGAAAAAGTATTCATCTTAACAGCAATAAGCATTTTTAGTCGGTAATAAGAAAATCACCATTTTTCAATTTTGTGCAAATACAGAGTTTTGCATTTAGTGAGCTCATATAAACGTGTAGGACAATTTATGCCTACATCATTACATAAAAATGGCTCCTAATGTGTGAAGCATTTATTACTAATTTATTATTATACATATACATATGTAAAGTATCTCAGTTACATGTGTGTACTTACATATATGTGTGTGTATATATATTTCCAGTTTAAGTACAATTTTGTAAAAACATTAGTTAAAAGTGTTTGGCGCTTAGCCTTATACTGTTTTTGTTTGATTTATGTTCGGATTTCGACGGAGATCGGATCGAGGTTCTAGTACATATATTTGTAGCAAGAAAATAGTGAAACTTCGGTATATTTCTGAATGAATTTTGAAATGTGAACTTGCGGATGCAGGAAATTTTAATTTTTTTAATTTTTGCTTAAATTATTTAGTAGTCGCTTAAACAGATAGCAGAACATGCCTCCGAAAATATTAAAATATGATTTTACGAGTACCTACTTACCCAGAATTTTATGAATGGCCGGTAGAACTTCTGTGTATACAGTTATTTCCTGATCAGATAATTTTGACAGCTTATCATATTCGATTAAAACTTGATTGTTAGGGCAAACTTTTATAATGACTGATATCTTCGCTTTGCTAAAAATATGAACTTATAGGTATGAGTTGTAAATAAATCATTACAATAATTTAAGTATTTAAAGTATTTATCAACTTTAATAATTTTTAAGGTACTCACGTTTGATTTTTACTATTTTCATAAGTAATTACAGTCCTAAAAATGTCTGTTGTATAATTACTTCCTACTGGAAGTGCAAGAAAACTTTTATGGTCCACTATTTTCACAGCTTTGTTATTTAAATATTTCTTTAAAGAGTCCGAAAAAGAATCTGAAACCCACGTTGGAAGACTAGTCATTTTCTATCTGGTCTAAATAAAAGTGTACGTATTTTTCTATTTCTTCTAGATTAGAGGTTATAGTGGTTTATCTCTCACGAATGTCTAGATACTGATTATTATTATTATTATTATTGAAGACGTTGCAGGAAGTGATTGTCTCGTTTAGGTTAACGTTCTTTGACGATAATTCAAGATTAAGTAAAATGACTTACATTTAATAATAAACAATGTTGTTTATATTAATCTGCTACACATAATTAGTAGTTTAGTTAAGATATTTTATCAATATACTAATGATAATTTATTACTTTATTATTTTGGATAATATTAAAAACAAATAGTGGCTATTTCTTAATGTATCAATAATCTTGTCAATGGCAACTCACCTGTGTTGTATTTATAACATACAGAACTGCCGACTAGTCAGGGTGGCATCGTCTATCTTAGATTTCATAAATGAAAAGAGAGACCGACTAATTAGATTTTATCACTGAGATTACTTGAAGCCTAAAAATGAAATCTGAAATCATGAAATTGGGAAATCTTTATGAAATATTGAAAATCAACATTTGTAAATGTTCGGTCTAAGATGTTTAAAACTGGGAACCTCCTAATATTTAGAACTTACAAACTAAAACCCTAAACCCTAGGTGTTAAAGTTTTAACACCGTGAAATTTGAAGTTATGCCATATTGTGAATTAAAGCTTCAAAGTAGAATTTTGCAAAACTTTAAACTTACTGGATCTATGAAACAAATCTCAATATACCAAATTGTTAACTTTTAAAACTTATTCAGTCTGTATAAACTGAAGAGGTTGTTAAATTGATTACACTGTTAAGTAGCGTGATTGGATAAAACTGGTTTAAAACAACCAATCACACTACAACACTTGCATTCAATTAGCCACTCACATGTGTTAACGTGACTAAATAACCATTAATCAAAGTAGAAAATAATTATAAATTTTAAACTAAATTTTCTGTAAACTGCCAATAAACTCCAATCAGCCATCTATCGACCAAAAGAAATTTTAAGTAAGGTTTCATTGGACGCCGCTAGATAGCAATGCTCTCAGATTAAAATTAAAAATTAATTAATTTTGTCGTGATTATTAAATATAAAATATGGAAAAATAAAACTAATATTAAATAAAAAAGATATTTTTAGCGCTAAATACATTTATAAAACTAAAGTATAAATCGAATAATACGTCTTGTTTTAAATTATTTAGAAATAAAGGTTGGCCAAGACATTAGTAGTCAGTTTTACAGACATGTAAAGGAAATTGTTAACCACTTTGCTGTTGCTACAGTAACAGCTTACTTTCCAAGGTTTTTACAATGATAGAAATGTACATATTACAATATGATTGCGAATAATAGTTTTCGTGGCAAGCTTTGTAAATGAATCTTTACGGGCGAGCTGTAAAGTTTGTGGGGCGAGCAAAGACGGAGCGAGCTGCCATAATCCAGTGAGCAGTGAAGATTTATTGCAAAGCGTGCCACGTACAAAGTTTTATTTCCATATCCATCAGCGTTTTTTATTAATTTATTGTATATTTTGTATAAAAAGACATTTTATATAAGCTTCATATAAGCTATAATCAAGGGCGGTAGGACAATTTATAGTTAAACATTATCATGGTGTTGTGATTAAGTACAAATTAATTTTCATTAGTTTTTTGTTGATGAGCATTGCAGAACTTTACAAGTGTCTAGGAGCCCGTAGAATTTTACAGGACTATTATACCTGTAACTTCTCATTTACTTAGTTACCATAAATGCCGATAAAGTGTCATTTACATAGAATGTAGAAATAAAAATTCTACCGGATTTAAATAAAATAAATCAACTGAACAACGATTTAGTATTCAGTTACCATGTACACTCGTTCTTCATAGATGTCTATGTTTTGAATTCGACTAATAGTTGCCATAGATACTCGTTTTTCATAGATTTCCATATTTTAAATTCGGAAATTTATTTGATATAATTCCAATAATCCTATGAAACAAATTGCATTACGTCCTACGTCCTGGAAATGTTCTCACAGTCTCCTCTTTTCGGCTCCTTCGTCGTTTTGTCCGTAACATCTTACGTAAATACCTATTAATAATAATAATTACGTAAATGACTATTTACGGCGACAGAAATGACTTCTTTGAAACCACACCAAAGGCTATAATAACTAAATTTGGAGCTTAATAATATTAACTAAATCTAATACAAAACTACAATTTTATGCTTAATATATTTATTTTCCACTTTCTATGTAAATGACACTTTATTGGCATTTATGGTAACTAAGTAAATGAGTAGTTGCAGCTACAATCCTGTAAAATTTTACGGGTTCCTAAAAAAGACTTGTAAAGTTCTACAATCCTCATCAACAAACAGCTAGTTTGTTGCTTAATTACAACACCATGACAATATCTAGCCATAAATTATCCTACCGCCTTTGATTATAAAATATTTTTTTATACAAAATATACAATAAATTAATAAAAAAAATGTAACGTAACGTTGAGGTAAGGAATGCCCATGAGCATCAGATTCTAGACTCTTAAAGCTAAGCGGAGGGGAAACAAGTAATCAGTGCTCCTGGACACCAGATTCTAGTTTCCCTCAATAAATAATAAAAGTCACTTACCAGCTTGCTTCAAGATGTTGATTCGTTGGAGTCATTTTTATGACTGAATGTTAGACTTGAAGCAAGCTGTTTATATACTGTGTCCTCGCGAATATTGCGGAAGCCTTAGTGTATAAATGCATATATTACGTATAATGAGATGAATATATAAATGCATAATGAGATGCAAATATAAGTGCATACTGTATAAATGAATAAATTACTTCTAATGAGATGCATACATTATCATATAATTGGCGGTTCGCATGCTATGCTTCTTGCAGGTGCTCTAGTCGCGTGGGTAGTCGCTGCATAGACGAGTGTAACCTTGATAACATTTGCACTAAACGGAAAGCAAGTTGAGGAATTATAAAATTATTTAATTCCAAATAATTCCGTTTGTGACAGTATGATACATTTAACATAACGGGTTAAGGAGTTCAGGCTACACTTGTTATAATTTTTATACGGGGAATTTATCGTAATGCACAACAAATTCCATTTTCAACACTGTGTGTTTGTAACAATATGCAAAAAGTACAACAAAAATATAAAATTTAAAATGCATTAAGGCTGTATTAAGTATTACATCTTACATCTACGCGAATCATAAAAGACGTAACTTACTTTAAATTCCATGACAAAAACAAAACATAAATTATCTTTAACAAAGACGTTACACTACTACTTAATAACCTTGTTGTTGAACTTTTCGCAATAATATTTAATTGCAATATAACTGCCCTAACCCAATTAAGATGATGACCCACATCAATGATTGTTGTCGGGTATCCTTTTTTAAAGCAGGTTTCGTTTGTTTGATGCGCTATGATCCCTTGTATTTTAAAACCGCACACGCATGGTCCACCTACATCTCCCTCACATGCTCCCTAAAGATAAATGAAAATAAAAATTACAAAAGTTATTGTTTATAAAGTGTGGATATTTTTGCTTACCTGCGAGTCATTGTGAGGAAAATCTTCTATTTGAACTAAACAAAAATTCTTAGCTGATACTATATAACGTTGTTTTCTCTTAAGAATTGTAAATCTGTTTAAACACTCTGTATAATCTATGGCATGCAACTGGACTTTGATTAGTCTTTCTTCGAAACGTTGTTCGGTTGCAGTCTCTTGCTCTTCTTTCCGTTCAATTTCTTTAACAAACCTTTAACAATTTTCATTGATATTAATTTAGTTAGTAAAAATTATTTTAGTATTTCAAGATTTGTTTAATATCTGCGATATTCTTCCAGGTAGTCAGTTTCGTTAAAATAACACTAGTTTTAATGTAAATCTGACGAAACGGCCTGTCTTAAAAAAAACGTAACATGTTTATGAGGTTATTTTGTATTATAGACAGTCATACACAACAGATGATTATTTAGTTTAAAACTGGTGATTATCACGACTTAAATTTTACATAAGTGTACTGTCACTAAATCACGTCATTTTTTCGTAATTTTTAACATCACTTAAACAAGCAGTCTAAACGCAACGACTGAATTTGTCATTTCTAGTCAAAAATCAAACATCTGAAATTCAGTGATATAAGTTGTTAGTGTTTTTAACTCAGACTAATGGTGTTGCCATTTAAAATAATATAATAAACTTTTTGATTTTTCACTTAAATAACTCTTTGTACGTATTTGCTAACACAACCTAGGAACTTACCCTAAGATGTGGCAGCTTTCTATTCCCTGGATACTCAAAGGTTTAGTTGGAAGATGGCCTGCATTTACGTGGTTCGTAAATTTAAATGGGGTAGAAACCTGCAAGTAGTAAAATTTAATTTGTCAGAAATGTATTAGGCTTACATCTTAATGTTGGAAGCTTTATAGTAGATCTGTAGGTAAGTAGTGATATTGAAATTGCTTAATCAATGAGGACCTTTTTATTACTAACATCAGATTGCTGCGGATCTAACAGCAAGCTTGCTATTATTTATACCCTTATTTTTTCTGTCATAACAAATCGACAGCTTTAAAGTAGGACTTACGGAGATGTGTAGCAAACTATGCGCCGTAGATTATATTCCGTGGACTATTTAATGGTTGCCAATTGAGTATTGTCAATTAAAGGTAGTGAATAATGTACTGTTTAAGGTATGCAATTTTGTGTGCCGCGAATTGTGGGACACAACCTACGAATTGTGAACTCATATATCAATAGTGAATAATATCAAAGTCTTTGTCTGTGGCTTACTTTGTGTTTAATTATTTTTTTCAAGTTTACAGTGTGTCAAAAGGAAATACCGTTGGAAAAATACTGCTACAGATATACATAAGATGTAGACCATAGACTTTATACCATATAGTTACTTTATACCATAGACTGCAGAGTGCGTACACCGTATTTTTATAAATTAATTATGGAATGTAATCATTAGCTATTAACCATAAGTTGGAAAAACTGCAACTTACTACAAATCGTACATTATACATTTCGGTCAGCTTTTTTTTGAAAACGAGAATAGTATAAGTTGAAAAGTGAGGAAAGCATTTTCCTTTGTAACAGTGACAGAGATGAGAGATACCCTAACCAACTAAGTTTTTGATTTTTATTGCCAAAATGATTTATTCAAAAAATAGAAAAGCAGTAGAAAGGAGCACTTTTTGAATATTCGTTGTGATTTAGTAGTTGTTAATTGTTTTCGACTTATTTATTAATGAATTAGAAAAATTCGAAATTTAACATGGTTTTCTAGTTTTTGAATTACATTAATAAACGTGAACAGAAAACATAACAAAAAAATGCATTTTCCATCTCTATCGCTCTTAAGAGAGGCATATTTTCCTAACTTTTCAAGTTATACAACACCCGCTATCTACAAAACACTGGTCGAGCTGTATACATGGTATTACCAGTACCATGAAGGCTTTGTATGCAAGGAGTGTTATTTGAAAAGCAAAATCGACTTCCACTTACAGCCTGTTATGTTCTATGAGGTATTTTAAGTATAAGAAATACTTTTCAAATATCACATTAATCTGTGGTAAAGTCTGAAGAAAAACATTTGCAAATTAAGAAAGCATCTTAAAATATGTATTTTTTAATAATGCCTAGGAAATTTTTAAACATCCAGCTACATGCGAGTAATTTACCGCTAATTTAAAATTTAAAGAAATTTAAAAGTTTTTGTAATTTTTAAATGAAAAAAATATATTACCAAGGTAAACACATTAACTGCTTTAAGCTCTAAGGATTTATTTCTTAAGAAAATTTCTAATTAGATCTTTGAAAAAATATTTATTAAAAATCTTTATTACTTCATTTTCTAAATAAAATAATTTTTTATATATTTTAATTAAGCCCGCGAAATCTAAAAACTTCCAATCACAGTAGGTTTATTTTACAGTCATTCTTGACATCATACAATTCCATTTCTACGAGTCATCGTGTTTGCTTTTATTAATTACCGGCGCTAATAGTTTCATACACTCACGAGGTTTGAAAACATCCAGTACAAAATGTTCAAGTTTTCTTGCTTGAAGTAGAAACTAGCTAATATTAGAAAATATTCTTTGTTTTGATTTATTATTCTGCTAACTTCCAATATTGTAATTATTTTAGCTTAACTATTTACACTTTTTCCTACTTTTAAGAGTAAATAAAAAAATGTATCCAATACCTGCCTATTCCTATGATGATTTTGCATAAGTAATGTCATTTTATTACTCACTAGTGAGAGAATATTGAAATATGATAAACTGTGATAAACCTCTTGTTTTATCAGTTATATTCGTTTTATTGATTGGAGATGTTTTTCTTAAATAATACAACCGTTATATTCCATAATTAATTGTTTTATTTCTTCCTTTTATAAAATAGAAATTTGATGCGTGCTTACATGTGTACGCTTCCAAACTCTGTAGTCGTCTCTTTAATTAGCTCAAGTCATTAAATTTACAACTATTACAGAAGCAGTGCATTTTTACTTAATCTAGTTATTGCTAAAGGAATTTGATTAGTCAGCTATTCGCAATTGAACTTATTCTTGAACTTTATTACCTAAATATTTCAAACTCCCAAAAAACACATAATATAATTTTTAATAATTTTTATATTCCTTCACAAGTCACTACTTAGAGAATTCTCGTTCATTAATTGTATGATCTCCCCACTGCAATTATAATGCTTTTTGATAAATACAAAAATTAATTTGTCAAATGAATTGTCAGATCGAAAATATTATTATTCGAATAATAGAGATTTACGTATTATGGGCATAAAGAAGCTTTTATGGCCAGAAGCGTTATTTCTAGCCCGAGGCGTCAGCCGAAGGCTAGGAAAAGGCTGTAGGGCCATGAAAGCAAGTTATGCCCGCTATACATACACTATTTTATGCACAGATTAAGTTTTTATCTCAAATTTATTATTGTGTAAAAAATATAATTAAATGAGTACGTAGGTTTATCAAGCCGCTGTGCATATACTTATGTGCTTATACGAAGTACGTTACTATAGTTACTATTTCAAAATATTTAATTTCAGCTTATCTTCATTGGTGATAAGTTTACAAATTATATTAAGAACCAATCAAGTTCTACAAAAAACACTCTGACATTTAATTGACGTTTCTTTATTGCCTGTCGGACCATAAAGAGGCACTTGGGCCATAAAGAGACAGTTATGTTTAGATGAATCTAACAATAATATTGTTTATTGTTTCCAGCCTTATTTTGTGGAACTCCATAATCATGAAATAAATAAAGATTATTAAAAGTTTCACAGTTTTATTAAAATACAACCTGACAATATTGTTTCGACAGCTATGCTGTCATTATCAAAGGTAATATAATTATAAACAAACACGTCGCTAAGGTAGATACAAAATAGGTAACTAGATAAAATAATAATAATAATCATAATTAAATATCTAATACTTCCAGTAACGGAGAATTACTGAGCTCAAGTTGTTCATTCATTAAAGGTACCCTGAGTTTGTGTTTGTATATCTCAAAGGCTTCTAAAATGTCTAATTTGCGTTTGTTATTACAAAAATGTAGGAATTGAATATTATTTTGAGGAGTCATTGTGTGATTTTGTTCTAAAAAATGTTTGGCATAATTCAACAATAATAGTCTAATTATAATACATATGTGCATAAAAACCCATTAAAAAGTAGTTTCGATAAAATAAAACAAAATAAAATGCGCACGTGACGGACTCGTGGCTAAGCTTGTCTGGTGGCTAATGTGCAATATTACACACTATACTCTAACAAACAAATGAAAAATTTAGGTCGCCGCGTGATCACCACCTGGTAAACACATAAAATCTAAGATCAGATTTTAAGCAACACTGATATTATTTAAGCTGTTAAAATTGTCAGTGACGTACGTTGCCCGCGTGATTCGCGATACGGTATGCAAGTTAGCCCTCGTGATTTCGGCCACCTAGATCATTTCATTAGACTTCATTTGTTTGATAGAGTATAGTATAAATAACTATTATATGCTACCTTTTTCTTTTTATGTTTTTCGATTATTTGTTTTAATTTTGAAGAAATGCTTTTTATACAAGGTGTAACTAATACGCCTTACCATTAAGTTCTTTATTTAGTAAATAATGCTATGAAGCCAGAATTTTTATGGAATGTTTTTCAAATTTAATTAGAAATTTTCCTAAATGCCCTTAATCCATAGGGCTTAATGATTTCGAATCTCGCGGGCATCATTAAATATTGAGAAATATTTAAGAATCGAGTTTTTGGAAAAACCAATTAACATGTCGTTAGCAAATCAGTTAAGAAGCAATTATAGCCAGGGGAGTTGAATCTGTCCCACGTCCGGATTTGAATGTAAAACTCGTTCACACAAGTTTACGTACGCCGTTAAGTTATTAAAGGAGATATAACATAAATATGGAATTGAGTTATAAGAAATCAGAAAACTCTAAAGTAATACTCTCTTCCTTTCTACTCTGTACTGTACTGTACATGTCTCATAGTCAATAACGCTGTCTAGAACTAGTCAACGAGTTTCTTTCTAATTTCCCTAAATCCAACATCTAGCCTGTTTATGTTATACAAAATACGTTAGACGATTCTTTCCAAAATATTTGAAGCGACAGCCAATGTTCATGATCCTCTCTACATGAACGTGCTTCAGAATTTTTCTATGACAGCTTTTAAAACTTTTTGGAAAAAGCCTTTTTTGTGGTAGCTCTTTTCTTTAATCGTCCAGTTTCTAATAAGCGTTTTCCGAAGAAGACGAGAGTAAATAATGATTTCTCCGAAAAGAACTATCTAATTGAACTTTTTGAGAAACAAATCTTTAAGACACAATTAAGCTTTTCTGGATGTAGAACTTGTCATTGTTTATTTCCGAGTTTGGGACGAACACGGATTTAAATCTTTAAGTGTGAGAACCAGAGGGTAATAGATCTATGATGAGATAGCATTAGAATATCTATTAAGCTAGAGATCTAAATAATTAGAATTAGAAATTGAGTGGTACAGTGCAACTTTAATTTTATCAAAATCTACGCTTTTGGGAGTTGCAGGTACAATCTTTGAAAATTTGACATGTGTATAAAACTGACAAAAATCTTGAAAATTATAAATTTAAATATTTAAAAATTAATACAATACTAAATATTCTTAATATTCTAACATATTGACTGAAAGTCTACCCAATACTTACTTGAATCATAGCTATATTGTACTCGTCACTTGGTTTCTTATACTTTGGATGTATAGCAACTTGTTTTATTTGGCGTGCTTGTTGGCCAACTTCATTCTTCAGGTTAACTATTCCAGCGAATATTTCAAAATCTCTATACGAGGTTACACCTTTGAAACATCTAGCAGCCGTTAAAACCCATTGTTTGTGTACAATAGCTCCACCACACACTAAGTAACCATTACCTTCCTTATTATTTGATGATCTTGTCATTCTTTCGTATTTTATTAAAATTGCCATGAAAGTGTACTCATATAAAGAAGCTTCAGACCCCCCTCCGGTCTTTGCGAGCACTAGAATGAATTATTCTATTTAGACAATTTGTATATGAGTGTATCATTATATTTGCTCACTATCTTGATGAGGCTGTTGCACGGATTTATTATCTTGTTGTGATATGTTAAGAATGTTGAAAATAATTATTAGAAATAAAAAAATCTTAAGTAACATATTTGTAGGTTTGAATGAAGTGACATTGAAAAGTCATTCGTTGACATTTACTAAAAATTATGTACTTATATGTCAAAATCTAATGAGTGGTGAGATAGTCTTTCTTGATCACCGCCTTTGACATTTGCATGACCGTTATGAGTTAAGTTTTACCATTTGCGCGGATTTTAGGCTACTGAATTCTGCCATACAACACAGTTTGTAGTAATATGCCTTCTAAGCTATTACTCATGGATTAAGTGACCGTGGCCTGAAAAGTAAACCAAGAGCAAAATAAGAAACTCAATGCCAGAATCTGGAAAAATCGAAGAAAACTCCCAGACACAGAAGGAAATGTTCTCTCATATAAGAACCAGATGATTACAGACGCTATATAAATAAGAGAAGGCAGCGCAATTCTTCTTGTACCCAAAGAAGTGGATAATTCATTCAGGCGCCAAATACACATGTAGTTAAGCTCCAGTATTTAGATTCCTTAAAGTTGCAAAAACTCAGAAACATACGAGATTCGGGTGTTCTAAAGTATTTAGTATTAGTTGCGAATTTCTAAAACCATCAGTTTTTAAATTCCAAAGGTTATGAATATGGAGGTTGCAATGGCTAAAGCTTTCAATGTTTCTGCGGATAAGGTTCTACTATTTCATTATTTTCTGATAGTCCAAGTCCTAGAATTCCCTTACATACCAATCTTAACATACTTGCATTGTAAATCCTAGATATGATTTCCAGAAATTTTAAATTTAGAACTTTAAAACTTAGAATTGGTTCGTCTTTAGCATTTGGAAAGTTCTAAATGATTTTAAATAAATTATGAAACATGAATGGATTTTAATTTTAGACTTACAATATTATTATATATCTGATATCTTGATTTGGAAAATGGTGATATAATGGTATAGTATGTATTAAGAGCTTAATTGAGTGTTTTAGAGCCCGCAGTCAGTTAGCACCTGAAGCGAAAGCGAAGGCGCTAAGACGATAAATTCTGACCTGTTAGTCCAGCCAAACTGTATGAAAAACTGTTGGAAAATGGAAGTACATAAGATTTTTTTCCAGCATGCAGGGGGGTCTAGGAAAGCTTAACTTGAAGTTTTCGACCTCAAATTCATATGAGCTTTTTCCGCCATTTTGAAAAGAAGGGATGAAGTGTTGTTTTGAAATTATCTCTGTAACCGTAGGTCAGACAAAAAACTTGTATGAAGCATTTTTTGTCGATAATACGATTGTATGCAACTTTTATTTCAAATTTTTTCGCGTAATATAAAAAATTAAAAAGTTGTGAAGGAAAAACATTGAAAATAGAGGGGGTGGAAATTGTTGCTTAATTTTGTAGATGGTATAACTATTTCATTATTAGTGGAGCAAAATAGTTATTTGTTTCATTAGTACAAAAAATGCATGTTTTTGGGACGAATAAGAAAGTTGCCGGACGGAGTCTGGCAGCCTTATGAGTCCCGAAATAGTTATTTATGATGTGAGTGTTAAAAGTAAGATTTTATTTTGTGAGTGGAGAAGATTGCGAAACGAACGTAGTGAGTTGAGCAACTCCACGAACAAAATAAAATCACTTTAACACGATTATCATACAATATTTTTTCTACAAAACAATCGGAAGAACTTTAAACTCAATAAAAATAAGAAATCAAAAAATAATACCACACAGATCGCAATATTTATGAACCTAAACTTTCGTAGCAACCAGTGCTGTTGTTAGTTACGAAAAAAACGCAAAAATATTGACAGCATTTTCTATTAATATTATAAGTATAATGAATAATCTCGATATGAGCGTAACGAATCCATCCCTGCTGAAATCGAAGAAGCCGCCAGTCGAGCAACATTGGAATTATTGCCGGCGAAATCAAAAGAACAGTACGAAATCGCTTATAGACGCTTTTCGGAATGGTGCAACATTAAAAAGGTCCCTGGGAAATGTAACGAATCTGTTTTACTGGCATATTTTGAGGAAAAAGCCAAGATATGGAAATCGTCAACGCTGTGGTCAAATTATTCTATGATCAAAACTATGTTAAAAATAAAGCAAGATCAAGATATAAGCAAACATTATAAACTTATTGCTTTTTTAAAACGGAAGGGTGAAGGATATCAAGCAAAAAAGTCAAAAGTTTTGACGAAGACGCATATCGACAAATTTCTCACAGAAGCACAAGACGAAAAGTATCTGATGATGAAAGTCGCAGCAATAGTGGGTGTCTTCGGGGCGTGTCGCTGGGAGGAATTGTGTCAGATGACCATCGACAATATCGAAGATTTGGGCACTTCGGTTGTTGTGACCATACCAGATACCAAAACGAAAGTGCCTCGGACTTTCAGTGTTGTTGGTGAATTCTATTTAAACTTTTATAGAAAGTATATGGCACTCCGGCCACACAACGCTGACCATAGACGACTTTTTCTTAAATATATGAAGAATAAATGTGTGAAGAATCCTGTCGGAATTAACATGTTTGGTAAAATGCCTGCCGACATTGCAGAGTTCTTGAATCTACCAAATCCTCAACTCTACACCGGACACTGTTTTCGTCGTTCATCGGCGACATTGTTAGCAGATTCTGGTGCAAATCTTAATACCATCAAGAGACATGGAGGATGGAAATCTTCGACGGTAGCTGAAGGCTACATTGAAAATTCATTGGAACAGAAGAAGGAAATTGCGTGCCAAATACTTCCTACTGCTACAACTACTAGCAAGACCACCAGTAGTATCAGTACTATTTCTACAGAAAATAGATGTGTCACACATGTTGACAGTAAAACCAGCTTAAGTATGATGCCTCCAGGGGGAATTACAATTTCAAATTGTTCTAATTTTACTATAAATGTTAATACTAATAACTAGTTAAAATGTTGGTTTGAACTTATTTAAAATAAAAAGTTGTTCATGTGTTTGTTAAAACGTTTTATTAATTTTCAAAACAAAATTTAAATAAACTTCGAATTATCTACTTTTAACACTAGTGTTAAAAGTAACTTACTTTTAACACGCGTGTCAAAAAATGACACTTTTAACATCAAAAATGACAATTATAAAGCCCACTTTTAACAGTTTTGTAGAAAAACGCATTTTTTGTAGAAATTAAACATACTATTTTTGCTCCAACTGCTTATTTTTAACTAGCAAACTCTGTGAGAAGATTGTTTAGAATAAACAACATGACGTTAAACTACTTTTTATTTACTGCAATTCTAATATGTGTAAAAAGTGGCAATTTAAATATTAAGAATTAATATCATTTCGAAATACTCACAAATGTATAATCTCACTCCCATTTCGTCGAAAATTCGAAGAAATTATATGTTATGAAATTATATTTATTGTATAGAAGTTATATGTATTTACCGTTAAATAATTAGAGGTTAGGATTGGTTTTTGTTTTTGCGACGTCGCACAGGGTTCAAAACTAATATCTGGCGGGATTTTATTAGAAAAAGTTGTTGAATATTATTATAAAAACCCCCCTTTTGCAAAGTTGAATGTACCAATAAGAAGAAATCATAATCTCTTTTTGAAAAATTTTCATATTCGTGCGGTTGGAGAAAAAAATTATTCATTCTTTTTTTTTGTAGAGCATTTCATGACGAACAATTTTTCCTAACGACTTTTTTTTTCCGTTTATTGGTATAGGTCAAGTCAACGCTCGAAGGGAGGTTAGTGCACGAGAACTGCTTGGTAAGCGTCGCATACTATTATCGAACAATTATTATCGTCTCACAGTTTGCCTAATTTACATTATGTTATTTAATACTTACATTTATAGTACATGTAATTAATAATTCTTCATCGAGTCTTCATCGACAGCTTGGTCATATTTAGTGACGTTTTCGCAGGTCTGCCCACTGCAATGCACACAAATAGTGGAGCACTAAACGCCTGCTTTTCTGCAACCGCAAGCTGCTTCAAATTTCCCTTTGCATTAGCAGGAGATGAGTTGTAAAAGGTTCCCTGGCACGGGTTCGGCGGCGCTTGTGATAGGTTCAAGACCTAGATGAGTTCTTCGCCAACCCCATTCCTCTGGATCCTTTTCAAATCCTAACCACGATTGAACCTGATGGTAAGTTCGGAAAATATGCTGTCGCGCAGAGCTTTCGGTGGGTGGTATTGCTGACAAATTAAATGTCTTCTTTGCCGCGCTCGTGCAGAATTTTTTGTACCTCAGTGAATTTAAGGAATTCTCGTTATTATCGGCCCCGTATAAGGCCATCAAAAAAAGCTCACCAGTGGCAAGTAGAACTTGGGCGTCGACAATTTTCGCTTTAAATGATTGAAGCGTTGAATGGAATTCCTCGTATTTGAGAAGACATTGACCTGTTGGGTTTGGATCTATAGGATGTCATCCATAAATTTTGCGAAACGCAATAATTAGTAGCAAGCAGTTTGAACACTGGATTATGATTTCATTCAAACAAAATATTGTATTTTTCTAAACATGTTTTACAATTATACTTCAACATAATATGCTAGCTTATCCTCTACAACATTGTTCCAAAGAATGCAGAACTAAATCTGACTGTGTTAAATAATTGTCGTACGTTCCTGTTAGACAATTCAGTAACGAAAACCTACACAACGCTGGACAATACGATTCTACAATTATAATATAAATTTCTCCAACACCGTTTTGAACAATATTGTGCAAAGCTCTTATGAAGTATTTCTCTCTGTGTTTGTATTCCATGGTGTAGCTCTCGTCGAGACGCTTCGAATGACATATAACAATGCTTAGTTGGAGTAATATTTGTTGAAACAGACAAGAAAGAAGATTTTAATGTACATTTGTACCGTACATTTTGAACTACTTCTCCCAGGCGACCCGGGCTCAGTGCATAAATGTAAGTGTATCTGGAGTGAAATTTATCTTAGATTCTAAAGATATACATCTTATGGTGGCAAACCTTCTGAATCCCTGAGAAAATGGTTAAAACCACCAAGATGTACCATTTTTCAGTAGTTTTCATGGCATAACTTCGTGCACAGTAGAAATTTCCAAATGCACCAACAGACAAAAGTTGTTCTACTCGCCGAGCCCGTCAAGATGAGCTATAGCCTGTGAGCATACGATGCTTCTACGCAAAGTTAGCATTTTGACCTTTACCGCCCAGCTTATCAATATAAGTGATACCTTCTTCGGTCAATACGGCTTTTATGTATTAAAGAATCATACCTGAAAGTTTTAAGCAAATTGGAAAACATGAAATTATTCCTGTTTCCATTCAATGCAAATTTATTTCAGTTTCTAGGAGACAGCCTCTTAAAGTCTTTGGAACTTAGGAGAGTTCTGAAACGTAGAATTATGAGCTTTGAAACTCTAAATCTATATAAAAATTAAATTTCCAATATCTAAATCTGACAAAACAGATTTGAGAATTTTAAAAATCCAATTCTTTGTTTTTGTAAATTTCAATATTCGATACGAGTACTTTGAAATTAAGAAAATCTTGAATTCGGAAATTTTGAAAATATACTAAATGCCTAAAATCTTAACTTTAAAATTTTAAAATTTAAAACCCTAAACCGTTGAAACTAAAAAAAATCCAAAAGTTTCCAATTTTCTAAAATGTTTAAAAGCGTAATTTTAGGCATCTGAAAACTTAAAGTCTTTAGTTCTTAAATCTAGATCACATCTCCATCTCAATTAAAATAACATGTTTTTAGTTCTGTGAATCTTCCAATATTTGAATACTTTAAATATACAGGGTGTTTCACAAAAGATTCGTATGCGTTGAACAGGTAATGGTACAACAAAAATTCTTAATAGCATTAGTAACTGTTTCGTAATAACCGACAAAAAAATTGTTTTTGAAAAGTTGTTTGCTGGTCACTGGCTAGCAGTTGCAGTTGGATATACCTAACTGCATTTTCAACGTGATGTCTGATACATTCATGCTACTGCTACCAGGTGATGTCACAGTTTGTTTTGACTATTGTTTCAAGCAGTTCCCAAAGTTGGCCTTTTCAGCAAATGTTTTTTGATGTGTGTAAAATCAAAAATTGCATAAGGATGATTTGTTCCTATTACCGAGTACTATCACCTGTCCAGAGGAAACGCGTTTTAAGTGAAATATCGTGTATAACAGTAACCAGGATTAAACGATCGATACGTCACTATTTTAAAGTATATAATAATAATTATTTATTTTTATTTATTTATTGATTTTATTTCTGGGCGAGGGATCAGGATGGCGGGGCATCCTTCGTACCTCATGACACCGATTGCTATGATCATTTGGCCGACCCTACTAGAATTTAACCGATTCTGGGGGAATTCCACCCCCAGTAGGAATTTTTAACGTGTCAAACATCGCATTAACACGGGACCTACAGTTTTACTTCATATCCGAGAAGAAGGCATGTTTTTAATTTTTTTCCGCTATGAAAAATTACCAGCTCGGACGGGGATCGAACCTGCGACCCTTGTATTATGAAGCAAACATGCAAATCACTAATCCACCAAAGCTGGCAATAATAATAATAATAATAATTATTATTATTATTATCGTAATAATAATAATTTAAAATGTCTGGCCAGGTTTTTGTCAACCTGCTACCGTAAGATTCACTGTTAGACGGGTAGACGGTACAGCCAGCGACCTTAATCATGTTTGATCTCACTTCTATATACATGGGGATCCTATCCCGCACTCTTCCGGGAATTAAAAATAATAGGGAGGAAAACCTGGCAGGAGGTATAAAATGTGTTCGTGCTATGGTGGGGTCAGCAACCCTGCCAATAGTCTTATAATTATCGCTGTGAAAACAAGAAGACAAGCGAAACAGGGCGTGACAGATGTAGGGGTTGCAGCTGTTCGTGATCGTCCTCATGTCCTGCCCCACGCAGGTAATGAGAGTGAAGCGAGTGGCACTCGTCTGCGGTCGAACCCACAAGCCACAAGGCCCATATCCTCATCTGAAGTAAATTCAGTCAGCGATAATAGCTTGCATGCTCCGAGTGGGGCTCCCGTTATTAACCAGCAATCGAGGAGGGGGCGTACGCGATGGACGAAGGATGAAAACATTTATTTAGTCAAAGCGTACTTTATTGCTACGAAATTGGAACAAGAGAAAAGAAACTATCCCGTTAGAATGCTTAATTTATGGAATAACCAATTTCCAAATAGAAGTGCTTCCAAAGAAATCCTATCTAATCAAGTAAGGTCTGTCTTAAGGAGAAAAGTACTATCTGAAGCAGAACTTGTAGAATTAAAAAAGCAAGCAAGACTACACCTGAATTTAAGTAGTGACAATACCAATGAAGCCGGAGAACTACCAGATAGACGGTCATCTAGAAGATCAAGCATGCTTAGAATACCGGCAATAGTACCGGAAAGAACGAATGAGGAGATAATGGAAACATATCTAGCCTACTACATAATGTATGAAGGCATACCCCCCAAATGTAAACCGCCGCTGCCGAAAATAAAGTACAATAAATGTACATATGAATGCATCCAGAAAGTAGACGCGACATTAGCAGATGAATTTAATAGTAGTAAATCATTAGAAGATATGCACCATAATATCTACTGCGCGGCTAGGACAGTTTGTGATATGCTAAATATAACTGTTAAGAAAAAGGCCATCTATCACGGAAAAAAAGAAGAACCACCGTGGAAAACTCGGCTCACAAAAATAGTAGAGGATACCCGAAAGAAGATAGCGTGGTTACAAGCGTACTTAGCAAAACCTCAAGAAGCAAGCAACAGACTTAAGAAGAAGATAAAAACACTATCTAAAATAATCAAAACTAAACCTAAACATCAAGATTACCTTGACAAGCTAATGACACAAGTCCCTTATGGTTTTGCCTTTCTCTTTATCCACTATCGAGAATGCTAAATAACTGCAAGGGGTATAATATCACAAAAATTCAACGCAACAATGTAAACATAACACACTTGATGTATAAGACGATATCAAGATTTACAGTAGTACGGCACAGCAGTTGAAGCAAATGTTAAAGATCATTGAAAATTTCAGTGAAGATATAAATATGAAGTTTGGAATAAATAAATGCAGAACACAAAGCATACATAGAGGCAAAAGAGAAGAGGTTGATTTTGAAACAGCAACGGGAGAGAGCGTAAAAGGCATGCAAGAAGACGATGTATACAAATATCTAGGCATGAAACAGTCACATCTACTATAAACAGTACAAATGAAAGAAGAAGTAATGTCAGAATACCTACACCGAGTTAAAAAGCTAACAAAAACAAAGCTCTATGGAAAGAATATAATCAAAGCCATTAATACCTATGCTGTGCCTATTTTAACATACTCTTTTGGGGTATTACAATGGACAGACACAGACCTCCAAGATCTACAAAGAAAAACAAAAAAACTATTAACATTCGCCAGGTTTCATCATCCTAAGTCGGCAGTAGAGAGACTTACTCTGCTGCGTACCGATGGCGGGAGAGGATTAACTGATATCAATAACCTATTAAATAGGCAAAAAACACTTTTACGAAATTACTTCTTTGAAAAACAGAACTCTTCGATCCTACATCAAGCAATAGTATCGGTAGACAACAACTACTCCCTACTTAATCTGGCAAGCGAAGTAGTCTTTACACAAATAACAAACGAAGAAAAACATAGACAATGGAACGAAAAAGCCTTACACTGAAAACACGCTTACGAACTGAACCAACCCCATGTTGACAAAAGAGCTTCCAATGCATGGCTGACATATGCTGGTTTGTTCCCCGAAACTGAAGGTTTTATATGTGCGATACAGGACCAGGTGGTAAAGACTAGAAACTACAAAAAACATATTATCAAAGATGGCACACAAAACGATCTATGCAGACGATGCAATGTGGCAATAGAAAATATCCAGCACATCATATCGGGATGTCAAGCCATAACAAGCGATGACTACAGGACAAGACACGACAATGTGGCTAAGATACTGCACGGAAAACTGGCGCAGAAATATTTATTTAAAGAAGAAAATGTACCTTATTATAAATACAATCCCGAAAAAGTGTTAGAAGATGAAAATACCCGGATATACTGGGATCGTGGAATAATAACAGACCATACAATGTCACACAATAGGCCGGATATTACTTTAGTAAATAAAAAACAGAAGACCACTTACCTCATTGATGTCACTATACCAAACACCGGCAATCTCCAAAGTGCGCATACTGAGAAATTACGAAAATATGCTGAATTAGTCGTAGAAATAAAAAGAATATGGAAAATGGAATATGTGTACGTAATACCTGTAGTAATCTCAGCTACTGGGGTTATACCTAAAACTCTTCACGAATCCTTACGCAAGTTAGATCTACCGCCGCAAACATACATATCCATGCAAAAATCAGTAATTCTAAGTACCTGTAACATGGTTAGGAAATTCTTATGTGAAACTTAAATAATCTAAAAAGAAATATAAATACATGCAATAATT
Organism: Agrypnus murinus; assembly: GCA_929113105.1. Taxonomy (NCBI): domain Eukaryota; kingdom Metazoa; phylum Arthropoda; class Insecta; order Coleoptera; family Elateridae; genus Agrypnus; species Agrypnus murinus. The sequence continues at coordinate 3,192,007 of OV816026.1, read as the reverse complement.
ATTGTAATAATTTACTTCACCCTGGTCGATAGACCCGTAAGTAAATAATACTACCGTGTCTACGCGCGAGATAACGCAGATAATAATAATAATAATAATAATAATAAATAATTCATACTCGATACTCGACATAAAAACAATTCCAAATGAACAAACCTACAAGTACCTTGGAATTCAGCAATCGCGAGCAGTCAACCATTCGCAAATTAAGAAAGAATTGGCTGAAAAATACAAATACAGGCTAACCAAACTGTTAAATTCGAAACTTAACGCTAGAAACTTAACATTAGCCATAAACATGTGGGCAGTACCCTCTCTTACGTATAGCTTTGGTGTTGTTAAATGGAGTAATACTGACCTGCATGAACTTGATAGACTTACAAGAAGATTAATGACTAAGTTTCGATGTTTGCACCCTCATTCAGCAGTGGAACGCCTTTACTTATCCGGATCAGAGGGAGGCAGAGGATTAATTAATATTTTTACATGTAAAAAGCAAATTAAAAAAATGCGAGAATACTTCCATAACCACGATCAACCACTTATACAACAAATAGTAAATGCCGATAAAGCCTTTTCACCATTAAACTTATCATCGATTAATGCTCCTTTGGATATACCAAACAAATCGGACGTTGTTCAAAACTGGAAAGATAAGATTTTGCATGGCAAGTATCCAAAAATGCTTAACGATACTAACATAGACAAAGAAAACTCTTTAGTGTGGTTTAAAAGAGGAGAACTTCAAACAGAAACTGAAGGATTTATTACCTCAATCCAAGATAAAATATTAAAGACTCGCAACTATGAGCATTATGTGCTAAAGATGAACGTAGATGATAATTGTAGAAAATGTAATTCAATAGGGGAGACTATTGAGCATATAACAGCTGGCTGCTCGCAGATGACAAGTAACGCTTACCTCGGTCGTCATAATCAAGTTGCTAAAATCATACATAGACATATTGCCATACATAAGGGATTAGCAAAAGTCTTACCGCCCTATTACAAATACGAACCATCGGCTATTTTGGAAAATGAGAAAACTTTGTTATACTGGGATCGACCTATCATTACCGATAGAACGATACGGTATAACAGACCTGATCTTGTCATAGTTGATAAAGAAAACAACACAGGACAAATTATAGACGTGGCCTACCCTCTTAGCACAAATGTAATATCTACAGAAGCTGAAAAAATAAATAAATATGAAGAACTGTCCATTGAACTTAAACGTTTATGGATGTTTTTTGATAACAAATGTTTATCGGTACATACATGCAAACCTGAGTTTTATTTAATTTATTTTATCTATGGAAATACTTTTTCAACAACACTTCCAAGATATTTGTGTAAATGAAAATGTGGTCAAACGCGTTTTATCCATCTTCAAAACATTAACATTTCTATATTCGTACAATAATTTTAAATATAATAATAATATAGTATATCATTTACACGCTCGACTGCGAGTGTATTACACTTTAAAAGATGTTAACAGAAATTTTAAATCATCCAAAAGTAGTAAAAAGATAATTGTATTGAAACATAATTAACAATAAAGTTTTCGTTTTGTAAATGAATATTCAATTATGTACGTTAATTTAAGTTCAGTTAATAACAAACTAATTGTTCAAAGGCGTCAATTAATTTTGTTGATCCAAACAATTCTATTTCGTATTTTATTGAATACGTTACTGGATATTATCTGCAGGCGATGTCGACCGATCAACCCGGTGCACTACTTCGTTTATGGGCGTGATATTCGAAGGTGGATTAATGAAATCAATAGTGCCGCACGCAAGTAAACCTACTGACTGTTATATATACTGTGCCTAGGGAATGAAGATGATCTTGATGAGTTACTCTAAAAATTACAAAGTCATTCAGTAGAAGTAAATGCCAGTATTAGCCAATCATATAAATTGGCGAATTGAACAATTGGCGAAGAAGAAACAACAGAAATGTGTATAACTTGGTGGAAGAAACAAATGTAATAATATATGTAGAAAATGTAAGAACTTAGAATTGAATAACGTTACTACAATGCCTTGTAACGAACAGGAAAATGACAAAAACCTACAAGAAACAGATCAACAAATTATTTGCCTTAATTGCGAAAATCAGAATACCACATGTGTTTTCAATGGAATAGGTATGTCGAGATGTTCTTGCAAATGTCTCCCTCCTAATGACTAATCACTAAAACAATGGATTTGTACTTTTCATGATTTCCAAAGCATCGTTTGTAGTGTTCGATTTGCCAGTTTTCGGAAATATCTATTTGAAAAGGGGCAGCTTTGGCAAATTCGAGAATTGATACAAAGTTGATACACTTTGAAATTTTGAAAACATATTTTTGCTGTGGGGAGTTTATGTAGACGCATTTGCCGTTAAACGCAATTGGGGACCTCAAGTGACTCAAGTTCGTGAGTGAAGTCTACCAGAGAACTTCACTCACAAACTTTAGTCACATAAAAGTCTTTAATTGCAAGATAACTTAATAAAAATAAGCAGATATTATAAAAAGTATGTACAGCCTCTTCCACATGATAAAATCAAGAGACTAATCTCAAGAAAGAAATTGTACACGCTACACCAGATTACAAAACACCGCATGATCTCACAGCCGAATACACATTTTATTCAGAATTATTTATTTGCCTCAAAATTTGTATATCGACTAACCAAGTTTCAAAGAATCGAAATTTCATTATCTCTAAAATTCTCAAGTTCAGTATTTTAGTTTCAATCATTTAAAGATTAAATATCAAGAACTGAGACATTCAAAGTTTAATTTCCAAGTTTCTAATGTAATCTAAATCGATAATCTAAATTTTCAAAGTTTTAGTTTCGAAGTTTCCAATATAATGACGCCCAGAACATATCAATGTAAACTACGGATATGAGTTGAAATCTAAAACGTGACATCTGTGACTTGAATTTTAAATTTCTGAAATTTCGAATTTTAGAACCTTAAGAGTGAGACTTTACAATATAAACTTCTTAAACTGCATTTTAAAACTATGTCGGTTTTAGACTTAAGCTTCATTTTTAATTCTAAACGTTTACAATACATACCAATTCCGTTGGAGGTAGATTCTTGGAATGAACGGAAAGGAGATTTCGAATCCCTAGAACCAACCGACAGGTAGAGACCCCATTGTTTACAATCATGTAGCATTCTAGGGATAGCTTTCACTATGTGACATATAACGTTTCGTTCCAAGAATCTTCCGCCAACGGAATTGGTATTTACTGTAACATTCTGCTATTTTTAAAGTTTTCGAATATTATATCTCTGAAATTTATAATTTTTGAGATTTTAAAACATAGACGAAATTATATAATCGATGCTTTAAAAACTGTTGTAATGCTGAACTTGTAATTGTGAACCTCTAAAAGACTTCTGTTTGAGACTTGAGAAATGACACAGTATTGGAATTATAAATTTCGAATTTTTGATACCTTAAAACGTTGGAACTGGGGTTTCAAATCATTTTCATGTTCAGGAGCAAGAAAAGATTATTTTAAACCTTTGGGACATGCAAAAAAGTAACATTATATCAATTACATTGATTCTGCCTGTACTTTATGAAGATCCATAATAATACAATAAATAAAACTATTTATTTAAAAATCATAACTGTCCTTTCGCTACACGGTAGCTTCTTCAGATAAAGACTGGTTTAAGTTTTAGTTATAACCAGTCTTTATCTGAAGAAGCTATTGTGTAGCGAAACGACAGTTATAATTTATAATTAAATATTTTAGTGAAGATTTTAATAGTATCTTATTGTGTTATTGTATTTAACATTATATTCAATAAACAATTATCCAATCGCACACAGTGTATAGCAATAAACAATGGAATTTCTAGCTTTTCACCGGTAGTAACAGGAGTACATGTTTTGTGTTAAAGGCTGTTCCCAAAGGCTTTCCAAAATTAAACTTACACCAAAAAGAGTCTACACCTAGCTGTATAACATACTGTATTTCTAAAGAAATTGAAGGTACACTTTCTTAGATATTCAAGGTCAAAGGTCACATCATGTGACCTTGGAATGAAGAATTCAATATTTTTTTATAAAACTCTGCTCTTTTAGCTTTAAAACAAGCCTAAGATAAAAGATCTACTATGATTAGAAGCAAAGTTATGAATTGTTTTTGTTCACCTTGTAAGCGTAAATTTTACATTTTTTACCATATATCCAACCCTGCTGTATGAATACCGTGTGTCACTGAGGGTTATTATTTTACATACGTAAGTTACTTTATGTCGTCTACATCCTACTAAATTTCACGAAAATCTGAGATGGTCGGGTTGAAAAGTTCATTTTTCTTGTGATGATTTAGCATGGAATGACCCGAATGACATTGTAACAACAGTATTTGACCTGACCCAAAAAAATACCAATAGCAGATTCGTGATCTTCATACCAAAAAGTTGTAGAAAAACCATATGAAAACCTGGAAGTTTTTTTCGTATTGTACAGTGTTATCAATCTTCAAAAATCAGTTGTTATCTTCTTTGCGAATAAAGCCTAATACATTTTTAACTGACAATATTAACGTAGCGATTGGTGGGATCCCTATTCCTATCAAAAAAGAAGCTAAAAGTTTAGATTTTAGTTTACAGTGTGTGTCGTAAAGTTATATCCACATTCCACATGAGAAAATTCTTTCTATTCTGATTGGAAACAACTATGCAGGGCAACTCTCTTTCCAGAAATACTTGAAATAAACCATGTCAAAGTTGACAGGTGAAATTATAGGTAGGTATCTGTTAAATTTGCAATTTTCTAAATCACGAAAAATGACCTTATTTGTTAAAATATGGAAAATATTTTATTAATAATAATAATAATAATTGCTACAACCCATAGCCTGGAAACCAGACCCTAGAAGCTTGTGCGGGAGGGAGGGGGCGATTATTATTATTACGTAGGCCGTAAGAAAAAATGTTTCTAACGACATTTTACGTTCACATATCTAGTTTGAACAAGATATCCGAACATAAGGAAAACGTTTTTTAACATTTTTACATCCCATAACTGACTATTTTGAAATCATTAAATAATAGTTTATGATAGAAAAGTATCAAAAGTGAATGTTTATTTTGCGAAAAGAGAAGTTTGGCCCAAGACGTGCCAGCAGAGTTAGTGATCTCTTCGAACAAAATAAATTCACTTTTAACACGTATATCATACATTATTTTTTCTACAAACCCTATTAAAGGGGTTAAAAAATGATAAAAATACAAAATTGTAATGCAAAGATCGAATGGCTTATAATTACGAACGAACATCTATCAACCATTGGACAACCATTGCTGTTATTACCACAATAACAATTGTTGTTATGGTAATTTATTTATTGAATTTACTTTTTACACTCGTGTCTAAAGTGTTACTCTAGATATCGCTTTAGATACTAGTGGCATAAAATGATATTTTCGACTCACGCAATACAAAAAAGTCAAAAGTTCTGCTTTTAATAGGGTTTGTAACACTTTAAAGGAGTGGTAAAGCAACAATTGCATAGCAGATTTTGCTAATAATATCAAAATATGAAATGAAACTTTCTGGACGATTTTCCAATTTAGAAGAAAATAACGGATAATTTTAATCCTTTTTTTATTAAGTCAGTTTGAATAATACTAAATAATACCTTCCTATGTGAAAAATCCATATAAACTCTCACATAAATAAAAGTATTCAAGCACTGAAATTAATCTATCCCCATAGACAAATATTAACTACTGAAACAACAAGACCTTGCATTGTTATTCACTTATTTTATCTAATTTTTTATGCTGTAGCGAAATTTACGATGGATAAATAAATCCATTTATTTAATATTATACTGTATATTTATTTTTGTTGTATTTTTTAACTATTTACTAATTGTGAAATAAATAAGGATTAATAAAAAGTTTCAATAAATTGTTTAAATAAGTTTTACTATTTGCTAATTAAAACTTACTTCTTACAAAATACGTTACGCATGTGCTCAAAAGGATATTTATTAATTAAAACTCCCATTCTCTATTCCATAGAAATATTTTAATTTTAAATTTATTTCTAAGAAGGAAAAGAATGAACGAAATATTATACACTTGTTACGTCTATTTCCCTCTCCGAGCATGTCTGGAAATCAAGTCTCTACAAATGCCGTTGAACTTTTCAGGGAATGTTTGGATCAAGATGGTGCAAATAGAAAGTTATTCGCCTAAACGAGAGGATTCTGAAGATGTATAATATGTCATGCTTACCCTTAGAATTAAGGTATAGTTGCCAGTCATTTATCAAAGGCATTTTCCATATCATACCTAAAAATAATGACTTTGTATTCCATGGTGTAGCTCTCGTCGAGACGCTACGAATGACATAACAATGCTTAGTTTGGAGTAATATTTGTTGAGATAGACAAGACAGAAGATTTTGTTGTATTTTTCTACCATACATTTTGAACTAGTTCTCAAAGGGACCCGGACTCAGTGCATAAATGTAAGTGTATCTGGAACGAAATTTATCGTAGATTCTGAATATATGCAGCTTATGGTGGCAAACCTACTGAATTCATGGAAAATGGTTAAAACCACCAAGATGTACCATTTTTTAGTAGTTTCCTTTCCATAACTTTGCGCACAGTAAGAATTTACAAATGAACCAACAGAGAAAAGTTGTTCTACTCGCCGAGTCCGTCAAAATGAGCTATAGTATGTAGGTCTTGTAGGTATACGTATACGATGCTTCTACGCAAAGTTAGCATTTTGACCGTTACTGTCCTGCTACGACCAGTTTATTAATATAAATGATGCCTTCTTCCGTCAGTACGGCCTTTATGGGTTAAAGAATGATTCTTAAAAGTTTGAAGAAAATTGGAGAACAACAAAAAAATTTCTGCTTCCATTCAAGGCAAATTTATTTAAGTTTTCTGGAAACAGCCTCTTAAAATCTAAAGATTCTCATTCCCCAATCTCTTATACCTGCAACTAGAATTTTGAAAATTGGTACTCCTCATAGACTTACAACTTTACAAAATTGTTAGTTTCCGAATTTGGCAGTATTTGATATTCCGAAACTATGAATCTTTAAAGTAAAAACCTTAAATTAAATGAAATAGTACAATCCGTAAACCTTGAGCATCTCGGCTTGACCGAAACAGAACTTTACAACCATACGTCTGATATAAATTTAGAAGGACATCTTAAGTTCATACAATATGAATATTTTCAAATGAAAATTTAATCAGTTGCTCCACAAATTAGTATATTGTATCCAAATTAAGTGACCATGAGGAGCAAGAAGATCAAAAGTGGTTTACTGATTTATTGTTCTATTTAGCTGTTATATTAAAATAGCTGACGTTTCGCATAAATTTGCTATGCCGTATCAGAGCGGAAAACAAAATAAAAGGATGTAAGTTACACGGCTTAAATTCTTTCACAAATATCAATTATTTAAACGAAATTTTACGTATAACTAGTGAATCTAACAATTACAGGAATAAAACAATGAAACTAAAATTACCTATTGTAGATTTGAAAAATGCATTTCCATTTTGTACTGTAGAAACTTGTCCAAAGTAGTTATTGTTACTTATCTGCATCATAGTTGTAAACAAAATTTGAATATTTGTTGAATATTTTGGATATAAATCTCATACATTTTCAGTAACTTCAGGGGTGCCCCAAAGATCAAACCTGGGCCCCCTGTTATTTTTATTATTTATAAACGACATTGCAAATGAAGTAAGAAATTCGGATTATTTAATCTTCGCCGATGATTTTAAGATTTTCAAAGAAATAAAATCGATAGATGATTGTATTTCACTTCAAAATGATCTTCATTCAGTTTATAATTGGTCCATTCGAAATAGATTATCTTTTAATACTAATAAATGTTTTGCAATGACTTTTACAAGAAAAAATAACCCTTGTAGCGTTCAATATACAATTAATGGTACAGCGCTTGAAACTAAAACTGAAATAAAAGATCTCGGCGTAATCTATGATTCAAAATTAACATTTGCAAGTCATATTGAGAGCATTGTAAATCAATGCTGTAAAAATCTAGGCTTTTTAATTAGAATAACTAAAGACTTTCAAAACATTCGTAGTCTAAATATTGTATTTAGCATTTTGGTAAGATCAAAGTTAGAATATATGTCTATCGTATGGAACCCTTACTACACATACCAAATCTTAAAAATAGAAAAAGTTCAAAAGAAATTTCTAAAATATTGTTACTTTAAAAAAGAACTGAAAACGTTTGAAGGATCTTATCAAGAGTTACTGAACTATTTCAAAGTAGAGTCGTTGGAAAAAAGGAGAAAAGATTCGCAACTTTGTTTTTTACATAAAATAATTAATGGTTTAATTGACGATCAGAAATTACTTTTAAAAATTAATTTTGGAGTACCATTTGCACAAACAAGACAGACTGCTACATTACAATACAATACACCTAGAACAAATTATCAACTTAATTCTCCATTTATAGGTATGTGTAAACTGTATAACAACGTATCTATGAATACTAACATTTTTGGACCAACGACACATCAATTTAAACGCAATTTAGCACAAAGCTAAATATAATTAATTTTCTTGTTTGTAATACATATTGTTCATTAAGTCGCATAGTTATGCATTATTTCTATTCTATTACTATTATTATATTCTATTATTTTATGTTATGTATATATAGTATACCATGCACAATATCAGGTTCACTACTTTTGTATAGGTATATATAATTTATATGGTAGTTGTAGATACTTTACATAATTGGATAATTATCTGTGTAAAGGGTTTCCCTAAATAAATAAATAAATAAATAAATAAATAAATAAATAAATAAATAAATAAATAAACTGTTGAAGCATTTGAACTTTTATAGCTATATATACCTATGAACACAAATCGGTTGGTTTATTACATTATCAATCATCTATTTTAAAGAGGTTATGATAAATTAAACTTAACCCTAATTCTTATCCTTTAATATATTAATCATCTCATTTGTGATTGTTTTTCTATAATTAGGTTCAGATTTTAGAACTTTTATACCCTTATAATTAACGGTGTGATTATTATTAATCTTACTAGCATAATACCCGTTGAACAATCCAAGGTCCCCTTCTGATCATGTCAGCTATCCACGAAGTAAGAAAACAGATCTACTTATAAAAGTTATTCTTTTGGGATCCCATAGCTCAGGATGTGCTACTGCAGTGAAGTTTTTATTTTCCTTAATAATAATGTCAATCGGATCATAACATGTAACTATAATTTAATATAATCACGTTTGATTCATAATTAGCAATGCCTTTCATCGTAATTTCTAATAAGTCCCACGCTTTTTTTGCTCAAATAAATGCTAGAAAACCATATAAGTTGCCTTTTTTCAAAATAACTTTAAACGAATGGTAGGCGTGTTGAAAGAGAATACATAATATAATTATTTTAATTATATTCCTATGTAGTTTATTATTAATATATTATGTACTTTATATAGCATAATATTCGTTGGAAAATCAACGGCGTGTGGAGGCCCGCAGGTGAGAACGGCGCCAGTCGCTGGCAATCAGTGCGTGCTCCCATTAACTTTGTACTTTTTGTAAGCCCAGTTTTTGTCAAAACCGGTGAATCTCGAGAACCACTGAATAGATCTTGATGCCGTTCACCGTTTGATAGCTTATTTTTTAGCAAAGGTTTCTATATATACAGATTATTGAGAGGATTTTTTGAGTGTCCAGTAATAAGCAAAGTATGAAATACATACTTAAGAAAATTGGCTCTAACAGAGACAAAACGCATTACGCTGCGAAAATGGTAACAGATAGATCCAAACTATACGTGAAGGAATTGTAGTCCTCAAAAAGATCTACAAAAAAGTCCGGAATGGCATATACGTATCTCTTACAGATTATTCACAATCAAAATTTTTATAATAGTTACTTTTGCGGAAAACTCTTCTGCCCCTGGAATGTTGCCTTACTCCACCCCTGAATAAAATTCCGGTAATTTTTGTAGTTTTTTTATCTTCAGAATTACTTCAAGTCTAGTCTGTGAAAATTTGAAGTTTGTAGCTTACGCCATTCAAGAGATATATAGCCATAATGATTTTTTAAGAAATGATCCCCCTGCGACCTCCTCTGGTTTTTAGGATTAAAAATATACTATGCACCCCTTTGGGACAAGGCCCACCTGCCTGTAAAATTCCAGCTTCCTAAGTCTTCTAATTTTCGATATATTATTCAGCTATTATTATATAGGAGATGTTTCGTTAAAGAAGTGAATTTTGTCGGGTCAAGCTTTACATGTAACGGTGTTCATATAATCTCGTTTTAAGTATCTCGTTGTTTGCCCTATATAAACTTTATTGCAATCCTGACAAGGTGTTTTATATATCACATTTGATTTTTGACTAATATTGTCCTCAAAAAACTACCATTCTTATATCCGTTATAAAAAACGGTTTTAATATAATTTTTTATTTAATTTAAGCCGTGTAATTCGCATCTTTTTGTTCATTTTGTTTTTAGCTTTGATAAGGCATGAGCAAATGTATGCGAAACGTCAGCTATTTTAATATAAACAGAACAATAAATCAGTAAAACACTTTTGTTTTTCTTGCTCCCCATGGTCACGAAATTTGAATACAATAGCATGTAAACTTTATATGTAACTGTAATTTTACAACTTCAATTGGTCGAAGTTTTTAAATTTCGGAACTTCGAAGTTTACCAATCTCCATAAAAACCTAAGCGTTTTTATTCTAAGCTTTGAAAACTTAGAACTTTGAAGTTCCAATTGAAACTTTCTAAGTTGTTGTCGCAAAATCTTAACAATGCTTGCTTTATTTATAGGCATTTGTAGAAACAGGACAGTCTGTTCATCTTGCATTCTTAAAATGCAGGTTTGTAAAATCAATTCCGTCACTAACAAACATTGAAATTATGAACGTTTATCAATGTCATTTAAATTGGAATTGAATGTGTTTCAATACAAGATAAGCTGATGTTAGATCTATAAATAAACACTTGTGCGGAAGTTACTCTGGTATGCGGCTATGACCTAGAAGAATGACTTCAAATATAATTTCATGTGCTCTCACATAAGTACTATAATCTATGTACAAACATGCAACCGTCGTATGTACGCTGTGCTAGCCTTCAACGAAATACAGAAGAATAACAATAGAGTTATGTCAATAGCAATGAATATAAAAAAGCTGACTCAGCACTCCAATTAAACTATGTTTGCATATATAAACTGAACTGCTGCGAGCATTTATTCAGTTTTCAAATGAAACTCAAAGATGAAGCATCAGCAGCAGCTCGGTTTAAGTGTTTGCACATTATTATAGTAAAATACACATTATATAGTATATTTCTTATGTAAGATAATATTTAAGTAACCTTTTAATTTCTTGTTCTATCCTTTTCTAAGTGTAACATGTCCATAATAGTAGCAAGTGTAATAAAAAATACTAAAATGCAAGATTGCTGGACACATTTATTTTTAATACTTATTAGAGATTACATTTCGGTATTACATCAATATGTGATATGTATATTATGATATGTATGTAGTTTTCATTCAATATAATTTATTTGGGCGCTTCTGGCCGTTTCACTAATATAATATATCAAATATGTTGTTTATTACAGATGATACTCTGACGATTTTATTTTGATGTAGTACGTACATTACATTTTTAAAGTTCTCGCAAAACAGCCAGAAGCGCAGTTCTCAAAAACATCACAGTTAGACAGTAAAATTGAAACGTTGGAATCATTTGTGTGCGTTCTACATGAAGCACGCCTATTTTATATATATATATATATATATATATATATATATATATATATATATATATATATATATATATATATTTCTTTTTTAGAATCCATTAATCTACTCTATAATTAATACTATATGACTAGGCCAGACTGAAAATTCATTCAAAAAACATCTTAAGTACTACAAAATGCCTCAGCCATCGAGTTTGTAAATGTTCTTCGAAAGGTATAATTCTACTGTACCTTCACTAACAAATTTTTCATTTTTATTTATTTCTTTTAAGTAAATAAATATAGGGGAAGTTACACGAGACAGTAGCGAACGCGTGCAATGTAGTATATAATGAGTATATAAGTGAAGGGCTCAAGAGTGATGTTAGAGAAAAATGTAATTTATAAAACAAGAACGCGTCATTGTTTCCCAATTTACATGCTTCGCTTCTTTTGTAACGTGTAACTTCGTCGATTTTAGTTTACATTTGAAATGATGTGCAGTCCAAATACGTAGAGAATATCTGGTACTGCTTCATAATATAAATAAAATAGTAATTTAGTGCATAGGTCTCTTAAAACCTGTGAAACCTGTTAGCCTCTTTTCACCGGCGGTATGCTGTACGGAATTCTTGATTTGATCAGAAGCCACTGGACCGATGCATACTAGAGGATCCTTGAAATATGAACATACCTGTAACAAAAATGCCAAATTTAAAATGATAATTACCATGATGTTATTATATTTAAAAGGGCATGCTAAGAACAATGTGCAAAAATCTACCGCAGTTTCTGCAGAATCGAGTTTAAGATCAAACCTGAACGTATGCTTGGCAGCAGCTCGGTTCTATAACCGAGGTTATCAGGAAACCAGAATACTTAACATGGGTCTGATATTTTCAGAACCTTAAACCATGAGATTTTAAAACTCAAAACCTACAAAAATCTCAAGCTTTCAATCTTAAAGATGAAAACATATAACTTTGATTATCTTAATTTTTCAAACTCAGTTAAGTAAACTTTAAAATTCTGAAACTTTAAAGCTTGGAATCTTTGAGATTTTTGATATTGTAAATTCAAAACTGAAGTTAATAACATTCTAAACTTGAATCTTCGATATCAACCATAATAATAACTCAAAAGCTTGAATATGAAACTTGCTTTGAAAAAATTTGAAACGGAGTTACTTCAAAATCATCTTTGTAGAATAACAAATGTTTGTCGCTCTGTCACTTTCGTTTCGATTAATATAATAAGTATGAGAATCCGAAAAGAAGATATGAGATGCTTTTTAATCTAGAATTTTGAAGTGAAAAGTTCAGAAATACACACATTACATTTAAATGTAGTTAAGTGACTGGCAGGTCTTAGATTCAAGAGATTCAAAGTTCATCGTATTAGAGATTTCGAGATTTAAGGATCGTCGAATCTTTCCAGTGTTTTAATTTTTAAAAATTTAAACTATTTAAAGTTTCAAATGCTAGAAGTTGCAAGATTTTAAAACTAATATTTTTAATAATTTAAATATTTAAATAATCAAATTTCAAAGCTTAGAAGGAAAACTTTCTCCATTTTAGAATTTGAAAAAGTTACAGTTTCAATGTTTGAATATATTCCAGACCTAGAAATTCAAAGACTTAAACATAGAACTTTGCAGCTCTATCAGACATTTATCATTTTCAGTTTGGAAAATCTAATGGGCATGAGCCATTACGTTTTAAGCTTTCAAACAAACGATTCAGATGATAAAAACCATTGGAAGATAAAATTGCTGCCTTGTGTTATTTGTGAAAGTTTAGATCTACTTCATTTCAAATTCCATTACTTCAAGGTATTAAATTTTAAATTTTAAAACATTAAAAATTACTAAATTTTCATCTTTCAAGTGTCAGAGATTTTATGATTCCAGAGTTTAATTTCAGTTTTAAAATTTTTGGAGTTTCAGATTTTCAGAGTTTTACTGTCAATTGTTTAAACATTAATGGTCTACTTATATACCTATAATTTCAAAGTCGCAATAATTCCAAACATTAGTATAACAGGTTTCGTATATTCAAATTTCCAATGCTATCTACCCCGGTTTAGTTGTTAAGCTTGAGTGTCAAAGTTTTACCGTTTCATTCTTTTTACTTTTATAGCTCTAGAATTTATAAAGTTCCAAGTTGTTATGAGTAGTGTTTTATTCGGGCTTTCTCCTTTTTATGTTTGAAATTTTTTAAATATTGCAGGATTCAAACTTGAGCTACAAAGCTGCAGTGTTTCTCCAATTATTATTATTTTCTACACAAATCTGCTTCAACTACTGCCTTCAAGCAGATCATTTAGTATTTCTGTGGCGATCTTATTACTATTTAACCTTATGTGTTATTCAGACTAGAGCAGACTTTAATTAAAAATGTCCACCCGTAAAAGCATAAATTCAGGATATTTTAAACTAGTCTTGTTGAAAGTTTGCCAAAGCATACATTCTTGCCTAGCAAAACAAAAACAAAGATACTCCTTGATTGTGTAACTTTAACTAAAGTTGGATGTTAACTTTGAGTAAACTTTGTAACTGTGACGCGCCCGACTCTAGAATAATATTCATTAGGTATTCATTAGTATGTGGATACATAATAGTACCTATGAATTAAAAAGAATCCCGCTTCATAAAATGTTTTATTAATGAGCATAAACAATGTTAAATTGTTTTACGCTACTTTCAGTATTTTTATTCATTACATTGGGATTTCAATTTCATCAAATTTCAAGATTTAAATGCTTAAAAATTAAAATTCTTAATATTTTCTATATCAAATAGGTACCAAGTTTACTAAAGCTCAAAAATCTAAAAATTCTAGGACCTGCACTTGCAGAAGATCTGAAATTTTAATGTTTTAGCTCAAAGTCTAGAGAGCTTTAGAATTGCCCATTCTCAACGTATGAATTAGACTTAACCAAAATTGTAATAATAAGATTCAAAAACGTGTTAATTTGTTGATAATAAATACTATTTTGCTTTTCATTTTATGCGGCATTTTAGTGGGTACGTTTTTAATAAAAGCCAAAGATTTAGGTTACCCTTGCGTCGCACAAAGGGGTATTGAATCTAAAAAGCTGGCCAAAATGATTTTTTAGTTGATTTCGACTTGAAATAACTTGATATGTGTTTTTTTTAACTATATACACGTAGTATGTTAATATTTATTATACAGCTTTGATACTAAGTAAAATTAATAACACGTAAATTAAATAATACATACACATACACAATATAAATACAATACAATCAAAAATGCAAATATAATTATACAAAGTTTTTTAAATCATTTATTGTGAATTAAATTATCCTGGCTAATCTTCCTGATCAGACATAAACTCCTCATCGTCAGTATCCTGCCTTACGCTTTCTTCTTCTTGTAGGTGCACTATTTGAGTAGGTAAAAGAAATTCCAAAGCTTGCTTCGAAAACGGTTTTTTCTTTCTAGTTAATGTTGGACGCAAACATGAGAGCAGTGGGTCTGAGCTGAGCAACAATCTGTTTAGTACATCCACGTTGCAGGATGTTCTTGAAAATTTCCTGGCAAAATCAATTCGATATTGCCGAAAATGCTTGTTGCGAGCTTCAGCTGCCTCTTCTGAAAGTTGTCCAATGGGCAACATGGCGTGTTCGATAATGGTGGGACCGTGCGCTAATACTTTATGGACTGTGGGCGTCATCGGATGCCATCCATATAGCTTCACATAAAGTTCTGCTGTCTAATTGCAATAGGTAGAGAATTTCAGTGTATCGATTTTGTGACCACTTGCAATTACTTCTAATATTGTTTTGAATCTGCTTATAAGATTTAAATCCACTCCAGTAATTCGCGAAGCTAGCTCAGGATCGGCGAAAAATCGGCGTGATGTATTCCCGTCATTAGTGTTTCCGAAGCCGGCTTTTGGTGTGTCAACTAATAGCGACATCTCGTCCTTTAGTTCTTGTTGAATTTGCTTTTTTTGTCTTTTAATATTTGCTTCTCAATTTCGGTTCTCGCTTGCCACTTCTTTATTGGTATTTTGTAAGATAAATGTAATATCGATTCAAAAAACCTAATCCTTGCATGAAGGATAGATAATCCAAATTTTAAGGTGTCAGGATTAATTTCTCTCCTTTGTTTCAATTTGTTAAAGTCTTTTGATGTTGCTTTGCATATGTAACAACGCATCGTAGATAACTTTTCTGTCGCTGCATTGCACACTTTCGCATCCACCATAGTAGGCATAAACGTATGTTTCACTTTCAAAATACCGTTGCTTATTGACACTTCTGTTTTGGTCAATTTTTTTACTTGATCTTCTATATAGCGTATTTCTTCCCTTGTTATGTCGCTGGTTTCATGTATAAATCGAATACGAATTGGTCTACAAATCGACGCGTCGATTTATCTGTTAATTAAAGGTTATATGTGATGTTAATTAAATTTTTATAATTTTTAATGTCGTTTTTAAAACATATCAAGGTAATATAATTTAATATATATTTTAGTTATATTATAGTTATACTGACAAAATAGCAAGAAAGTGTTTGTAAAAATTTCTACCACTACCAAACTATACCCAACGTTACATCAAAATACAATGTATCACAATCAGCAGTAAAAAAAGATCAAGCTTTAACTTAATCAACAAATTATTAAATCTTAATATTACAATTTTGGTCAAGTGTATTCATCTGCCAGGTACTGCAATACCACTTTATAGCTTTGAGGACCTTAAACATCGAAAACTGCACATACCGATAACCTTAAATGGACAGGGTTTTAAAAGTTACAAATACTGAAAGATTTTTACAGTTTTAGAATTGCATGGCTTCATAATTCGAATTTTCAAATTGAAAAAATACAACTATACAACTTTGAAGTTTTTAGAATTTCAAGATTTCTGTCATCTTATACATCCCAGTAATTTAATAATCATAAATAAAAGTTTCAGAATTTCAAAGTTTCAAAGCGGAAATGAATTCGTTTACATTTAAGTTTACAAATTATATGTATTAAAGTCTCGGAAACGGAAGTTTAAAAAGTTCAGAAACTTAAGAATCTCAGCCACCTATCAGAGATCAAGGATTTTCAGCTTCATCTTTAAGTTATTATCAAAAATTAAATATCCTTAACGCTTCGACGTTTCAAACTTTCAAACAAAAATACTCAAAACCGCGTTTTGAAGATACAGTTAGTAAACAAGTTATGCAGGTTATGTTACCAATGGTTGCTAAAAAACTGACAAACAAATACACCAATACTCTGATCATGATCATCAATTACTTCTTTACTGATCAACTTTTACTTTCCACTGAGACTAGAGATGGCAATACCTACAACAACGTCGCTTAGCTGCCAATATTAACTCTCGCTAATCTTTGGTTACAATGATAAAACCTTAGGATAAAATTGACGAATTTGTGTTAGCATAGTTTCATCTTACCTTGTGTTGTGTAACTTAAGATGCGAACAGGAAGCACCCACATGTTAATAAGGAAAATATGTTCTGAATCATTATACTTATCCCCCATTAAGAGGTTTCTAGTTATATTAGTTACACCCTATATAACATATCAAGTTTGGCAGAAACACGTCGATTGAATTTTCGAGCGGGCATTTAATATCAGTTTCGTCAAAATTTTGCATCTCACCCCCTCAACCCTTGCAAAGTCGTCTTGGATATTTTTGTTGAAATTGATTCAGGTTTAAGTGATGTGAAATAAACAATGGGCCATGTGAATAAAATGTAGCAAAAGTTTTCACTATGCATCTGTCTTATTCTTCTTAATTAAAAATCATATATGTTATCTATTATTATTAATATGTAGTAGTAAAAGTATTTGCTACATTTTATTCAAACGGCCCACTGTCTCGTATTTATCTTAAGTGAATCAAGTTTTCTATAGTATGAGTTGAGATAATGGGTTGTATGAATAAAATGTAGCAAATGCTTTTACTTCTATTAATATAGGAAGAAATATATGGTTTTTAATTAATAATAATAAGAGACATATAGTAAAAGTATTTACTATATTTTATTCACATGACCCACTGTGTGCGAGAGAGAAAACATGGTGGTTCATGGTGATGGGTTTAGTGCTAACTTTGAGTTCAGTTCACAGGGCAAAACACATACTTAATGGAAATTTCTTTTCAGGTGCTACAACAATTGAAAAATGGAGAGCATATACATACTGAAAACTGAGGACAACTCACAGGTTAGTGTTACTTTTGTGTGTAATCGTTTTCAGAAAACTGATCATGTTACTGTTATACTGTGACCAAAGTGACAAGAAATGAGTCATCACAAACACGTAGGCGAAATTGTAAAATGCATCTACAATTACCCGAAGGTCACGCTGTAATCTAAATGATAATATAAACAATAAATGAGCTAGAATGATTCGTTAGCGGAACAAACCCTTTTTTAAGTAAAAGTAAATGTGAACGAAGCAATGAAAATGTGTTGGTTCTAGCGTACGTCACTGAATTCTTAGCAACGTGAAATTTGTACTCTTATCTTATCTCATCTCGGGTCGTATTTCTTTATTCCGGTGTGATTACGAAAATGACTCATTTTATGCATTTTTAGTTAGAGTATAGTATACATACGTGAAAATAATCCAACGATAAAATAATCTGCGACAACTTATCGACAAGATGACCACGAATAAAATAACTCTTGGAAAAAATTAGAGATCCTGTATACAGTTTGGTGACAACCCACCGATGTATATTACTTTTCCATGAGTGGAAATAAAAAGGAAATACGTCGTCAGTTAGTATGAGGCAGGTGATGTACTATTAGTGAGAATAATTTATTATCATTGCATGCATCCAACTAATCTTATCGTGCATATGTGTGTTATCAGTTATTATTGTATTCAATTCAGACGGTGTGCACTTAACATCCACAATATTGAATACTATGCATCTGATTTTTGTTAAACTTTAATTTTTTAGTTGACTGGTTATTAAGGTCCAAGTGTACCCAAGAAACACACACGTTTCTTGGGTTAATTTATTAAACAACACGTTTGTTTAATAAATAATATAATAATGTGATAACTTTGGTTTTAAGTTAATAGTCTAAGAATGTTAAAAACTTGCTTACCTAACTTGTTTTGGAAAAAAAAATTTTTTATTAAATTATTTCACATGTTATACGTGAAAAATTAATTTTGGAGAAACTGTACATTCAAAATTAATCAAAATAATACCACTTAAGTTTCATAGTATTTGAACTATTTTCCCAAAATTTTAAGAAAATCGTATGTCTAGGGACTAAAGTATTACCTCCTTTTTGCCAAAAAAAGCAGTTTTTTTTGGCAAAATGTAGGTTTTTTGGCAATAATTTAGTCGCTAGACATACGATTTTCTTAAAATTCTGGGAAAATAGTTCAAATACTATGAAATATAAGTGGTATTATTTTGGTTAATTTTGAATGTACAGTTTTTCTAAAATTAATTTTTTACGTATAACATGTGAAATAATTTAAATAAAAATTTTTTTTTCTAAAACATGTTAGGTAAGCAAGTTTTTAACATTCCTAGACTATTAACTTAAAACCAAAGTGATCACATTATTATATTATTTATGAAACAAATAACACACGTTTTTGGGTACACTTGGACCTTAATCATGACTATTTAAATGCATATAACCACACTGTAAATTTCTAACAAGAGTTCAGGCAGACCAAACCGCCCGCCATTTTTGATTCAAAAGTAAGAAATGAGGTAGATAACTACAACAAATATTTACTGAAACTTAAGAAATACAAAACAAGCAAATATACCTCAGTTTACTAAACAACGAAATTCAAATGCGGATTCGCTGTGCTTCAATCCAATCAGCGTCTGTTGACTAAACTCTTATATACAGGATCTCTAGTTAAAATAGCCACCAAAGTGATTCGTGTAGTAATTCAATGAAAACGACCCATTCCCCTACAACCCCACATCCTTCCGATTAGGTTAGGTTTTCTTTCTTAAGGGTTATTTTTGTTGAGTGTTATTTTATCGTTCGGTTATTTTTGTTAAGGATGTTATTACGTGTTTAGTTCCACATGGAACCACTGCAGTATTACATTTACAATATTAATACTTCTCCAGGATACTTTAAAAATACTATACGTAGGTACTTCATTTTGACTTTCAAGTCAAAATAACATCTTAGAAATGTGCTATACCGGTCGACTAAAACTAGGACTAACCTGATATACCTTTATTTATAAATCGAATTATGTGAAATTTGGTACATAAATATTAGACGTCTTTTCGGATTTGCTGATGATTAGAGTCAAAATGATTCCGATTTCGCCGGAAACAACAATAACTTTTTAAACGAAATACTCTGTATTTGGGAGTCAAATAACATATGTACAGGTTTCAAATTTTTAACTTTTCAATTTTTTTAAATTCTTTTATTTTACTAAATTAATAAATGTATTTTATGTTTAGTTTTCGGTGCAATTAAATTAAGTAATTTACTTAATTTAAATTGAGTAATTAATAATTATTTAAGTAATTAAATTTTGTATCTAAATAAGTTCCATGAAATCGTTTTTTCTATTTACGAGTCCAAATGAAGCGATTTGTACACGCATTTGAGTGTCCAAAACAGATTTATTTGAACACCGGAAACAGTAACATTTTATTTTTTAAAGTTGATTTCACCGTTGAACAGCTGTTCTGAAAGTGTTAAATTTTACGCTAGCCGCGTTCGGTATTTCAGATATATTTACTCCAAGAGCTCGGTTTTTATTTTATCCATTGTTGTAAATAATTGTAACTATAGCAACTAAGTATTGCTATAGTTACAATTATTTATGTCAACTCTTTTTGCTCTGACAGCTCTATAGCTGTCAGAGCAAAAAGAGTTGACATACCGAACACAGCAGCTGTAAATTTGGAAAACAAATGGAGAATTTGAATTTTCAGTGTTGCCAACGGTCACAATACTTAACAATGTTTCCTAACAAATTTTAAGACTAAGACTTATTTTTTAAAATGATTAGAAAAGAACGCAAATAGAAAAATTAGTATAAAGTATTCGTTTCATAGGGCGTTTTAGCTTTCTTTAGCTTTAGAAACTTCTAAACTTAATTAGACGCGTGCGCTAAAAACGTATCTTTAATGATACTAATACTTTAATGTACAATTGTAAAAAAACCTACTTAGGAAACTTCGACATGGAGCACTTGTTATCGCTCTAAATGATGAAATAACTGTTTTTAAGGTTCACTAGAAATCGAGTTGAAAATAAAAACAATTTTTCGAAAAAAAAAACTTACATATTTAAAAAAATCCAAGTTATTGGCATCTCACTTAATTTTCGCTTTTTTTTGTTGTTTTTTGAGTTTGGAAACCACGTCCATTTAACCAACATAATCTTCGCATAAATCCGTTTATACATAAAGGAAATATAAGCTTGATCACAGTTCATTTGTCAACTTGATTATTATCAATGCACATTATAAATTTTTATCTTTGTTAATATTTTTTCTTTTTTCTCTACATTTTTTATGTATAAATTAAGATAAAATAGAAAAGTCCGTGTGTCTCTGTGAGTTCTCATAATGAATACGATTTCTATTCAACATCGGTACTGTCAAACATATGCACAAACCTCATTAAAAATAATGTATTCGATTTCTACTCTCGCGTTGATCTCTACATGATTTCGTGACATGATGCTTTTTTTTGCACACCACACCGTGTAGACTTGTGTAGAGAATGAACTCTCTACACAACTATTGCTCAATAAAGAAAATAACGAAATGCCAAAAAATATTTTTGGTTTGAAACTTTTGATGGGCAATCAACGCAATTTATTATTATTTTGTTAAATATTTCTAATAAATTAAAAATCAATTTCAAAAATGAAGTGAATGAAAATGCAGAAATAAAAAAATTAAACTAAATGAAATGAAAATTCTAAAATACAAAGAAGACTTTATTATAATTAGACCACAAATAATAAATAGGATAATTAAACTTTTCCTAAATTTTAAAGGTGTTCAGACAATCTCCTTCTTCTGCTTTGCAATGACCTAAGACTTTCACAAAAGCAATTTGACATGGTTTTGACTTTTTAAATAAAACACTACCTCTTAAGATGTTTCGTCCACTTTTGTTAAGAAAATCAGCAATTGTTTTCGAGTCATAGTCATTTTTTTATAAAAACAAGAACTTCAAAATAAAGAACAAGAAGGACGTAAATTCTCGGAAATCAATACAGCTCAATAGATTATGAGTGATAATTTGTTGCAAAACGCAGTTTTCTGGATATCAAATCAAAGCCTTATATGGAAAGGAAACTTCAACAATTTAGTAATCAAAATTGCATCCCATTAATAAAAGTCAAAGATATTATCAAAGTCAAAACAGTATAATGATAAAATTGACACTATCAATCGTCATCATATCTCACATTATAAAATGTATATTGTTCTTTATTATTTAATGTATTACACAACTTTATGCAAATAAAAGTCTCATCAGTGACAATGCTTTGACACATTGCCGTGACCAGGATTCGAACCTGGGTTACTACGGCCACAACGTAGGGTCCTAACCACTAGACGATCACGGCTACTGAGACGTTGATACTTAACAAAGTTAATAAATGGAAGTATATAAATCTATTAATCATGTGAAAGTGCTCAACACTCTTAGGTTGCCTAGTTATGCTTACTAAATTGAATAACTGTAGATGTCAATATTTACACACAAATTAATTGAAATTGACTGATGCATTAAAATGAAATTAATTAAAATATTTCATTACAGCAATAAAAAAATTTAAATGCATGTTTATGTTAAAAACATCCAAAACGTAAATAAAAATTGCATGTTCAATATAAATTTAACTGAATCATGCCATCCATTCCCCTTACAAACAAAACAAACGCAGTAACCCGTCGCAAATTAGTGTGCCCTAATTTCTCAATCTAAAAAATTAACGCCCATAAATCTCCCAGAAGTAAACAAAACCATTTATTAGTCTGTCTAATCAATATTAGTCCTACCGGTCCTATATACTACGCATATGTATATAAACTAGCACGGAAAACAAGCAAGAATTAAGACGGAAAACTACAACACATGACACTAAACGAACTAATATAATTAATTTAGATGGATTAAAGTAGCTGGTTTTGCAACTTTCTCGTCTTTTCTTTAACAACCTTAAACTTGAAGTAGTAATCTACAAGATAAACATTCAACTCCACGATCTCTTACTGGGTTTCCTTATCCTTGAGTAGCCCTTTTACATCTGAAGCATTTCCTCGAGTAATCAGATTTTGAAAGAGAAAATGAGTGTAAGTTTAGAAGGTTGTTAGAAGATAAGAGAATACAAGTAAAAAGGAAATTTAGGAATTAAAGCCCGTTCCTGGTTATGCGTGTGTGTCGCTTGGAGCAAGCTCTTTTATAAACTGGCCTTCGCTCCAAATGGAATTTCCAGAAAACAGTAAGAACCATGAGAAGTTTAGTTTGGATTCTTTAATTATTTTACTGAAATAGCCAAATACAATTGCGATAAACTAATTTATTTTCAAACGTTACTAACGTATTGTAACGTTCTTTTTAAATTAATAACAAAAATGCTGTTTAATCGTCTATTAACAAGAGAAATATTATTTACATACACTAATTCAATTTTAACTAATTATTTAACACTGTAATTATATACTGTTAACGAACTTAAATGCTAGATATTCACAAACTTAAAGTTATATAAGGACTATTTATTTATTATTACAACATTTATTTAAACATTTATTTATTACTAATTTCAATTTCAATTCACCGGTTGAACACTAATTGATTCTCTTCTAGGCGCGACGGTCAATTTATATCCCTCACATAAACGTTCCAGAAAACTCTGGAACACACTCGCGTACTACCCCGTCGTTGTGTCATATATCTCGAACATCGTAGATGGGCCGGAGATCCTTCAATATTGTAGCCCGTCTAGCCGCCAGCCGACGTGTCATATATTTCTCGAACGTTCTAGTATGTTCTTCGCAGCGTATAGGAAATTTCCCCATTTGTTACAGTATTCTACGTTATTGTACTTATAGCTATAGTCTGACAAACAATTTAAGAAATTAGTCATCACAAAGCACGCCTCTGCGACGATCGAAAGTATCCGTGATTTCGTTCTTATCACTCACTGCCGTTTATGCCGTTTTATGAAAAACAACTATCCTAAAATGAGTACACATCGTGATACTTTTCCAACTATCGTTCTAATAGCTGTCGTAGTAAACCAACCATTACTCTCAGTTAAGGCTTTAATCTTATGATTTGTACTACCGTTCCACGGAGCACTGATACGTTTGGAAAATGTGCCACGAAATCGTAATTATGCGAAATTAAAAACTGCATCATCTAACCCAACTCAAATATACGAGTATTTGTGTAACAGTGTCTGAAATTTTAATCACTTTTTTCAAAACATTGCGTTACGGTCTATAGAACCTCCTTTACATGTTTAATAGTGCCACCTCATTGTTCTATTAAACTTTCCTTTAGGTTAGGCAACCCAACTTGCAAAGTATCTTTAATCATAGTGGCATGTTTTTAGCTTTTACTTAAATGGAGACATTCGTGGTGAGATATTTGGTGGATTTCGTATGATTTTTTAAAAACAAGTTCTTTATCTTCCAGTTTTGAATGCTGACATTTTCTGCCCTCTGCCAGTTGCTGAAACGTCACAATCTCTCCTTGGGGCTAAAATGGCTTGCCCTCGGATATGCTGGAAAAAGTAATAGTTATGTATGGGTACTAGTAGGTTAAGTAAGATGTTATCCACGAAATAAAAAATTGACTCACAAGGTCCGATAGACCCGAGTTGATTAATTCTTCTCAGTGGATAATATCCTGAACTAACGTGTACCACTGTACCATCAATACATTTTATCCAACACATTATTGTATTTCATAAAAAACGTAATTTATTCATACGTTAGAAATGTACGATATTATTTCATGATGGTAGATGTAATAGCAGGTGGTTGTAAAAATTAGTTATTTGTTTAATTAATACAAAAAAATGCATGTTTTTGGAACGGATAAGAAAGTTGCCGGGCGACGCGTTAGAGTAGCCTGGCAATCTTATGAGTCCCAAGAATGCAGTGTTCGGTAGAATATTTCATCCTACTATTCTAAAATTAATTTTGATATTTTTATTTTGTTCGATTTTATTATGTCCTTTTTAATATTTTATAGCGATTCTCAGATTATATACTAAAAATATTGTATTGGACGAGACACACCACACCTACAACCTACAATCTTTCTCTATATATAGTCTGTAAAATGAGTAGTTTTGCTTTTCGGATTAATGGTAAATTTTGTACCTGGGCGATGCATTCTAAGCATTTTGCATATAACTATGTATATAAATTAGGGAGGAATTCAATTTTAATTAAATCATTCTTTCTGCTATTTTTATACTTATGTTATTTTGTACTCAAATATATATTAAATAAATTAATAAACGACATTTTACTGGTTGCTGATTGGTTTCGTCTGTTTTTGGGACACATCGTAGTAGCCTAAACTTTTAAACGTAAAGTCATAAACCCCAAAAAGTAAATTAAATACATATTAACTATTTAATACAAAAATAAAACCTGCAGATTGTTGAAATACACAATAGATGCACTTGATGGAGCATAGATTCTTATACAAAAGAGAACTAAATTTCATTTCATATAAATTTGGTGTTTATTTATTGATCTGTTTGTTTGGTTCTCTGCATGGTGTATTTATGCATTTGTATAAAATTAATTTAATTTCAGGAAAACAAAAGGTGAACCAATATTTCTTTTTGGAACCAGAGTTACTCGGTAATTGTGTAACCCAGTCTTATCCCAGAGGCGCGGAGTCGATATATGAGTACTTAAATATTAGCAATTAGATTTCGGGTGTGTTACAATTAGTATTTCAAATCTCACAAATTTGAAAATTCAAAAGCGTTTCAAAAATCTGAATAAACTTTAACTCTTGCATACATTCCACAGAATCTTATTCCCCGTTTCTCTTCATGTAGGGGAAGGTGGGGCAAGACGGGGCCATGAGGTAAGATGGGGACATCTTTGTATTTCTTAAATGATACCTGACATCTATAAAATGAATGCCGAACTAACATCCCTACGTGCGTTTGTGTATATCTTCCAATGCAGGAATCTTTTCGACCGGTAACAACAAAGTTATTACAGGTTATGTGCAAAAGTGGAGATTTTGGAGTTGTCATTATTTTGCTCGGCTGTGTTGGAAGGTTGAAATCGTAAGTATTGAAATATTAATACTAAAACTTTTTTGAGAGTAACAATTCCCACATACTTATGTATATTTTCCACTATGTGCAATTTGTTTAATTAAAATATATTTTGTGTTATATAGACATATCCGATAAATGTCACAAAGAGGCAAGACGGGGACACAACAACGGGGCAAGACAGGGACGTCCCCGTCTTACCCCTTCGATTACTGTAATATCCAAATCTTCTACGTAGTAATTTTATTTTATTTCTTTCGATAGATTATGGTTCGCACTTATAAGAGAAAAACTACCCGTGGAAGCTGGTCAGAAGAAAATATGATACAAGCAGTAGTTTCAGTTTTAGAAGGTCGTTTAGGGTATAGACGAGCAGCCCGTGAGTATGAAGTACCGCAAACCACTTTGGAACGAAAAGTGAAAGAAGCTCGTCAACTCCCTGAGAACGAACTCCATCAAGTTAAGAAACCATTAGGTCCAAAAACTACTATTTTTTCCCCGGAAGAAGAACAGCAGTTGGTTATATACCTGAAAAAAATGGAGGAACGTTTATTTGGATTAACAACTCAAGATTTGAGGAAGCTTGCATACCAATGGGCTGAAGTCTTAGGAAAAGCACGTTGTTGGTCAAATGCAAAAATTGCTGGTAAAGATTGGTTAATGGGATTTATGACACGTCACAAAGACTTATCCATCAGAAAACCAGAAAGTACAAGTGCTGCAAGAGCTATGGGTTTTAATCGCGTTGCTGTAGGACACTTTTTCGATTTACTTGTTAACGTTTTGGATAAGTATAAGTTTACTGCAAATCAGATTTGGAACTGCGATGAGACTGGTATATCTGTTGTCCCAAAAACAAAATCAAAGATCATAGCTCGTAAAGGAAGAAAACAAGTGGGTGCTCTGACTTCAGCAGAGAGAGGAGCTACTGTTACGATTGAAGTATGTTTTAATGCTGCAGGAACTTATTTACCTCCAATGTTTGTATTTCCACGAGCCAGAATGAATCCAGAGCTCATGAACAATTGTTCTCCTGGAGCATGGGCCCAAGTTCATCCGAGCGGATGGATGCAAACAGACATTTTTTACTCGTGGTTTGAAAAATTTGTTGAGTTAGTGGGAGCATCAAAAAAAACGCCTGTTTTACTACTCTTGGATGGTCACCACACGCACACAAGAAACATAAAACTGATAGATTATGCTAGGGACCATGGAGTTACTTTGTTGAGTTTTCCGCCGCATTGCACCCATCGGCTCCAGCCTCTCGACGTTAGCTTTATGAAACCCTTGAGTACATTTTATGATGCAGAAGTAAGTTCGTGGCTACGTACACATCCTGGCCGAGTCGTAACTATGTTCCAAATAGCCGGACTTTTTGGCAATGCCTTCATTAAAGCTGCTAACATGTCTACTGCAGTAAATGCATTCGAAAAGACTGGAATTTGGCCTACTAATCCACTGATCTTTACTGACGCTGATTTTGTAGCAGCTGAAACAACAGATATACCACTTCCTCCAGAACGTGTTAACAGAACACCATCACCATCTATGCCAGGTTGTTCTGGATGGAGTTCTACAGAAAATATTGAAGTTTCCACTAACAATATCGTGTCTACTTCATCAACCTCTTTAGAAGATATAATGCCTATCCCTTGTGTTGAAAGCACAACAATTAATCGACCTAAACGAAAGAAAGGGAAGACAACAATCCTTACAAGTACCCCATACAAAAATGAACTGCAACAAGAAATTGACACTAAAGCAGAACAACAAGCACAGAAGGAAGCTAGAAAATCTCTTAGGGAAGCTAAAAATTTAGAAAAGCAACAAAAGAAAGA
Organism: Agrypnus murinus; assembly: GCA_929113105.1. Taxonomy (NCBI): domain Eukaryota; kingdom Metazoa; phylum Arthropoda; class Insecta; order Coleoptera; family Elateridae; genus Agrypnus; species Agrypnus murinus. The sequence continues at coordinate 3,164,066 of OV816026.1, read as the reverse complement.
CAAAGCAAAGAAACAAAAGAAGTCTCAGAATGCAGTTGAGAATGTAAAAAAACAGATTTTTACAAAACGTCAGAGAGAAGAGTCGAGTTCTTCTGATGAGGAAGATGAGGCACTATGTCTGTATTGCCTCAAAAAATACTCCAACGATAGGAAGGGTGAGTTATGGATACAATGCCATGAGTGCCAAGGCTGGGCACATGAAATATGTGGTGACCAACCTGATATCGGGGATGAAGTTTTTTTTATTTGTCTGAATTGTAAAGATTGAAATGATTAAACTTTATGTTTTTCACTTGTTATTATTATTTTTATGGTTAGACCCCATCTTACCCCACATACAATCCCATCTTGCCCCACCACTGGGGCAAGATGGTGTATTTACAAAATTTATTTATTTGCCTCTTCACACCTTCAAATTCAAAAAATAAAAAATTTGGAATGCCATTACTAATAGACTAATGTTCAAAGATTGAAATGTACGTACTGAAAATGTTTTGTTTCAATTAACAGTTTTGATATAGCCTTCTAAGCCTTAGCGTCGCCGTCTTGCCCCACCTTCCCCTACTGCTCGCTATACTTTTTGGAACAATTTCATATTGTCTTTGATCTAATTTTCCACTTAACCTCATCAATTTCATCGGAAATTATTTATTTCTCGGCATTAATTAATTAAGAGAATAGTACCCTTGTTATTACGCTTAACTATAAACGGAAATATCATTAACGTTTATGTTATAACCTGTGAGTAATTAACAAGTCGGCATAATTAGGAAGTTTCTCCGTCCCTAGATAAAGTGGAAAGTTAGTGTTAAGAAGCCGAAAATTGAGATAATATACACAAATAGTTGGGTCTATATACATATCTGTGTCTCAATTAAATTGATAAACTGCCATGTTAATTAAATTTAATATGTTTGCAACATTAGTTGGCGAAATCATAACTTACTGAATTTGGATTTGTAATTATTGTGAAAAATTTCTTCACTGACAACCGTGGTTTACGGTTTGGCTCTTTTCATATTATCCTTCATTGGTTACATTACCACTGTTTTTCTTTTGTTTTGTGCCGAGTTATGCGGTTACGTTCTTTGAGGTCGTTTCGTAGAATATACTTTTGAACATTTCAATTTTATTAAAGGTTTAATCTTTAAACACATCGTGATTGGTTTTATAGTTCTCATGTCTACCGAGTGGCGTCAATATTTAAGCAATCAACCATTGCATTTGTACTCCCAGGGATTATTGCATCGCTAGTCGCCTCTCCGTAGTGCAAGTTTCTACTGTTCATAACCTATAATTTTGTCATATCTGTTGACCGTTTTATCAAATATTTCTTTCTATTCTTCAAATTAAGATCTGATCATCATTTATTACTTCTATTCTTATTTAATGAAATATTTTAGAAACTAAAAAGATACTTCGCGAAAAGATTGAATAGAGTCGTTGCATGGAATTTAAATTTTGATATAATTTGTATTAGTATAATTTTTAAAATAATATATTTTAATAGTATAATTTAATAGTAATATTTTATTAGTATAACTGTTATCTAATGTATAGGTCCAAATAAAATCGATAAATGCATTATAGTACAGTCATTTGGTGCTCAAAGAAGAGGTTACCTGGAAAGTTTTGCGGGAGTTGTAAAGATTGGTGATTCTATAGATTTCGACATGCTCTTTTCGAATTTCTACTTTGCCACCTCGTATTTTTGCCACTCGCGCCGCCATATTGGAAAAATGGTGCCCAGAAAGCGTTTTTCGATAATATCTCCTTTCCGACTCATTTTACGATGAAAATAGTTATGCACTAAATTAAACTAGAGAAAATTTCCTATAATTTATGTAGCAACCTTTTTTTTGTATAATGAATAGTTTTAGTGTACGAGCGGCGCAAATTGTACTCCAACACGAATTTTGGCCAAAAAACTCATTTCCACACCACTATGAGGTAGAGTAACTGGAGCGTTTTTTGTCGTGGTATCCCCAGTAGGCCTAATTCACACGCAATGCACTATTACTAAATTTAGCGCATTCTCCTTCTCTTCGCTATTCTTGATGGAGCAGGTGTTGCGAGTTCATCGTCTTCAGTACCGATCGAAACGTCACAGATAGAAATTATCTGATGGAGGACAATGTGTTGTCTCGTAGACAGTAGAGCAAATATCCTCTACAACGATTGCTGCAGCTGTCTTTACAATACGCCGACGTTCTTCTGTCTTGTCGCTTTTTTGGTTGTACTAGGCTTCCGTCAATAACTTATACCCTGTGTTGCGGAAACAAATCACAGGAGCCTTATTGGCAGTGACAGCAATTAAAATATCGCCACCATACTTTTTGAGGAGTTGTGCTTTCACAGTTTTTATGTGTGGGCGGTAATCATCTTCAATTTTGATCATCAGTTTGTCCAGAGAAAACTGACACTCTTCAGAATTCTGCTCGAGATAAGAATAAATATACTGCATTGCAGTATCGATCTCGTTTGCATACAGACCTCTTTTTTTAATTTCTTGTAGGTGGTGCTTGGTATAATTTTTTCATGCACTAGTTGTGATACTGTGCTTCGACTGCGACCAAATCAGTGACATGCTCGAGGCGCTCAACAATCGCTAGACCCCAATCATCATTACGAGCTCTAGCAAGTTCTGAAATACTGTTTTTCATCGATAATTTACGTACGCTGTACACAATATTACGATCGCACAAGCACGCCTGTTTTTGTTTCGCTATAAACTCTGCTGTTATCTCAGCAGCGCACAAAAAACAATGATCTCTGAATGAGAATGTTGGGTACGTGAATCGTAGCTGTGGATGAGAAGTCGCGACATCGCTTCCTCTACGCGAAGATGCAGCGATTAATTTCTCATTATATCGTTTTCGACATACATCGTGAACCACTATCGATTTCAGTCCCTCCAAGAGTTTGCCCTTGTTGTCCTTTCTTCGAACACTTGACTTACGAAAAGTGTCCAATCCTTTTTCCTTCACTTCCTTGCAATGGATTTTCACAAAGAAAGCAGTTTACTTCCTTAGAAGCCATGGCTCTAAAAATGCGAACGACACTGTTTAACGATACACGTGTACTGATGATTCAGCCAGAATACTTGAACTCTGTCTGCAGATGTTTCGTAGAAGGGAGAGAGGAGGGCGACACAAAGGCGGCTCGTCCCTATATACCTGCGGAGGACTCTACAGGCCGTAGTAAGCCGGTTTTTCAATGCGTAGTACAATATTTTTCGTAAATATACGAAAAACGCGTGTTGGTGTAGATGTATGTTGGTTTGTGGCACTAGTACGCTGAAACTATTCATTATACAAAAAAAAGGTTGCTACATAAATCATAGGAAATTCTCTCTAGTTTAATTTAGTACATAACTATTTTCATCGTAAAATGAGTCGGAAACGAGATATTATCGAAAAACGGTTTTTAGGCGCCATTTTTCCAATATCGCGGCGCGAGCGGTAAAAATACTAGGTGGCAAAGTAGAAATTCGGAAAGAGCATGTCGAAATCTATAAAATCACCAATTTTCAAAACTCCCGGAAAACTTTCCAGGTAAAAGTACCAAATGACTGTACTATTACGATAACTTAATAAAACGAATTTAGAGTTTAAATATTTTCCGTCCTTTTCTACACCGCTGACGTCATAATACTTTCGTCTTACATATTTGTTTCACTACAGCGTATACGAGGACTATGACGTTGTTGTACTAGAAAAGGACAGAAAAATTTAAAATTGTAAATTGCATATCTCGCTAACGGCTGCGTTAAAATTTTGAAAAAAATACGTCGAGTTATTACTAACTCTATAGAATATAAAAACGACCCTATTACCGTGTGAAAGTGTGAAGTAAAAGCTTGATACCTAATTGTATGTACTATTTCAATTTTCTTAGAATCATCTATCCGCATAATTTATTAGTTTGCCTTTGTTCACGTGTATTATTTATTACCGTATTGCTAATTTAAATTCCGTTAACGACTGAAAATATCAACATAAACCTATCAAGTTAAAAGCCAATTTAAAATTTAAAAGCTGTTTTTGTCATGTATGCATTATTAATTAGTAAATATATAATATGTTAATTTATTATGTATCATTCGAAAATTGTAACATCGTGTCGGAGTCAATATAGTTCTAAAATAAATGATAAATTATTAAATTAAAAAATTTCTTTCGTTCGAATTTAAGGGAATTCGGAAATTTAGTAAAAAAAATAAAAAGGCATATTAACATATTTACGAATTACATTTTTGCATTCATAAATTGAAAAATTAGAATTTTAAATAGTCCCTTTTTCATTAATTTCGACCCAGAGGTAGATGATAATTCTTCCATTATACATATATGAAGTACTAGAATTAAAATTTATTTCAATATTTCAGGATATAACTATGCGATATTGGAATTCCTTTGAAAACTTCTAATAACGAATCTGTATTAAGGTCCAAGTGTACCCAAAAACGTGTGTTATTTGTTTCATCAATAATATAATAATGTGATAACTTTGGTTTTAAGTTAATAGTCTAGGAATGTTAAAAACTTGCTTACCTAACTTGTTTTGGAAAAAAAATTTTTTTATTTAAATTATTTCACATGTTATACGTGAAAAATTAATTTTAGAAAAACTGTACATTCAAAATTAACAAAAATAATACCACTTATATTTCATAGTATTTGAACTATTTTCCCAGAATTTTAAGAAAATCGTATGTCTAGCGACTAAATTATTGCCAAAAAACCTGCTTTTTGCCAAAAAAAAACTGCTTTTTTTGGCAAAAGGAGGTAATAGTTTAGTCCCTAGACATACGATTTTCTTAAAATGTTGGGGAAATAGTTGAAATACTATGAAACTTAAGTGGTGTTATTTTGATTAATTTTGAATGTACAGTTTCTCCAAAATTAATTTTTCACGTATAACATGTGAAATAATTTAATAAAAAAATTTTTTTTCCAAAACAAGTTAGGTAAGCAAGTTTTTAACATTCCTAGACTATTAACTTAAAACCAAAGTTATCACATTATTATATTATTTATTAAACAAACAACACACGTTTTTTGGGTACACTTGGACCCTAATACGTAGCATATCCTGTCTACACAAGACAGTATGCACACGCATACTTTTTCACTTCATGAAGAATAGAATCTGCAATACGTCGTCCTTTTTTTCTGCGGCCTGGATCCATAGCCTTTGGTTTTTTGGAGTTTTAGCCCGAGATGCCATTCGTCGAGATATTTGTAAATGATTACGCATTTTTGCAATTGTCCAAGTAGATGGAAGGGTAATCAATAACTGAAGTTTATCGGCATGGGAAGTTTTCTCTGACAAACCTTTTTTTATGTCTTCTACATATTTTCTATCAACATGTCTGCTTTCCTTGAATGAATCACTACTTCGTTTCGCGACCTTATTTTGAATTTCATTTAACACTCCACTTAAATTCTGCACATTTAATCGTTTTAACTTAATGGGAGGTTCATATATTTTTAATTTATTACTATACAGTATCAACATATATGTTTAAAAATTAATTTACAATATAAGATCATACAAATATTTCCATTTGTTTATTAAAAATCGTGATTTAAGAATTAAAAATTAAAATTTGCAATCGAAATAATTTTTTTATGAATATGTACACTTTTCCTTATAAATTTCATTAACGATTATCAATTTATCATGCACTAGAATTAAGATATAATTTTTCAAATAAAACACTGCAATAACATTTATTTGTTTATAACTTTTGTTATAATGGGAATAAAAACAAACAAATTTGCCACGAAGTATACTTTATATAGTACTAATAAAATATGATATAAGTTTTTTTATTTTATACATGTTAAAAAATGAAGGGCCCAATTCAGAAACTCTGACTCAATTGGTAATAATTTACTTATATTTTTATTGTTCATAATTAATTTCCATAAGAAATAAAACTGACTGTTATTTTTTCTAAACAAATTAAAAACCAAACAAGAACTTAAATCTAGAAAATAAATCTGTGTTATGGCCAACTGAATATATTCACAAAAACGTTTTATTAAAAAACGTCAATTTTGATCCAATAAAGTTTGCCTTTAAAATTTGCTTTCTAATTTAATAACATTATATGAAATTATGTGCATCTTACGTGCAGATATTTATCATTACCTACTTTACCGACAGCCACATGCCAGAATAAGGTTAAAATTCTCAACAAAAATAAATAGTAAATAATGAGCAGCCGTTTAAACCACAGTTTAATGAATATAAATACTTTTTAATGTATTATTTGATTAAAAAAAAATTCGGAAGGTAAATAATATAAACCTTAAATAGCCTCTAAAACATGCGTCCGAAAGAAATTCCTCAGGTCTTGGGCAATCCACTCTTTTGATGAAAAGATCAAGTTTACGTCTAATAGTTGTAATCTGAGAAATAATAAGAATTTATGTACAGCTGATTTCAAATAAATCTAGGACAACCAGTATTCTATAGATAGTATAAATGCTGCTTTTTCTTTTCGTGATATTTAATAAGTTTTATGTAGTTACCTATGAAAATATAATTTAAAGTCTGGTTCACACATTCTTAAAAACGCAGAGATTCTCAAGACTAGTTCTAGATTTATTTTCAATCAGCTGTACAATCAAATAATAATAGAATCTTTTAACGCAGTTTTAATAATACATTTAAAACGATTACTATACAAGACCTTTTAAACCAAAATTGGTTTTATGATGTTAAGGTAGGTCAGAACAAATTTCCGTAACGATTTTTCCGATTAAACAAGACCTATGTTTCTTCCATTATTTGCATTTATTTTTGATCGTAGTAGGCTGGTGGTTTATAATAAATCGGGGTTCTAATAACACAAATACCTGATAAGAACTTGAAATTGTTTCGATTATAAATAACAAATATGTCAAGCTCTAAGTGAAACACACGATATATGTATCTGTACACACATGTAACTGAGATACTTCTACATACAGTGCTATTAAATTAAAATGCAACATGCACTATTTCTCTATATTGCATTTGAAAATAATCAAGTAAAAGCATTAGGCTAAATTGGTTGGTTGTGGCAAGTTCGTATGCATTTACCACGAACAGACGTGGTTTGTTATAAAAAATACACTTTTACATCTTTTATTTTACAATTAACGGTATTTACATTTATGTTTGTATTTTTAAAAAAGTCATTTAGTCTTAAATAAATGCAGTAGTATTTTGAGATGGTTATTTTAAAATGCAACATAGAGCATATTGCAGTTTATATTAATAGCACTGCATGCAATGTATGTTTATTTGGTATATACATGTTTATTATATAAAAAAATAAACTTAAGACATATAAAGTTTCTTTCCACAGACTAGAAACGCATGGGCTTGATATAGGGGCATTAAAGCGTCCATAAAGGTGATCGTGGGATAGAAGCAATTGATAAAAAACTTGCAACTGGATATAGTATACTGACTAATAACCAATAACCTGACAATAAACATCTATTAATCTTAATGGTAAGAAGTTTTTCACTATCCCACTACCACGTTTATGAACGCTTTCATTCCTCTATACCAAGTCCATTCGTTTCCTTTCAGTATATCTTTTTTTATGTCTTTTAATATATTTTATGTTTCACTTGCATATTATTTGTTGTTTATGCCTGTGATACAAACCATATAAACAAGACCATTACAACCAGGGCATTATAAGCGGCCATTATAATTCATAACGCCCACTCGTCGTTTACTTTGCAAACGGAGCTGGGGTTACGTTCGATAATAATTTAGATCATAAGGTAAGAAACTATATGTTTGCGTACGAGTCTGTTGCAACACAACCAACAACTTCCATCCCTCGGGCCCTTCAGGCCCTCGTGGTCGAATATCGTCGCCCTCCTAGCATTATCATCATCATAACGCCTGTGGTACATAAATTACTATTAATTAATTTCAATTATCCGTGTTTGTCTAATGGGTAGTCAAACACGGATAATTGAACGACGGACGGCCGTATGTCCCGCGATTAGCACGGATAATCGATAGTTCTACTGTATTTAATAATTCTTAATGTCAGTTAAATAGTTATTCTTAACCTTTGAAGTTAAGCCCAAGAGCAATCCTTGGTTTGGTTTTCACAAAACAAAATTACACAATTAGAACTTTCAAGTAAAATGAATACTTCAACAGTTACAAATACAACACACACCACAATACGTGCAACATATGTATACAATACATGTGTATTATGTACATAGTTAATACAATCTGCAAACAGGAACGTTACAAAACCGCATAGAAGCAAAACAGAACCCTTTGTTAAAACCGTTTACATGTCTGTTGAGGTTACACCGTTTTATACGCGGGATATAATTGAAGGAACTAAATGGGACATAACCAACCTTTCGTGGAGCTTGTCTATGTCGTCGCTGTAGTTGACAGCATAATCCTCTGGATATATCGCATTCGCTGGACATGTTGCACGGTTCGGAATACTGCTTATCCTGCCTCACGGGCGGTCTGCATACTCGGGCCGATCCGCCGGATTCTGGTTCCGAACACAGTAATCCAGATTCGCAATCGCTGTCTCGCCTGCATAATTCTCCGGCTCTTCTGCCGTATGCAAATAGGCAGGTTCCAACTACTGAAAAACAAAACAATTTGAAAAGAGGATTATTTCGGATGAGAAATACGCACGTTTTTGTTGGATAGGAAAATTAAAGAAAGGCAGAGAATAAAACCGCATGAAGTTTTGGATACTTTAATATTTTATATTTGCATCGCGTGACAACAATTTATGTTGCCATCTTTCATATTAACTGCTCCCGGACAATTTTAGTAAAAGCTTCCAGTTGCAGGTAATTCTAGTAGAAAGATGAAGAGGAAATTTCCAGAGACATTTTAATTAAACTATGAAAATACTGCTGCTATTTTATGTATAAATTATGTATACAGTGTTTTTATTAGGTCATGCAAAAAAGTCTGATGGCAAACTGCTTACTTTTACCTACAGATAAAGCAGACTGAATTATTACTTTAACATCGGGTTAAACAAGAGGGAAAGATATTAAAGAGATATCTTGCAACGTTAACATCTAAATGTTCATTGGATATTTTAAAATCATTTAACAGAAATGTGGATTAGTCTTTCACAGTAAACCTACGATTAAAGCGTAACGCTCTAGGACTTTTGCAATTTATGGACACTTTGTGAGTTTCAAGCAACTAATTAAATCAATTAATTGCTTTTACTTGTAGTAAGACAATCGATGGATGTACTTTCATTAATGAAATAGATTAAAGATATTATATTGAGGAAATAACGCAAATGTCAATTACCTGACATTTTGTTCTGATACAAACTTTGCTTGATTAAAGATGTATTTTGCTATCTGTTTGATAATAGATGATCAGGTAGATAAGTATAAAACATTTCTACCACTGGAGGTTCCAAGACAAGTTATTAATAACTCCCTAGTATTACTTTATAACCTATATTTAAATTTATAACACACAACGATAACCTGAAACTTACTGACTGTTTGGATCCGGCAAACGTCTACTTTAAGATAACAGCCGCCGTTTGAACTCAACATAAGCAATAATAGAAATAAAAGGCACATAATGCAAAATAAACAGAAAGAGATTTATTAAAAAAAAACACAAATAATAAACACAAGAAAGCATATATGTATCATAATCAAATAATCAAGTTAAAAATTATAATAGATATTAAGTTCTTATAATAAAATTCTAAAATCAATCAAATTATAGAGCTAATCAGAAAATTGTACTTTACTCATGTATACGATTTCTCTAGAAGCGTAATTCAGATTAATTAGCTGAAACTTCAAGTGCTAAATATAAATCAGGCAACTGTATAAGCGCAAACAAATATAATCAAAACAACACGGTAGTCAATTTTATATTTAGTACATATAACCTGAAAAAAGAAGAAAAATAATGTGTTTACAGTTAATAGGATGGGAAGCATAGAAAGGAATTCTGCGTTAATTTAACAGTTTATCAACGTAAACTACGGCATACCAGAATTAGATGGTATATCAGATTAGAAGTATATCTACCTCAAAATATGTAGCGATCAAATCCCAATCAAATTGGATTTCTTGCGACTACAAATTTCACCTACGTGGAAACGAACTGGATGCCAGAAATAAATAACTTCACCCACTAAAAACCCTTTAAAGGGGAAACTTATAGAAACTTCTTAGATGAATGAAGCACACTACTTGCAAGATAATTTGCACCTAAAACTCTACTTTAATACACAGTGATAATGAATACATCTGCAATATTGCAGATATCTGTAGGTGGATTTACAGCACCCAAAAAATATTAAGATATCTAAAACTTTGAAAACATAAAAACTAAAGTTTTAAAAGTTTAAATGAAAATCTTTGAAGTTTGAAACTGAGTGAAAGAATTTATAAATCTAAATTTCTTTAACTTCTGCAAGTCTTTGACTCTGCCAGTTTTATAGTTTCAAAATCGAAATCACTGAAACCCTGTTGGTGAGTTTTTTCACTCGGTTACAATTACTTAAAAATAGAATCCTGGAACTGTGATCTTTTTACAAGTTCTTGGGTCTTTCAAATACGAGGAGATAAACATATTATTTAATATCTATTTAAATTAAATAAATTTAAAATATAGATGCTAGTATAAATGTAAATTTATCTTTATTTTCTAAGGTGCACGTTCATTAGTTTAAATGATTAATATTATTATCTCTACCCATTGCGCCTTTCATCTTCATTCAACTACGTGCAAAAAGGATATTTGTGAAATATCGTCAGCATCCATCTGTTCACTACCCCGTTACGACCAATTCCAATTTAAATAACGTTTCCGTGATGATGCAATATTTTCTGAGCTTTGAGGGGAAATAAAGAAAACAAGACATTTTAAATAAGTACATGAAAAGAATAACTGCGTAGTAATTTCCGTATATTTATTATATTTTCACAACTTTTAAGAAGATTTTATAAATTATAAATCCTTTTCGTGTTTCAGACTCCCCAAGCATTACATTTCCGTTTTTGATGAGTATTTTCTTTTGTTCGAAGAGCTTTTTCAAGTTCTTAAATGAACGCTTGTTTACATGACACTTTCTCATTTAATTTGAATTTAAGGAGCTGTTGTATTTAAAGGAATACTCTTTAAATATTTGAGCAATTAAGAAATTCTCTTTTTTTTTTAATATTTTAGACAGATAAATACGCAAACATACACTTAAGGCTATAGCATGAACCAAAATGTTCATATTCCTTTTGAAGCATAAAATATAGTAACGTTGGGTACAATAGTCTCAACTGATTTAAAATATATTGGATGGATTTTCAAAAACAGATTTATATCAGGCTAATATGAATAAATTCGTGATTAAATGTCAGCTTGTTACAAGTAATATTTATTTTAATGCATTTTGATTTATAGTCACTGGAGGTTGATTCCCTTGGATTTAGGAAACACTTTGTATATTCTCCGAGCGCTGCATAATTAGTGTGTATTCTTTAGCTTTTATCTACCTTAATTCCAGATTGTGCATATCTTTTATACTAACAGCGGTGTTTCATACAATTATTTATGTCACTTTATGTATATCTTATTTAACAATTCAGCTTATTATAGTTGCTAGTGAGTAATAAATTTCCTCTTTTTTTCATTTCATTTTCAAGTCTTTTAGTTGGATTAATACTATACTTTTATTACTTTTGTCTTGCCTTTCAAATTGTTTATTTGTTCGCAGTGAATAGAAAGAATAAGCTTTACTTTTTCGGCTTCTTCGCCTTAAAAACTCCTGAGTTGTAGAATTTGAATCACATGTTGGTGACTGACTAGGTTAATGGAATTTCGTTGCTGACCTGTTATTGAGTTATCTTTGGGTTTTTGGTGACATAGTTCATAGTTTTATTGTAAGGAGAATTTGAGAGAACTCCCCACACGCACCCAGGACTATCCCTACCTATGAAACCTTAAGTGAGTGTTTTTTTTTTAATATTTAATAATCTAATTAGACTAACTTGAGAGATTCAAATTTAACGTACGTATTTAATTTTCAAGCCCCAAAGTGAATCTCCGCCCTTCATGTTCATCTTGCCTCGTCTAGATAGCGTCCGCTGACTTTCATGTGGTACGAAACTTTGCTTAGCAATCGTATGGAATTGTGCTGGCGAAAAGAAGTAGGGCCAGGTGATTAGACAAATGTAGTGAGTGGTGTGTAGTAGGAAAAGTGTACAAAACAAAAAGCAAACAGAGTGGAGATAATGCATAAAGAGTAGTCACACAAAGTTGGATTTACAGCAGAAAATAGAGAGCAGCGAAAACATACAAAACATCTTTAAAGGCAAAGAGTACAAATTGAGAATAGATAGTCGATAGTACTGTTGTAATACAAAGATTGTTTATATGGGTCTTATACACAAGCTAATAAGTTATATTTTTTAGAAGGTAATAAAAGACGTGTATCTTCTATGATTAGTATGATTTCTTATATTTATTTATTGTTCTTATCGTCGGGCGTCACCAGTGTTGTAATACAGGGATTGTTTATATGGGTCTTGTACACAATGTTACAGTGGCGTGCGGTGAGAGTTTAGGCTAGGGAAGCAACCACGATTTTAATTTTAATACACCTAGGTACAATAAAAACAGTGTTATAAGTATTGAGCTTAAAAGTTTTTTAAAGAACTTTTACACTTCAGTAGTGTTCTTTTACTGTATAATGATTAATCGGATTGGTAATTTTTTAGCACATCTCGTTCTTTTGAATACTGATTAACCCCCACCTAGTAAGATATTTTTAGCAAGATTGGTAATCCCCTTACCCCTTTGAATTGCAGAAATTCTGTGATTGAATCATAAAAAGTGCTGTGACGAAACTTGTAACTATTGCCAACGTTCTTTTGTGACAAAGCATTTTCAAATTTTTATGATTATTTAGATTTAATCACAATGTGCAAAAGAATACGTCTTTTAAACTTATGGAATTTGTTGACTATTATTCTTTATTTAAAAAAGGTACTACTATTTATTTATAATGCAACTCGATTCTCCGGTCTTTTTTAGCAAAATACCTGGTACAAGTTTTAATCTTTGTTGTTAAATTTAAAAGTTCTGATTTTGGTCTGCCTTTCTCAATAATTTCCCCCGAAACTGTATGAAGAAAATTCTTTATCAAATGATAATAATACTTTACAAATTGAACAACAAAATCGTCGCGATTTGGATGTGACGGAAGTACTCGAACCTTCCACCGAAGCAGCTGAATTTGCAGTCATGACGTCATGACGATAAAGCAAGTTTAAATGTTGTATACAGAACAAAATAAATAGAATTATTTGTCTTTAAAGAAATCCCAACTTATATAAATTGAAATAATAAAATGTTCAAAAATACAGTCTCATTCGCAGATTGACACTGCTTAAGTAACTTTTAACAAACACGAAAAATCGAACATATAACGAAATTATAATAAACATCTGATCACGGACCACGCTAATAAAAATAACTCGACTTTATACGATGTTAACTATAGCCCACAACGCACCTGCGACCCGCCCGCTACCGAAAGCAAGAAGTGCAGGAAGCAACGAAATCAGTGCTTACATGCAGTGTAAGTAACACATTTGAATCGGTATTACGTTTCCGCGCAAGTTTAATGAGTCTAATTTAAAATAGTACTCTAAATAATTATACTTTTTGCTGTACGGAATTGATATTGAGCTTTAAGTTGATTAAATATTACAAATTTAAATAAACGATAACCATAATTTTATAAAACTATTTTTGTTAGCATTGTTTTTTAATTTTAATAAATTCTTAAGGGAAGCATTGCTTCGCTTGCTTCCATGGACCGCACGCCACTGCAATCTTATAAGTTATATCTTTTAGAAGGTAATAAAAGACGTATATCTTGTATAAGATATTTATTTATTCTTGTTGTTGATTATTGTTGCTATGGCATTATTCCCGTCATTCAATGCCTCTCTGATGGATATGCATGTAATGATGTGTATTTGATATATAAATAGCAAGATATCATTACAGTACAAAACTGCTTAGAGAGTAGAAGCTAAGATGTACTAGATTTGGTAATATACATCAGGAATGGTGTAGAGAGAGTGCAGTAGACAACAGAATGCCAGTAGGGAAGAGTAGGGAATGCTATATAAATAGGTAGCAAACATTGTGGTAAGTGAGTATATATAGAATACGAAGAATAAAATGTATGGGACGAATGAAGAACCGATAATAAAAGGTGGTGAGTAACAAATAAAATGTCGAAGTTGAGAGAGGATAATAAGCATCATGCAGGAAAGTAGAGCGAATATACCAGTAAAAATTAGAGAATAAATAGCAGAGCATTCGATAACAGGAAATAGATACACCAGTACAGATACTAGGAACTGTAGTGAAGAAAGGGAATGTATAGATCCAATAGGAAGTCGAAAGTAGAAAGTATGCAATAGACAGTGAGAAGAGCAGTGGAATAGAGAAGATCGCAGGTAATCAGATAAAACGTAGACAGTAAAGATTAATGGTAAAGAGTAAAAATATGGGAGAGGCAACGACTACAGTGAATAATGGGGATGTAGATCCATCGAAGTAAACAGTAAAGAACATAAAGTGAAAATTAAAAAAATAGTACGATAGTGGCATAGAGAATAGGAATGTGAACCAGATACTAGGAAGTAGGAAGTATAGGACAGAGTAGAAAGTACAAAGTAGTGAATCACAGTTAACTATAGAGAAACGTGAAGCTAAGAGATTACAATAACACAGAATAGAAATTAATAGTAAAGATACTTAACTCCCGTTGAAAAATCAACGAACCTGTCGCTAGTCGCTTCATCAATGCAGAGATCGATTTACAAAAGTTTAGCTGATGTTAACTCCGCAGCCGGCAATCTGCGTGCATACCACATACCCTGCATCATCGTAGGTGCACGCGCACTCAAATAATTACAATTAACTTATGTCCATAAAAGTTGTTGAATTTCGAGAATCACTGAATAGATTTTAATGCCGTTTTCACCATTCGATAGCTTGTTGCTTGGAAAATGTTTAGTTATATAAATATTGTTTTGAAGGTCTTTAGAGAGTCGAAAAATGAGCAAAATGTAAAAGAAACAATCAATAAAATTGATAAAACAAACACAAAATGCCTTATGCTGCGAAAACGGTAACAGATAAAGGCAAACTGTAAGGGAACGAATTGTATGTCTCAATAAGATCTACAAAAAAGTCCCTTTACGTATCTCTTACAGATTACACACAATCAAGATTTCTTTAATAATGATTTTTTCGGAAAACTCTTTTCCCCCTGGAATGTTGTCTTACTCCCCCCCTACCCAGATGAAACACCGATAACTTGAAGTTGTAGCTTAGGCCATTCAAGAGATATATAGCTATAATGATTTTTTAAGAAATGTCTTTCCCTGCGACCCCCTTGGGTTTTTTATAACTAAAAATATACTCATGCACCGCTTTGGGGTATGGGCTGCCTGTAAAATATCAGCTTACTACGTATTCTAGTTTTCGTGATATTTCTAGGTGGACATCGGACATCAGAACTGGCTATTATTATTGATAAAGAGGTAGAGTATTGATAAAAAGGTAGAAATATAGATTATATAGGATGTAATGTAGGGCGAGGTAATGTACAATAAAGAATATTTAATATTTTAATAAAGAATAGGCAGCAACGTGTAGAAGGTAGAGAGTATAAAGTAGACACTAAGGAGTTTAATACTAGAGGATAGAGACTAAGAAATGGGAAGTATAGAGTAGATAGGGCAGAGTATAGAGAGCATGGAGAAAGACGTTGGCACTAAAAATGGCAGAGTATGGAAGATCATACAGACTGCAGATAATACAGCTAGACCAGTAGAGGAGTAGATAATAGAAATTAGAATATGGAGCCCGCAATAAATAGAGAAGTGGTAGTGATAGACTATAGACAATAAACAACTGATGTACATAGGATTTGAATAGTTGCATTAGTTCTTAAATATGAGTTCTGGAATTAATTAGACAACAGGTCGAAGTATCATCCATTTTAATAAACTTCTGATGTTTAATGAACTAGATCTTTTACATCTACGCAGATAATCTTCAAGACTCCAGGACAGTAGCAATTCATTAGTATGATCTCAATTCTCAATCAGTTGTAAAAATAATTAATACCACTTTAAAGACTTCTGAGTTTATTGAAGGAAAATAACACAGACTTTTAGAATGCGAATGATTCCATAAACAAAATAATAGTAACTTTTGTCTGGTAACATTAGCATTTAATGGGACTTTTAGAAAATTTTTCGTAAGATAATGACACCAATATTATTTCAAATTAGCTTCATTAAAACTTTTGATACATCTGCAAAATTATAAAATCATAATGCACTTCTTGCAATTTTAATAACTCAATTAAATTTTCCGAGGGTCGGCTGCAATAAAACCTCCCCATAATGAAAAGAATAGAAACTTTCAAGCAATAAAACCGACAAAAAAATGAATGCTAAATCCAAAACCCCATGTAATATGCTGAACTTTATACGCATAAAAAGAAAAATATAGGATCGTTTATAAGCAAAGCAAACCGCACTATACATAATAGAGTTACCCACGAATTTCAATATGGATTTCCACTTTATCTTTGCGTTCAACGATAGTAACATTTGTTCGGCCATTTTCTTTAGAAAATGCCCGAAAAAAGATTGCCAATAATGGCGTCGTCCATTATCCTATCCCACACTTCCTACACATGCAGTTGGTGTTCCCTTCACCTACCTCCGTCTACGTCAACGCACACGGATCCTGGACAACAATGCTCGTTGGCCGTACAACGTTTCCCGTAACATGGTTCGTCGTCGCCTTCTCCTTCGAACTCCTCCAGAATGCCTTCATCGCCAGCTCTCTGAAACAAAATGGGAAAATCTTGTACATGTGAAACAACAATTTTTCTTGGTTAATCTACCAAATAATGTTAAATGAACGCTTATATTGAAGTTTACGGTCTTTAACTTCTCGGTCTTTTAGCATTTAAATTGATGGATACTGAAAAGTTTTTATCTACGCATTTGGAATGGATTGTAAGTAAAGTAGTAAATTATTTGTGAAAAATATTTTTCTATAGCGATTCGTAATTACATCTTAATCGGCACACTGTCGCCCGCACGTATTAATGAATAAATCTTCAATTGTCGTGTTTTATGCAGCTCAGTTACTGGTTCCCAGCGATTGGTTTTCATCAATAGATACAATTTTACTAGAATTGTTTACATTCGATGTTTTGAAATTGTTAATCATTGCACGTGGAGATCATTAGGACCGATCTGTAAACATCTTTGAATGCGAAGAAATAAAACTAGTATACCGAGTGACACAGGGTATAGTCAAGCTTATATTTTCGTTGTTTATGAAGGGTTTTTAATAAAATTTAGTATGACTGTTTGATCTTTTGAACAAAAGACAAAATTTTGAACAAAAGTTTAAAAATGACAACGTGGTTATATTAATTAAAAGCCATAAAACCCATATATGCAAAAATATACAGGGTGTACTATTCAAAAATCTAAGTATGGGATCATTTCTGACGAAACCGGAAGTGGACCATCTTTGATCTATATGTCAAATAACCGGAATTTACTTCTAATATAGGCAGACCGAATTTCAACCATTCATAGACAAAGAAGATACAAGCTTGGTCATATTCGTGTGTCACCCGGTATACGTATAGTTATGATTAGGTATAGGATTTGTATGCACCTAAATATGCTGAAATATGCATGCATTTATGCACTATACAAACATGAAATATGCACTTTCATTATTAAAAAAACACCTGTTTAGCGTTATTTACATTTTATTTACAGAAATTATTTTAATTAGACATGCTATGCAATAATGTAATTAATTATATTTTCTAAACATAGAGCGTAACAGTTCACAATGACGTACATTTTTAAATTTTCAAAAGTAAACATATGCCTATTATCCCTAAATATTGTTTTATATTTTGAGAAACTCCGTTCCACATCGCAAGACGTAATTGGGGCATACTTAAAATTGTTTAATTCTACAAGCGAATAATGTTTTAGCTCGTCTAAAATGTCTTGGCCAGATAATGCATCGTTTATGCTTTTAATTAAGTGAAAACCAGGATTTTTGTCTAAAACGGATTTAAATTTTTGGTTTATAGTCAAACCCTTTGGCCCTTTTACTTTATTCAAAGAAACACCTAACAATTTTACATACTCAAGAGATTCATCTAATGAATTTCCCTGACTTTCTAATTTCTGAATTACTTTAGCTAAACGCACAAAATTTGTCAAAACAAACAATAATTCTGCCCTCACCTCCTTTGTATTAAAAGCATCCTGTACGCTTTGTATGCATAGTGCATCGTGTTTATTAAGTTTATTTACAAATGCTTTAATAATATCAAAATAAGTTGCATAATATTCTACTGCAGAAAGCCAAGTGCCCCACCTTGTTATTACAGGCTCAGGTGGGAGAGGCACTTCTTGAGCAGTTTCCCTAAATATTTGTATGCGATATGGAGCTTTACAAACAATTTTTTTTACATCTGAAATTATAGAGTTTACGTTAGGATATATTTCCCGCACTTTTTCCGCAACTCTATGCATTGCATGGGCAAGACAAGTTAAGTGGATCGTTTCTTCGTACAGAACTTGTAAGCCTGCTCCAGCTTTGATCATGTACGGTGCCGCGTCGGTGACGAACAGGAGTACTTTGTTGTACTGTATGCCGTCCGGCCACAAAATAGCCATCGAATCATTAAACAATTTTGTCACAGAACAATGATTGGTGCTCTTGAAAACGTCCATTGCTAATAGATAGGATTTGGGATTGTTCTCCGAATTTAAAACGCCAATTATAACGTTAGCCACGTATCTGAAAACAAAAATTTGATTTTTATTTTATCGAACTACATAATTAGTCGGTTACAAACAATTAGCGCAAAACAGTTATTTAAAAAAAATTATATTTTAATCAAGCAAAAATATTGTTGTGATTAAATATGTAACTAACAAAATAGAAAATAAAACATCCGTAAATTGCTCTGCTGACTTTAATTAGTTAAATTTTACTAACAAAACAAAGGAAATGAAGTTTCTACGCACCTTCCAGTAGTGTCAGTAGATTCGTCAATGCAAACACATATGTAGTTATTCGCTACATGTTTTCTAATTGATTTTATGGTCTCTTCGTATAAACGAGGTAAATAATTCTTCCTGGGTGTAGACTCGTCGGGTATTGGCATTTTTGAAATTTCTTCCAGAAAATTACGAAATGCTTAGTGATTAAATTTACTTAACGGGATATCTGCAGCCACTAACGCACTACATAGTTTTTTATTAAATTCGATCGATTTGCTGGACTCACCGCGCGAATTATTAAGGTACCCCGGTAACAATGTTTGTTTTTTTGATTTCAGGGCAACACACTTTTGATGTCGAACCGTGTTCAGATGTTGTGTAACTTGAAAGCGTTTCGTTGCAGTCACTTTATCGTCGCACACTGTACAATACAACACCTTATCGTCAGTTGTAAGAACACTGAATTCCTTAACATAACTTCGAAGTGTAACAGACACAGACCGTTTCTCTTTACCCATCTTTACACTTTCAAACTGAAATGCAGTTTGCAATTTCTGAACTGTCTTAATTGAAAGATTACAAGATTAGTAAACAAAAGTACAGGCAAATTTTTCTATGAACAGGAAGTTGTCAAAGGGTCTTTGGAATTTCCTAATACCTATTTATCACAATACCGCATGATGTAAGTATTTAAATTTTAGTTGAAACTTTTTCTTTCTTAGAAAATATTAACAAGTACACAGATGGTTAAGGAAGTAAAATATCTTAAGGCCTAGTATTTAACAATAAGCTTAAATTATGGGTTTCTCCTAGACTCCACTAAGCCGCCCTTGGTTGGTTGTCTAAAATGCTAAAATTACTTTAAAAATATTAGTCATAATTAAAGCATGTAAAACGCTCAGAAAGTGGTAAAATATGCACACTCGTTCAAAAATGCTAAAATATGCATGCATTTATAAAAAAACACCTAAATATGCATTTATATGCACTTTCAAATTGACATCTGATTCATATGTGGCTTAAACATGTAGAAATATAACTCTGCATATGTTTGCTATAAGCAGAAAAAACATGCAAATGCATAGAAATCCTATACCTAGCTTATGATCAAGTTCGGGCATAACCTTGTCGATTTTGTAGTTAAGTACATCATTCCGTGTAGTAGTACAATCGGCGAGGTCACAATCGAATCGAATATATAAACCTAATCTGATAACTTTAAAAATAACTCTTCACCTGTTATCATCATCTTGCTCGCACTTAATGTATCCTTGTCTAAAATGAGTTAATCGTATGAAGGTTTTGCTGCTCTAAGAAGCGTTCGTCTATCTATCATCAAACTTCTAATGTTGAAAGATAGAGGCCAAGACTTAATTTTAAAGTGATTTCTAATGATTTGATAATGAATCCTTGAATTTGACTTTTTTACTAAAATAACTACTTAGTTTGACTTACAAAGTGTTAATGTCGAATTAGAGTATCTAGAAGTTGATATAAAAAACTTTATAGACATTTATGATAACTATAAGTAAATGAGTAGTTATAGCCCTATACAATTTTACGGCTTTCCTAAAAGAGACCTCGAAATTTTACAATGCGCATCACTAAAAAGCTAATGGAAACTAATTTGTTGCTTAATTAGAATACCACAACGTCTAGCTATAAATTCCCCTACAGTCTTTAATTTAAAATAGTATATTAAAGAACGAGATTGATAAGGCAAGATTTATTGCACGAGTCCAAATTTAGAAAACGATCCGTTTTCTAAAGGACGAGTGTAATAATGACTTATGAAACGAGTTTTTATGCTATTTTTTCTATTTTGCGTCTTTTATTCATTTTAAATAAAAAAATCGCAATTTCAAAATTTAGGGATTTGTGTGGTAGTTGACAACACTGATGTGATATTTGAAAATTCATTGATTGACACAGAAAATTGAGTGAAGTTTTTGTCAATTTTTTGTTTTTTTCAATTATTTTTTCCATGCTACCAACTTTGAAAAAGTTGGACTATTAAAGCACTCAAATGAGCTATTAACGCACTGTTTTGGGTACTTTGACAGCTTTATTATAGACGCAAAATAGAAAAATGTATTTTTTCTTCTCCCCTTTATTTAAGTCAAGTTTACTATTTTGACAAGACAACTGCAACCGGAAGTGAAACATGCAAGGTTCTCGTTGCTAAGTACCAACGTAGTACTTACGTGACCAGGACAAAAAAGTGAATTATAGCTAATTTGTATGCAGAAAAAGATGATGTTTGAAAATTTTGACGGTTCGCTAGGTGGTTACCAAGGTTCTAACAACCAGCCACCAGAAATGTTTACTCACTCACTTTGCAATTAAATAAATATTTATTCAAAATATACAATACATTAATAAAAAACGCTGGTAAAGGTGGAAATAAAACTTTGTACGCGGCATGCTTTGCAACTAATCTTTACTAGGCTTACTGGATTATAAAGGCTTGCTTCTTCGGCGCTCGCCACACAAACATTCCAGCTCGCCCGTAAAGATTCATTGACAAAGCTTACCTTGGTTGAAACTTTTGAGTCCTGTTGTGACTGTTGATGCCACGAGCAGCTTTTATGGACATTCTATGCATTCACTATCTCGCAAACGTCTTTTATTTTAACTATTCTTAGTTCACTAAACTGTACTACCTTGTGAAGTCGAACGAGTAAATCCATGTCTTAATTGAAAGTGATCCTTAATGCATTTAGTTAAAATTAATCTTTAGTAGTCTTTGATCTCACGAACAGTTTTCTGAGGTTTCTATGCGTTTACTGTCTTGCGGAAGTACTGTATTTTAACTTCTTTAATTCAATAAACTGTATTACCTCGTAAGGTTGTGACGTCAAATAACTGAGAAAAAATTTCAATTGAAAGTGACCTTTAGTGGCGTTTGATGTCTCGAGTAATATGCATGAGCATTCTATGCTTTTAGTAAATATGTTTTATCTTGAGTAGTCTTAGTTCACTAATAGCTATTCTATCAGGACAAGATATAAGATCTAGCGAAAGAGACTATACTTCTATCCAAAGTGACATTTACTTACATGTTGTGTCACAAACGAATTCTATGGGTATGCTACGTGTTTACTTCTTGCGGAAGTCCTGTTTTCATTTTCGTAGTTTGGTACAAATTATGCTGCCTTGCAAAGCTGATATATGTCGAACGACATCATCTGTAATTCCATCGATGGTAGCCTTTTGTAACTTTAGTTGCGCAACCATCTTCTTTAAACACTAATGCACTCTTTTGACTTTACTAATAACTAAAATTTCTCAAAACTCCATAAAAATTCCGCTACCTTACAAAGTTTAGGTATTCTACGACAGATCCAGGTATCTTAGCCTTTTGTCATATTTGGGACTTGCTTACTAATTTTTCTCAAAAGTATACTATAAAACCTTTGTTTAAGTAGCTATAGCAAATAAAGTGTATAGTAGTAAAGTGACCTATATAAATTACATACAGTTCTCTTTTAAAAACAAATTATTTACAACTTTGGTTGGCATATTCTGAACTCATTTTGAACAGTCAAAATACAGCGATCGCGGTTGATTTTTCACGAATGGTTTTAAACATTGAAATTTTAGTATGTGAGGATTGTATAGGATGCTTCACATCAAGATTTTACTCAAATTAGGTTGGCGCAATATTTTAAAGCAAAATTTCCTAAACGAGCAATCAAATTTTGTAAACATTGATTTTCAAGTTTGTAAATAACGCTGAATAATCTACTAACTGAAATCTCGCTTTATACTTAACGAAGATGTCTAGAAAGAAGCGGTGTAAATTTTAAAAACTTCTAATGATGAAAGTTATGAAATATTGTGTAAGAATATGTTTCTGTGTAGCGTATGCAACATTGCTCTTTGTAGTACAACAATATGGTGCACAAAAGATAAGTATGTTTTATCTACATACATTTTTAATAATTGTTAATGCCATTAAACATGTATACATGAATCTAGATTTTCTGCTTAGTATGCCGTCGAGTGACGGACAATTTATAATGCTGCCACCAAAAGCTCCCATTAGCTACTTGGGGAATACTCGTAATACAGAGGCACTACCTCGGAGGCAGAGACAAACTGTATTTATTTTATTGCACAATAACTCGGTTGTATTTGCCACTATTTTTTCTAGCTAATAGAGAAGGGAAAATAAATAATGTTGGTAACATATTGCGAAGCAGAGCGTAGGATGGTAATAGCCAATAGCGCTCCAAGTTAGCTAACTTGTTAAAAAACAATCAAACCCTATTTTTCCCTAGTTACTTCTTTTCATTTTCTCCAATAAGGAATTCTTCTGTGCTATACATTTACTTTATAACAATCTTTCTTCGTGCAGTTCAATTTAATAAGAATCTATTAATAAAGTTGCCTTAATTGAAATTATTTAGAGTTTTTAGAGCTGAAAATTGCTTTCACGCATAAACTGAAATGTATCTGATAAAAAAGGAATGATCTTTCCTTGATAAAATTAACGATTTTAAATTAGGGAAATGAATTAACGCTATGTAAATTATTTGACATTTTCCTGGCATTTACCTTTTTTCCCTCTGAACATATGCCAAGAAATTAGACGTTGGTGTCTAAAAATTAACTTAAATTATTGAATTATCGGAAGAGTTCATTTTTCGTTTTAATTATCAACGCATCAAAATAATTCAGGCCTGAATGTAAATTCTTGAATGAGGCTATTAGGTAACCTACAGAATTTTAGTGCGAGGCCGAGGGCTTGAATTCCCAGACGCCTCAAGTGGTTAATGAAACTTAAGACTGCATATTTGATATAGTGATATATGAAACTGAACCGAAATAATTTTAGACTTATGGTGGATCTATAAATTTCTTATGTACCTGAGACATTCATGCTTTAAAAGCAACTCAAATCTGAATTTCTCAAATCTCTAAATCTATGCAGCTTACAAGGTTCGATACTTTCGAAACATCACATCGGATTAGTTGGAGAACTACTTAAGGATGTATTAATTTCAGATGAGCATATTTGTGTTCATATAAATATAAAAAGTGGTTTTCCCATTTCTTAAAGTTACAAATGTTTAAATTAGATAAATTTACAATATGCAACATGCTTCTTAGTAAATAAACTTAAATCTTGAGAATCCAAGATTTCGAAATTTTGATTCAAGTTCTTTAAATTTCAAATTCAATTTTAAATTTGATACTCCTAAATCTGTAAGAAACTGGAATTTTCAAAATCTGTAGCTTTGAGCATGTCAGTGCGGAAACTCTAAAACTTTAAAGATTTGTAAAGATTAAGGCTATATTTAAACAATCCTGAATCATCTGTTGGGGTGGGGGCAGCGATGATGAAACAACGAGAGGGGAACCTCTCGAACTAGGCCCCAACGACACATTATTTTTGAAGAGGGATATATTTAGAGAAACATTGAGATTCTTGAAACCAGAAACAGCGTGCGTAACTAAAATAATATTAATTGTTGATTAATTAATATTAACCAATTAATAAGTAAATGTACAGTAATTAGTAATTGTAAAAAATCATCAAAAAGTAATTAATAATAAAAAAGGAACAAAAAAATAATGATAAATTACATTCCTTAAAGGAGCAAACAATGTCAACAGATATCATGGCCCCGTGAATGAATGACTGGATTTCAGACTAGAAAACCACAGTTCAAATCCCATGCAATTCCTATAATTTTTTTAAATAAAATATTCTAATATATTTTAATATCGTAGTGTATAACGTCATCATCATCTAGTCTGTGTTCAGTTTGGAACAAACTCCAGGTGGACAGCTAGGGAGATTAAACAAGATAACAACACCCATTTCATCGTTTCTTATATCTCCTTTCAGTTTTTTCATCGTCAGATCAAAATAGTATAGATTATTATACATGATCTCTGGTACTACTGGCTCATCATGCTTTAAGCTAAGTGCTTAAGGTATTTTATATAAACAAGACATTTCTGGCTTGATGATTGCCCCCTTCCCTTGATTGCTTATTTGCTCATGAAAGTGTTGTAGCTTTTCCTACTTGTTACCAACGTGAAGAATAATAGGAGCATTGAAATGTCCAGTGTCTGTGAAATGAGTCTGTTTCATTTTTGTACTTTTCTCCAAATTCTTAGCAGATTCAGCACATCTGAAAAAGCCACAGAAATAGATTCAGCACATTTGATCGATCAACTGGTGTTTTTCTGCAAAGACCAATTACCTTGAAAATAGCGGCTGTTGCTTTAATCAAGCTATTCTATGTAGAAAAACGCAGGTCAATGGCAGGTAGAGCCCACTCTAGTGGCCAAACTGCGATTGCGTGTACTTGAATTTTTACTTTTTCTTCCAGATCGTTACTAGTGCTGGGCTCTGCCTTCACTGGTAGTGATGGCCATAAGTCTTTGTGGCCTTGGAGGAAGTTGGACCTTTCAGCAAACATTGAACTAGGTGTAGTTGCGACATCTGCTATGTTCAACTTTATCGATACCCAGTTTCACTCATTCACACTATTGAGATCTTAAATTCCCGAAATTTGATTTCTAAAAAATTGGTTATTTTATGATATGCAGCACCGTAGTACCCCAAAAGTACGTTCTCGTAATTACGATGTTTATTGCCCAATGCTTCAAAAAAATTTCTGAGCGAGAACTGCTAGAAGATATGCGCACAATTCTATGCGAAAGCAATTTACTTTCTCGAATTTTAATTGAAACATTTCTCTCCTGATTCCATACTAAGCCCAGTGTCATGGCAAGTCATCTTTCGCACTAGAGGCTTTAAAAACTGCTTCGGATCTGAAATGTGGTGGTATACCGTCGATAACTTGCTTCGAACTACTACACCACTTTGTTAACTATCTCGCAGCTTCCTTGTAATGAAACGAAAGTAATTTCTTTTTATAAATAATATAAATAAATAAAATAAAATAAAGGTAAAGTAGTAACGCTGGACATTGTCCAGCGTTACTACTTTGCTATCTTTACTATCGAGAGACAGAACTGATATGTCGTATTAAGGTTTAGGTTTTAGTTTGTCTGAAATATAAAAGAAGAGAAGTGAATAGTTAATTGTGATTGTGTGCTTATTTCTCACCGCAAAGAAATCTCATATAACACGTCAGTCAAGGTGTGGTGTGATAAATCTAAATACCAATTAGTCATTATAAAGTACATGTAATTTGGTAGATGCAGATAAGTAGATATACTGCAACAGTTCTAGCCCAAAATCCCATGTTATTTCTTATGGTGGTCCAAGATAGAATTTTTGGTCAATTTCAAGGTCATTCGCGGTCTATCGCCATTTTGAATAGCCATTTTGAATCGCCATTTTGAATCGCCATTTTCAATTGCCATTTTGGATCGCCATTTTGAATCACCATTTTGAATGTCATTTACATATCCGCCATTTTGTATCTGTCATTTTTAATTTGTCATCTAGGATTTCCCGCCCTTGGATTTGAATTTTTAGTACTGCTAATTCCATCTAACGGTGACGTCATGTGATCGATATAGTAGATTTCTATACACCTGTAGATAGGCAACCCACTATATTTTTTTATAAAAATCAATGGAGCCAACAGGGTTTGAACCGGGGACCGCTCGAATGGTAGCCAGCCAATGCATCCACTACACCAACGAGGTAAACTATTAAAGCACTGTAAACTGGTTATAAAAAAAATTGTTGACTAGCGACCATGTACTCGTAACATAATACATGTGTAGTAATTTCATATTATCAGATATAATATCCATTATCTCAACAAAATCATTAGCAAAGACGTGTTTTACCGTGCCTGTTCATATCGAGCATTTCATTTTCTATATCTCATCTGCATATCACATTTCAACTACAGACATTCCTAAAATATAAATCTATTAGTCATAACATTTAAAATAGATCCGAGCAGCATAATTAATAATTATCATGTAGACTTGCCATTTCGCATTAATGATTTCACCTCAGTTCTCAGAACCTGGATCTATGAGGATTATCTCTACGCCAACAAGAAACCTCGAGTAAAATGTATTGTCTCATCCGAAGGCCGTCAACTATTTCTTACCATAACACCATTAAGTTCAAAACAATGCAAATATAATTACTTTCAATATAGTCACTTGTTTAGTATTACATATTTCTTCGGAATGAAGGCCGATTACATCCTTATCTCATTAGATTACTTCAACCCCCAGTATTATTATTAATGTTTGAATTACGTAATGAAATTCAATGTTTACAGTCTGAAGATGTAATCTTTTAACATTTAAAACTATAAACGTTTAAAATTCACACACTTTAAAATACGTTAATCTTTTCAATATGTGATAATAAAAACAACAGACAGCTGACATCACAATCAAGACGTCATGTTTTTTACCTTACCGATCTCATTTTTCATATAAATTAATAGATATGATATCCATTATCTCAACAAAATCATTAGCAAAGACGTGTTTTACCGTGCCTGTTCATATCGAGCATTTCATTTTCTATATCTCATCTGCATATAACATTTCAACTACAGACATTCCTAAAATATAAATCTATTAGTCATAACATTTATCCTTCTTAAATGATACAACATAGTATATTACAATTCAATATGGTTTATTCAACTATTTTCACAATACATAGCATATGCAATTTTAGATTTGGATAATTATACATATACAGATTTATATCATATAATTAACATATCACATATGCAATTTATAGATTAAATAATCAAATAAATCCCTGAAAACACTCTAAATTGAACACGAATAACGAGGCTTGCGTTTAACCGCTATTTTTCTCTTTTTAGATTTAAAAGTTATTAGATTAACTGAAAGAACATATTTTAAAATTGAAGGCTTATAATTATTGTTCATCAGCTGCTGCGACCTTCTGCTGGTTTTGTTACGAGATTTGAATCATTAATAACACCGAATGACAATAGTTGAAAGCGTTAGATTGAAAAAGGGAGTTTTAAAAGAATAAAACCTTTTGAATGTTGCTGAATAATTATTCCTTGTTTAGGTCTGAACGAACCATACTACGTAGATGATGTATCAAACTTACCGGTACAAAGCACAGACGAGGTAGCATCACCCATGATTACAATCAAATACCCCGATGAATTAACAATGAGCTTATATACCCTCTACAGGTGTTACCGAGAAGACGATGTAAAGATGCGCCAATAAATTTAAGAATTTGGGGTAGTTTCCCTAGGAACCTGCGAAAAAAATATTAAAGATTATAGTATGCAAGATAATTAAAGAAATGATGCTTTTTAGCTAGACAATAAAGGTTTGCTGAGATTATATACCCTATAAGTTACTTCTATTAACAAGTTATGAACTATCAAATACTATTAGTCAAAACTGTCTGAACAACCACATTTACTATCAGCCAGTATGAAGTATGAATACGAAGGCGTATAAATTCGCATATAAACAGACATTAATCAATACAAATCATTTAAACGATCACAGATAAACACATACGTTTGCCTACTATAAATATATTCAAACTACTCATACACACTATAAACATGAGGAGCAGGACTATGAAACCATATAAACAGATACAAACATAGACATAGTAATCCATATGAATACATATAAATACATACATATAAACACGTAAGTACACATACTATAAAATAATATATTTAACCGCATGCAATCATGTAAACGGATGCAAAGTATGAAAACGAAGATATACTAACACACGCAAAACAGATATTATTATAAATAGCCCATAATAGAATAGAATAGAAGTTAAAACGGGTATTATTTACATTTACATTTACTGCGGTAGCAATGCAAATTTGCTTTTAAATATATTTTAAATTGACATACATTATCAGAAAAGCATTTTAATATCAAGCAACCGCTAGTTGAAAAAACTAAGCAACAATACAAGGACTACAGTAGTTCTGAAAAAATTTACAATTAAAAGAATTAGATTAGATGTCTAGGTCAATCAATCATTACTTCTCAATATTTTAAACTGAAAATTGGAATCATCTGAAACCGCATGAAATTTTAATTGTACGAATAACTCGTTCAACTATTGAAGTCTTAATCACGGAATACGTAGAGTAATGATTTATGTAGTATTCTTTCGTTAACTTTAACTCGATATATACAAATTCATATATGAGAGAAATGTTATATAAGTCAATACAGCCCTATAACTATCATTTATTGAGCTACACAAAGAGATTTATATCTACGCTAAACTAAAGATTAATAGAAGTAATGCATTCCTGATATCATAAGATAACGATAAAACACATGATTATTCTTAGACTAAGGTCTAATTTAGGTAGTCAAATTGTAGGTAATCGAATTGTAGGTACATATCATGATATGATATCATACAATTATATTCTAGTAAGAATTGTAATAAAGTCACTGATATAAATAACAACATTCTTTATCACGATCATCTATCATTATCATAATCATCTAATGTCATGCAGAGTCAGCATCTAGCTCCTAAGTTCGTATATGCGAGAATCGGTATTATATAACACACACATCAGTCTACATTCATCGTTCTAATATTGATAGGAACTTTCTAGAATCTATAAAGTTGTACTACATATA
This sequence comes from Agrypnus murinus, assembly GCA_929113105.1. Taxonomy (NCBI): domain Eukaryota; kingdom Metazoa; phylum Arthropoda; class Insecta; order Coleoptera; family Elateridae; genus Agrypnus; species Agrypnus murinus. The sequence continues at coordinate 3,134,334 of OV816026.1, read as the reverse complement.
TTCAACTAATTTGAATATACGATAACGGGTACTCATTATACTTCTATGCACACAATCGATGTATCAGTACACTCCAACCACGTGATCAAGATTGTAGTATTCAAATCAAGCTTCCTAGCCTCTATACAAGTATTCTAGAACACAGAGTATTCATCACTAAACGTTTATGAATAATAATAATTTGTAACCATTTTCGATACCTTCAAAATATAAGTCTATGACATATGTTTGTAATACGTCTTTATAACTTTGAAATACAGGGTAGTTACCTCTTGCAATATCTACAGTTACGAGAACCCTGAAGACTTAACTTAGAGAAATAAGCCAGATAAATATTTTACTTTTATTGAAACGATAACTTTGCATACTAATATATGAAAATAATATAATGTATATCGCCTGATAAATAAAATTGAAATTATTCTTATTCTTTTACAATGAAATTTGTTTTGAAAAACACGATGAAACGTTATGTATATTAATGCAGGAGTTCTGTTAACGCATTCGTTATTTAGAGATTCACTTATAAGTACACTATCTATTTAGCTGATTCAATAAAAATTTCATTATTTTTAAAATTCCTAACGAGGGACCTACTGATAAGCGTTATATTATACCAAGTACGTATGATACTCTACTGCTGATTGCATACCTGATGAACGCAGTTGTACAAAGTAATATAGGATATACGTTACAGAGAAGTTTATTTTCCGTGCAACAAATGACCTATATATATATTTTATGTACAAGGCTGACATTAACATATTTAGCGCATACCTGTTGAACATAGATCTACAAAGTAATATTTAAAAGACTTAAAAGGCTTATATTTTAGATATCGGATACAGGCGCATATATTCCTGTATATTACCTCTAAATTTTACTTTAACAATACATGTAGTCAGGTTTGGCGTAAATAACAATTAGGGATATCAAAGCCATACTAACTGAACGCTAACATAATATGCTCTACAGGTCAAACTCAATTAATTAACCCTGGGGCTATACATCCTTAGGCTAGAAACAATCTTGAAACAAAAAATGGCTGAGTCCACCCTGTTAGACAAGAAATCAGAGTATGGGCGTGATAAATAAAACATATAAAGTTATTTTACAAACATTTATTTAGTATACATAACATAATACAAGAATATAGATCATAAGTTGTTTTCTATGACGACTGTTGTAGTTCTACGGGTCTCTGAGTCGTCGTATGCCCTCGCAGCAATACTAATACGTATAAAGTCCGACGACTGACTCATTGGAACTGTACCGGTAGCCCTTTCCTTGTTCAACTCTTCGTTACTATCACAGTTGGTAAACGAGGAATCACATTCATCAATTCCCAAATGCATGGCTGAAATCATATATTCTTCTTCTTCTTCTGTCTCAACGATATCAGTAGGTCCATTTGCTTCCTTTACCAGAGCTGTCTTTACAACATTTGCGTTATTATGTACGTTTTTTAAACGCCTTTTATAGCTGTCGATGCGTGAAAGATATTTGAAGCAATTAGAACACCGGACTTTGATTGATTCGTGAACGTTTTTCGTATGTCTTTTTAGTTGTCAGAGCGTGAAAAAGTTTTGACACAGCTAGAACAGCAGATTCTGTTTGAATCGGGTATGGTTTTTACGTGTCTCTTGCAGGTGAATGGCCTCGCGAAAGACTTGAAGCAAACCGGACACTGTATTTTGCAATCCTGTCGACCAGAGCCATTCTTCTTCTTACGCTGGTCCATCTCGACTAATGAAGGAACAGGAACACTACCCGTCGATTTATACTGATCGACCAGAGCAATCGGTTGTTCTATCCTACGTTGAGAAAATAATTATACTATGTAAGCATAAATACGCTACATATGATTGCGAGCCTGAGTATAAGCATAAACCCTATACTACAGATTTTTATCCTTTTTCATTATATCTACTACGAGGTGAAGAATAGGTACATTTAACATGCGTTTGCTACAATTATCTAATTTCTAGTTTTCTAGACGTAATGTAATTTTGAACAGATTTTAACCCTTTTCGTTATATCTACTACCCTTGTAAGCGATTTCTACATATACGTTCTTATTGTTTATACACCATATAGATATTCGTAGCATCTAAAGTAAACTCTTATTTAAACGTTATTTTACAATATATCATACATTTCAGCAGCTCGTATGATTATCCGTCTCTATCGTAACCCTGTATGTAAGGACATTATGTTAAATACTATCTCATACATGTAAATAAACATTTCTTTAAAGAGTTTGTTAGGTCACCTAATCTGTTATAATATTACTATGATATTAGATCTCGTCGATTACAGTTTTACCATTAGGACATACTTAGTAGGTTATATGTGCTAAGTAAAATAATAAACAGATATTTCGAAAATTTTATGCATTCTTGAGAGAACGGGGTATAATATTTAAAAACACACTGTAGAAAACATATCAGCAGAGAAAGGGAATACATAAATACAGTATGTTTTGTATGATGAGTTGTCGTCAGTTTAAAAGAAATAAGTTCGTCGCCATATTTAAACGTTATTTTACAATACATCATACATTTTCAATAGCTTCGAAATACGCAGATATGTAATAATATACTATATACTCTTGTAGGTTATTCAACGTATCTATAGTAAACTCTTATGATTAATAATAATCTGTAACCTTATTGTTTTCTTTATTACATCACAGGTTAGAGCATACGAATATAATTTAGGTTAGATTAGGTTAGAGCCTACGCATACATTTTTTAGGGCAGAACGTAGGGAGCAGAGTAAGTACAAAACAACATACTTTCATACAAGAACGTTTATTGATACGAGTAGTTTCGACGATACTTAAAACATAATACATAACTTATATATATAATATCTATTAAAATAGTACATTTCGTATACACTAATAATGGTACTACATACCCGACTATAAAGTAAACATGGTAAGTATAACAGCAGTTTAAAAGAATAGATAGTAAATATAACTATATCTAATTATTTTATAAAATACTATGTTAACTAAGAGGTTATATACAGAATATATACGCCTGTATTCGACCTCTAGAGGGTTCATAAGACTAGACTAGACCAGACCAGACCAGACTAGACCAGACCAGACCAGACCAGACCAGACTAGACCAGACCAGACCAGACCAGACCAGATCAGACCAAACCAGACGAGACCAGACCAGACCAGACCAGACCAGACCATACCAGACCAGACCAGACCAGACCAGACCAGACCAGACCAGACCAGACCAGACCAGACCAGACCAGACCAGACCAGATCAGACCAGACCAGACCAGACCAGACCAGACCAGATCAGACCAGACCAGACCAGACCAGACCATACCAGACCAGACTAGACTAGACTATAGATGATAGACAGTAAAATCATGAACTATTATACCACCTGTAATATAATAGAGCTTACTTGATATTTTAAAATTAGTTGCTGAATCTAATTATTACAGAAATTCAATTGTAGAAACTGAAGATGTAATCTTTAAAACATCTAAAGTTAGAAGTTTTTAGTAGTCAGGTTAGATTAATAGAGGGTGTTATAATCAAATCGTTTTTAGAAACTATTTGTTTTGTAAGATTGGCGCCGTAAGGAAAAACAACATAGCTGTAGTCTTGATTATGAAATTGAGATAGCTCGGAACAAAACGATGAATACAAAGTTCTGAAGTTTATTTCAAAATTCTGTGATAAAAAACATTAATTCTTCTTTACTTTAAAACCCAAAATTGCATGATAAATCAATATAATATTAATATAAATGATTAAATTAAATGAAGCAATCTAGGCTAGACCCTTAAAAATTATATTAAGGTTATAGATTTTAGACTCCGGTGGTTGCAAAGATTCAAGAATCTCTATTAAGATTAGTTCATAAAACATTTATTAGGTTAGAGCATGTAGCTACTTACAAAAAATCTCTATTAAGATTAGTTCATAAAATATTTATTAGGTTAGACCATTGTAGCTACTTACAAAATCGTCGTCGCGCGCGACCTAAATCTAACCTAAAATATATTCGTAGACTGTAACCCAACTAATATTATATGTAAGTTTTTCGAATGTTAATGACGATTTTGTAAGTAGCTACAATGGTCTAACCTAATAAATATTTTATGAACTAATCTTAATAGAGATTTTTTGTAAGTAGCTACATGCTCTAACCTAATAAATGTTTTATGAACTAATCTTAATAGAGATTCTTGAATCTTTGCAACAACCGGAGTCTAAAATCTATAACCTTAATATAATTTTTGGGGGTCTAGCCTAGATTGCTTCATTTAATTTAATCATTTATATTAATATTATATTGATTTATCATGCAATTTTGGGTTTTAAAGTAAAGAAGAATTAATGTTTTTTATCACAGAATTTTGAAATCAACTTCAGAACTTTGTATTCATCGTTTTGTTCCGAGCTATCTCAATTTCATAATCAACACTACAGTTATGTTGTTTTTCCTTACGGCGCCAATCTTACAAAACAAATAGTTTCTAAAAACGATTTGATTATAACACCCTCTATTAATCTAACCTGACTACTAAAAACTTCTAACTTTAGATGTTTTAAAGATTACATCTTCAGTTTCTACAATTGAATTTCTGTAATAATTAGATTCAGCAACTAATTTTAAAATATCAAGTAAGCTCTATTATATTACAGGTGGTATAATAGTTCATGATTTTACTGTCTATCATCTATAGTCTAGTCTAGTCTGGTCTGGTATGGTCTGGTCTGGTCTGGTCTGGTCTGGTCTGGTCTGATCTAGTCTGGTCTGGTCTGGTCTGGTCTGATCTGGTCTGGTCTGGTCTGGTCTGGTCTGGTCTGGTCTGGTCTGGTCTGGTCTGGTCTGGTCTGGTCTGGTCTGGTCTGGTCTGGTCTCGTCTGGTTTGGTCTGATCTGGTCTGGTCTGGTCTGGTCTGGTCTAGTCTGGTCTGGTCTGGTCTGGTCTAGTCTGGTCTGGTCTGGTCTGGTCTAGTCTAGTCTTATGAACCCTCTAGAGGTCTAATACAGGCGTATATATTCTGTATATAACCTCTTAGTTAACATAGTATTTTATAAAATAATTAGATATAGTTATATTTACTATCTATTCTTTTAAACTGCTGTTATACTTACCATGTTTACTTTATAGTCGGGTATGTAGTACCATTATTAGTGTATACGAAATGTACTATTTTAATAGATATTATATATATAAGTTATGTATTATGTTTTAAGTATCGTCGAAACTACTCGTATCAATAAACGTTCTTGTATGAAAGTATGTTGTTTTGTACTTACTCTGCTCCCTACGTTCTGCCCTAAAAAATGTATTCGTAGGCTCTAACCTAATCTAACCTAAATTATATTCGTATGCTCTAACCTGTGATGTAATAAAAAAACAATAAGGTTAAAGATTATTATTAATCATAAGAGTTTACTATAGATACGTTGAATAACCTACAAGAGTATATAGTATATTATTACATATCTGCGTATTTCAAAGCTATTGAAAATGTATGATGTATTGTAAAATAACGTTTAAATATGGCGACGAACTTATTTCTTTTAAACTGACGACAACTCATCATACAAAACATACTGTATTTATGTATTCCCTTTCTCTGCTGATATGTTTTCTACAGTGTGTTTTTAAATATTATACCCCGTTCTCGCAAGAATGCATAAAATTTTCGAAATATCTGTTTATTATTTTACTTAGCACATATAACCTACTAAGTATGTCCTAATGGTAAAACTGTAATCGACGAGATCTAATATCATAGTAATATTATAACAGATTAGGTGACCTAACAAACTCTTTAAAGAAATGTTTATTTACATGTATGAGATAGTATTTAACATAATGTCCTTACATACAGGGTTACGATAGAGACGGATAATCATACGAGCTGCTGAAATGTATGATATATTGTAAAATAACGTTTAAATAAGAGTTTACTTTAGATGCTACGAATATCTATATGGTGTATAAACAATAAGAACGTATATGTAGAAATCGCTTACAAGGGTAGTAGATATAACGAAAAGGGTTAAAATCTGTTCAAAATTACATTACGTCTAGAAAACTAGAAATTAGATAATTGTAGCAAACGCATGTTAAATGTACCTATTCTTCACCTCGTAGTAGATATAATGAAAAAGGATAAAAATCTGTAGTATAGGGTTTATGCTTATACTCAGGCTCGCAATCATATGTAGCGTATTTATGCTTACATAGTATAATTATTTTCTCAACGTAGGATAGAACAACCGATTGCTCTGGTCGATCAGTATAAATCGACGGGTAGTGTTCCTGTTCCTTCATTAGTCGAGATGGACCAGCGTAAGAAGAAGAATGGCTCTGGTCGACAGGATTGCAAAATACAGTGTCCGGTTTGCTTCAAGTCTTTCGCGAGGCCATTCACCTGCAAGAGACACGTAAAAACCATACCCGATTCAAACAGAATCTGCTGTTCTAGCTGTGTCAAAACTTTTTCACGCTCTGACAACTAAAAAGACATACGAAAAACGTTCACGAATCAATCAAAGTCCGGTGTTCTAATTGCTTCAAATATCTTTCACGCATCGACAGCTATAAAAGGCGTTTAAAAAACGTACATAATAACGCAAATGTTGTAAAGACAGCTCTGGTAAAGGAAGCAAATGGACCTACTGATATCGTTGAGACAGAAGAAGAAGAAGAATATATGATTTCAGCCATGCATTTGGGAATTGATGAATGTGATTCCTCGTTTACCAACTGTGATAGTAACGAAGAGTTGAACAAGGAAAGGGCTACCGGTACAGTTCCAATGAGTCAGTCGTCGGACTTTATACGTATTAGTATTGCTGCGAGGGCATACGACGACTCAGAGACCCGTAGAACTACAACAGTCGTCATAGAAAACAACTTATGATCTATATTCTTGTATTATGTTATGTATACTAAATAAATGTTTGTAAAATAACTTTATATGTTTTATTTATCACGCCCATACTCTGATTTCTTGTCTAACAGGGTGGACTCAGCCATTTTTTGTTTCAAGACTGTTTCTAGCCTAAGGATGTATAGCCCCAGGGTTAATTAATTGAGTTTGACCTGTAGAGCATATTATGTTAGCGTTCAGTTAGTATGGCTTTGATATCCCTAATTGTTATTTACGCCAAACCTGACTACATGTATTGTTAAAGTAAAATTTAGAGGTAATATACAGGAATATATGCGCCTATATCCGATATCTAAAATATAAGCCTTTTAAGTCTTTTAAATATTACTTTGTAGATATTACAAACATATGTCATAGACTTATATTTTGAAGGTATCGAAAATGGTTACAAATTATTATTATTCATAAACGTTTAGTGATGAATACTCTGTGTTCTAGAATACTTGTATAGAGGCTAGGAAGCTTGATTTGAATACTACAATCTTGATCACGTGGTTGGAGTGTACTGATACATCGATTGTGTGCATAGAAGTATAATGAGTACCCGTTATCGTATATTCAAATTAGTTGAATATATGTAGTACAACTTTATAGATTCTAGAAAGTTCCTATCAATATTAGAACGATGAATGTAGACTGATGTGTGTGTTATATAATACCGATTCTCGCATATACGAACTTAGGAGCTAGATGCTGACTCTGCATGACATTAGATGATTATGATAATGATAGATGATCGTGATAAAGAATGTTGTTATTTATATCAGTGACTTTATTACAATTCTTACTAGAATATAATTGTATGATATCATATCATGATATGTACCTACAATTCGATTACCTACAATTTGACTACCTAAATTAGACCTTAGTCTAAGAATAATCATGTGTTTTATCGTTATCTTATGATATCAGGAATGCATTACTTCTATTAATCTTTAGTTTAGCGTAGATATAAATCTCTTTGTGTAGCTCAATAAATGATAGTTATAGGGCTGTATTGACTTATATAACATTTCTCTCATATATGAATTTGTATATATCGAGTTAAAGTTAACGAAAGAATACTACATAAATCATTACTCTACGTATTCCGTGATTAAGACTTCAATAGTTGAACGAGTTATTCGTACAATTAAAATTTCATGCGGTTTCAGATGATTCCAATTTTCAGTTTAAAATATTGAGAAGTAATGATTGATTGACCTAGACATCTAATCTAATTCTTTTAATTGTAAATTTTTTCAGAACTACTGTAGTCCTTGTATTGTTGCTTAGTTTTTTCAACTAGCGGTTGCTTGATATTAAAATGCTTTTCTGATAATGTATGTCAATTTAAAATATATTTAAAAGCAAATTTGCATTGCTACCGCAGTAAATGTAAATGTAAATAATACCCGTTTTAACTTCTATTCTATTCTATTATGGGCTATTTATAATAATATCTGTTTTGCGTGTGTTAGTATATCTTCGTTTTCATACTTTGCATCCGTTTACATGATTGCATGCGGTTAAATATATTATTTTATAGTATGTGTACTTACGTGTTTATATGTATGTATTTATATGTATTCATATGGATTACTATGTCTATGTTTGTATCTGTTTATATGGTTTCATAGTCCTGCTCCTCATGTTTATAGTGTGTATGAGTAGTTTGAATATATTTATAGTAGGCAAACGTATGTGTTTATCTGTGATCGTTTAAATGATTTGTATTGATTAATGTCTGTTTATATGCGAATTTATACGCCTTCGTATTCATACTTCATACTGGCTGATAGTAAATGTGGTTGTTCAGACAGTTTTGACTAATAGTATTTGATAGTTCATAACTTGTTAATAGAAGTAACTTATAAGGTATATAATCTCAGCAAACCTTTATTGTCTAGCTAAAAAGCATCATTTCTTTAATTATCTTGCATACTATAATCTTTAATATTTTTTTCGCAGGTTCCTAGGGAAACTACCCCAAATTCTTAAATTTATTGGCGCATCTTTACATCGTCTTCTCGGTAACACCTGTAGAGGGTATATAAGCTCATTGTTAATTCATCGGGGTATTTGATTGTAATCATGGGTGATGCTACCTCGTCTGTGCTTTGTACCGGTAAGTTTGATACATCATCTACGTAGTATGGTTCGTTCAGACCTAAACAAGGAATAATTATTCAGCAACATTCAAAAGGTTTTATTCTTTTAAAACTCCCTTTTTCAATCTAACGCTTTCAACTATTGTCATTCGGTGTTATTAATGATTCAAATCTCGTAACAAAACCAGCAGAAGGTCGCAGCAGCTGATGAACAATAATTATAAGCCTTCAATTTTAAAATATGTTCTTTCAGTTAATCTAATAACTTTTAAATCTAAAAAGAGAAAAATAGCGGTTAAACGCAAGCCTCGTTATTCGTGTTCAATTTAGAGTGTTTTCAGGGATTTATTTGATTATTTAATCTATAAATTGCATATGAGATATGTTAATTATATGATATAAATCTGTATATGTATAATTATCCAAATCTAAAATTGCATATGCTATGTATTGTGAAAATAGTTGAATAAACCATATTGAATTGTAATATACTATGTTGTATCATTTAAGAAGGATAAATGTTATGACTAATAGATTTATATTTTAGGAATGTCTGTAGTTGAAATGTTATATGCAGATGAGATATAGAAAATGAAATGCTCGATATGAACAGGCACGGTAAAACACGTCTTTGCTAATGATTTTGTTGAGATAATGGATATCATATCTATTAATTTATATGAAAAATGAGATCGGTAAGGTAAAAAACATGACGTCTTGATTGTGATGTCAGCTGTCTGTTGTTTTTATTATCACATATTGAAAAGATTAACGTATTTTAAAGTGTGTGAATTTTAAACGTTTATAGTTTTAAATGTTAAAAGATTACATCTTCAGACTGTAAACATTGAATTTCATTACGTAATTCAAACATTAATAATAATACTGGGGGTTGAAGTAATCTAATGAGATAAGGATGTAATCGGCCTTCATTCCGAAGAAATATGTAATACTAAACAAGTGACTATATTGAAAGTAATTATATTTGCATTGTTTTGAACTTAATGGTGTTATGGTAAGAAATAGTTGACGGCCTTCGGATGAGACAATACATTTTACTCGAGGTTTCTTGTTGGCGTAGAGATAATCCTCATAGATCCAGGTTCTGAGAACTGAGGTGAAATCATTAATGCGAAATGGCAAGTCTACATGATAATTATTAATTATGCTCTTTTTATAAGTTTAATCCTTCAGTTTTGTAGGTCTATCCTCACATATAATTATGCTGCTCGGATCTATTTTAAATGTTATGACTAATAGATTTATATTTTAGGAATGTCTGTAGTTGAAATGTGATATGCAGATGAGATATAGAAAATGAAATGCTCGATATGAACAGGCACGGTAAAACACGTCTTTGCTAATGATTTTGTTGAGATAATGGATATTATATCTGATAATATGAAATTACTACACATGTATTATGTTACGAGTACATGGTCGCTAGTCAACAATTTTTTTTATAACCAGTTTACAGTGCTTTAATAGTTTACCTCGTTGGTGTAGTGGATGCATTGGCTGGCTACCATTCGAGCGGTCCCCGGTTCAAACCCTGTTGGCTCCATTGATTTTTATAAAAAAAATATAGTGGGTTGCCTATCTACAGGTGTATAGAAATCTACTATACCGATCACATGACGTCACCGTTAGATGGAATTAGCAGTACTAAAAATTCAAATCCAAGGGCGGGAAATCCTAGATGACAAATTAAAAATGACAGATACAAAATGGCGGATATGTAAATGACATTCAAAATGGTGATTCAAAATGGCGATCCAAAATGGCAATTCAAAATGGCGATTCAAAATGGCTATTCAAAATGGCGATAGACCGCGAATGACCTTGAAATTGACCAAAAATTCTATCTTGGACCACCATAAGAAATAACATGGGATTTTGGGCTAGAACTGTTGCAGTATATCTACTCAGATAATGCAGAGATTGCAGATGCAGTAATTAATCATTCTTACTCATTTATAACATAAAATAAGAAAGAAACTTCAGACAGCCAAGAGATAAACTGCTTCCGATCCATTCGAAGAAAAGTTGTGTTCTCAACCCTGATTCTTTTACAAGAAAATGAGAATAAAAAGAATTTCAAACTCCTTTTTATGCTTTTAATGTATAAATATTCAGGTGATGCACTTACATTTCAGTAATTACATATGCCGACTTGCTTTATCGGATGAATCAATAGAGATGATATTAAGAGTCAAGAGCAGATCAGGATGTTCGAAAATATGGTTTTCCACATCGACAAGTTTTTGAAATTGAATCAATACGCTTCTACAATTATACTAGCTGATCTTAACTGGGCGAAGACCTAATTTACTAGGTGCAGGATATACCGGGTGACACGATTTTTTGACATACAGATCCAAAATGGTGGCCTTCAATAATCTACCTCAAAAGATAGCTTGTAATGGTTTTTATTGATTTCTGTCCTTAGCTAGGTAGATTATTAATTTAAAATTATAGTTTACGCCTCCCTATACAAGCACAATACTTACAATAAATTGAAGTGGTTTATTAAATCGATAATAATAATCGTATCTTTACAATTCAGTACTCTACTTGAACGAACAAGATTACGAGAATTAAGTAATTAGTGTGGACTCGGATGTAAATTGTGGAACGTTGAGGATAAAGAGGGACTAGTAATTATATCCTAACCCGTTTGTCCTTGTGTTAGTCTTGGGATTTTACGGTCATGGTCTGAACAACTTTATTAAAAGAGTAGGTATAATGGTTAACCGCGAGAATTTATTACTTCCTTCTATTTGAGTTACCTTAATTGGTGCTACTAGACAATATAAAATCAATATAAAGCGTACTGAACTTTTACTAAGGAAAACAGTGTTAGCAACAATCTGTTTGAAACTTCTGAATAAATTTTAAAAATATAACATCAAAAGATATTTGTCTTGAGGGTTGAGAACGATATTATTTAATTTAATCAACGTGAAAACTTCGAGCGTTTTGTTTGTATATATCGCTAAATGTAGTTCTCAAACTGTTCTAGGATTCCATCTCTCACAGCACCAGCACAACTCATCATAAATTGTATTGTATAAATGTTAATTGTAATTAACATTGCCAAACCACTGAAGTAAATACATACTTGTGTCTGGTATAGGGCGGTGTAATTTTAACGACAACCACAGAAAGATGTTTATGTTTAGATTTAAAGAAGAATAAAGGGTGAGTGGTTCTTTAACTTTTTATAGTGTCTTTGGTTATTCTAAAATATATGTGAGAGAAAGGAAACAAAAAAGATAGATCTTTTGACACAAAAAAGAAATGGAGTGTTAGCAAAGATATCGATTTAAGACATGGTTAACTGAAAGTACACAAGTAAATTTGTTGTAATTAAGAAATAGGAGAGCTAATTTGGAAAAACTGTGGGCAGAATTTGATGACATTCAGACAGAGCTAGAAACTATAATAATGGGCATTGATGAAGACCAAAGGACATTATTTGAGCAAGTTTATTATGAAACGTTTGCACAAGCAGATGAAATCATGAAAACCCATTCTTTGAAAAGGAACAGTTTTTCAGAGCTAAGATTACCACCTATCAGTTCAACCACAGTTCAAAAGTTTCAGTACTTGAAATCATAACTTGAAGGTGACGCGTTGAAACTACTGCCAAATCTTGACACATCTGAGGCAAACTACAAAGTAGCCTTGAATTTATTATAAAAACGGTATGAAAATAAAAACAGAGCCATTTTAAATCACATAATATCTCTTTTTGAATTAGAACCTGTGAAGAATGAATGCTATAGGCAATTAAGAAATTTCTTAGACACGTTTCAGTCACATGTCAGTGCCCATAGGTTGTCAGAAAGAACGATTCTAGATTTGTTTTTAATAGCACTGTTATCCTCAAAACTGAATAAAATTACATTGAGACATTGGGAAGCAAAGGTTTCAGAAAACCAAAACTTACCCACATACGTAGATTTTTGCGACTTTTTGGACCAGAAATGTAACTCTTTATCATCATACATAAGGAACCATCATTAGGTCAGGGGCATTCCTCCCAGGCTCATTCTCAGTCTAACACAAAATTTCACTCAAGTCAGCACAGCAACAGTCATACAAACAAAATTAACTAGAAAAAAAATCAGTCCAATTCATTTGCAACCATGCAAGAAAATTCACATTTTAATAAAAAATGCAGCTTGTGTAACAAGCCGCATAACTTTTTTGCATGTGATAAATTTTTGAGCATGTCTGTAAATGAGAGAATCCATGAAGTAAAAAAATTAAAACTTTGCTTGAACTGTCTATCGGGTGTAATGTAAAAATGTAAAAAGTGTAACAAGAAACATAGTTTGTTGTTACACATTGAAACTCATTCACAACAGAGTCCAAACTCTCAAATATCATTGCAATTGCATCAAAATAAAGTGGATGTTTCTGGAACACATTCAGAACAAACACAACAACCAAATACTAATTCAACACAAACTTCTCATTTTGTAGCTCCACAATCAAATGAAACAGAATATTCATGTCTTTCTAATTTTGGTTCAGCACAAATTTTATTAGCCACAGCACTTGGAAACGTTTTTAATGACGAAGGTGTTTGTTTTAAATGCAGAGTATTTCTTGATTCAGGATTTCAGTGCAATTTCATCACACAAGAAATCTGCACTTTATTAAAATTAAAACCAGAGTGTGAAATTATGACAGTTAAAGGTCAACAAATCTGTCATCCATGCGTCAAAATCAGTTCAAATCACTGTAAGTACATTCCCGCATAAATGCTTTTTGTTCAATACTGTCGTTGAAAATTACTGTTTCTTACCTAGATACCAAAGGTGAAAGCGTTTGTTTGGTCCATTCAACCTACTTACATATAGCAACGGGTGAGCGAAAGCAGTGGGCGAAAGAATTTTCACTCACTCCCGATAAGCGAAGTCTTTATAAGCTGAACATTTAACCAATTTTATTCATAACAGTAACACATATCAACAAAATTACTTATAAATATGAAAGTTAACATTACAATTGTTAAAAATCGGTTGATTAATACCAGGGAATTGATCTTTGTTGACAAATAATGACAAATTGATTATTTGTTTTATGACGAATGATGAGAACAATAACAACGAAACCACCTCCTAATTTTTCTGCAATTCTAAAAATTTAAATTTATTTATTTATTTTTTAATTTCTAATAGCATGATTGAACAAAACGCTATACAGCACTCGTGGGCAACTGAGTCACTCACTTGTGTGTGTCGTTCCACACTCGGCTTCGCCTCGTGTGTAATCTCGATACACGCGTGAGTAAAACTTTTAGTTTCTCCACTTGTACTGTAATTTACTATTCATCTACACTTAAATTTGTAGTTTTTCCAAAAATCACAGAAGTATTACCCTTAGTAAGTGTAAATATGTTGCATGTTAAAATACCTCTAAATCTAAATTTAGCAGAATCCGAGTTCAATAAGGCTCATAAAATTGATATGTTGATTGCTGTTGAATTGTATTTTGATTTGTTATCTGGCAACTTCATTAAATTACATAAAAGCGGACCCTCAATTCAAAATACGAAAATTGGTTGGGTAGTCGCAAAATAAATTGTACTCAAGTAGTGTAATTTAGTTACTAACGAATAATTGAACAATCGTTTGAAACGCTTCTGGGAAATAGAAGTATTTCAAAAACCTCTGATAACACAAGAAGAAAATGCGTGCGAGTTACATTTTCAATACAATTACTCTCGTCATCAAAATGACAGTTTTGTAGTACGACTTCCTTTCAAAGAAAACTTAAAGTATTTAACACATTCGAAAGAAATGTCTTTAAAAAGATTTAACAATTTAGAGAAACGGTTCAAAAGTAATGTGTATTTCAAACTAGAGTATACTAAATTTATGCAGGAATATCTGAATTTAGGTCATATGTCTTTATTAACCAATGACGATAACCAGGGTTATTACATGCAACACCATGCGGCCTGTAGAACAGAAAGCCTTATCAGAAAATTAAGAGTAGTTCTAGATGCTTCTGCTCCCACAGTTTCCGGAATTTCATTAAACGACACTTTTATGAAAGGTCCAGTTATACAAAGAGAACTTTTTGTGATTATTGTAAGTTTTCGTTTTCCTTATGTTTTTATTATTAGTTACTTAATAGCTGATGTGGCAAAAATGTATAGGCAAGTGAATGTGCTTCAGGAAGATACAGAATTTCAAAAGATTTTGTGGCGAGACGACATCAGTTAGCCAGTTTAGACGTTCATGCTAATTATTGTAACATATGGAACCACTTCTGCTCTATTTCTAGCGTGCAGATGTTTGAAACAACTGTCATTAGAAAATCAGTCCAAATTTCCACAAGCCGCACAAGTCATCATGGAAGACTTTTATGTAGATGATCTTCTCACTGGTGGTAACAGTGAGGAGGAGGTTACTAGTCTTTACAAAGATATCACAAATATCTTAAAGAACGGTTGTCTCGAGCTAAGAAAGTGACGATCCAGCCATCCACACATATTGTCAAATGTATCGTTAGGCATTGACAACTACATCATGCCTCAAGACAAATTAGATAATTAGACAATTCTTGGAATGATATGGAACTCAAATCAAGATGTTTTAAAGTTTTATATTCAGATTGATATTGATCAAACCTACACAAAGCAAAGCATACTTTCAAGTATTGCACAAATCTTTGATCCATTAGAATTATTAGGGCCAGTTATTCTTTTGGAAATTTTTTTTGCAAGAATTGTGGGCTTTAAAGATAGGATGGGATGGAACTCTTCCCAAAGAGAAACATCTTCAGTGGAGCATTTTATCACAACAACCCATTAATTTAAATAATATTAATATACCCAGAAAATTCACAAATTTCACTCATTATATAGAACTTCAATTCCATGAATTCTGTGATGTTAGTGAAAAGGCCTATGGTGTTTGTGTTTATTTGCGAAGTACAGATTCTCAGGCTGTTCAAAAAGTCGAGTTGTTCCACTGAAGACTGTTTCTTGACCTAGGCTAGAGTTGTGTGCAGCTGTATTGCTTTCACAGTTAGTTGTTAAACTCAAAAAGTGTATAAAACACCACATTAACTCGTTTCATTACTGGACCGACTCTACTATAGTTCCTGACTCGATAGCAGCAACCCCACAAACATAAAAAACCTTTGTAGCCAATAGAGTGACAGAAACTCAAACAAACACAAACACACATGACTGGACAAATGTCAGAAGCGCAGACAATCCAGCAGACATTATATCAAGGGGCTTCTCACTATCACTATAAGCCCATATTCATCTACTGCTGGATGTAGGCCTTCTTCCTTTCCTGCCATCCGATTCTATTTGCAGCTATTGTCATCCATTGTATTCCAGACGCTTTACACATGTCATCTCGCCATCGAGTGGTTGGTCTTCCAACACTCCTTTTTGTAGTACGAGGTCTCCATTCTAGTGTTCTCTCGGTCTACTTTTCATCATTTCTTCGGGCTATATGTCTTGCCCATCGCCATATTCAATTGTTGTTCGCTGTATAACATCTGTTAATTTTGTTTGTTGCCTTATCCATATATTTGTTTTTCGGTCACTTAGTCTAATTCCAAGTATCTGCCGTTCATGTGCTCTTTGTGTTCGTGCTAGCTTCTGTGCGTTTTTGTTCGTCAAGCTCCAAGTCTCAGCTCCGTATGTCAGTGTTGGGAGCACACATTGATTGTATACTTTAGCTTTCAATGTATTTGGTATATCGGATTTGAATATATGGTTCAGATTTCCGAATGAGCTCCATGATAATCTTAGCCTTCTTGTTATTTCGTTGCTTATGTTGTCTTTGGGGTTTACTACCAGATAAATTTATTAAGCACACATTATGGTGGTATGGGCCTCGTTGGTTGCCACAAGACTCGATTCACTGGTCCAAATCTGACACTTTTCTAACACCAACTGACGATGAAAGGAGGAAATTTAAAACCCTTTCTCATTTGACTACTCATGATCTCGAACTTCTTACTCATCATTAATAATACTTCAACGCGTCACAGCATATGTATGTACTTCGTTTTAGAACCAAGCAAAAAAGTATATTCACAGGTACTGAAATTAACAATGCTCAAATAACATTTCTAAAAATTACGCAGTTTCAATCGTTTCCAAAAGAACTAGATAACATGCGCAAAAATAAACCAGTTCACAAAAAAGCAGATTGCTATCATTATACTGCCTTCTGATAAATCAGGCTTAATTAGAGTTGGAGGACGGTTAAGAAATGAAATTATTCCATTTGCTCAAAAACATCCTATTGTACTACCATCTTCTCATAAATTTACAGAATTACTTATACGCAATGAACACATTGCATTATTCCATGGCGGACATCAAGCAATTCTTAATTCACTGAGATTAAAATACTGGCCTTTTTCAGCCAGAAATGCCATAAAAACAGTAATTCATTAATGTATAATTTGCGCAAGAGTAACGCCAGTTACTCAGGTTTCATTAATGGGTGACTTATCCCAACGCCGTTCACCAGACAGCCAATGTCGTCCATTCTTGAAGGTAGGCATTCACTATGCAGGTCTCATTACGATCAGGGAAAGCAGAAGACGTGGAAGGGTTAATACTTATCTGTGCTACATAGCCATCTTCGTTTGTCTCACAGCCAAGGCTGTTCACATGGAATTGGTATCCAGTCTCACTACAGAAGCATTCTTATCAGCATTAAAGAGATTCATGTCTAGGAGACGAAAATGCACAGATATATTTTCGGATAATGCCACCAATTTTGTTAAAGCTAACAAGACTTTAAAGGAACTAGCTCTTCTATCATCAGATGAACATTGGAACACAGTAATGAATTATGCCACAAATCACACCGTAAGTTGGCATTTTATACCACACAGATCACCAAATTTTAGTGGTTTATGAGAATCCTCAATTCCTGACAACTCACTCCTTTATCGGAAAACCCAAATGACTTCCAGGCTCATACTCCATCACATTTCTGAATTGGACAAGCGCTTACAACCACTCCTAAATCTAATTACACCGACCTTCTCGTAAATAGACTACATCGTTGGAATCACGTATATCAACACCTATGGAAGAGATGGTGAGTACCTAACATATCTTCAAATTCGCACTAAGTGGGTATCACAGCGCCTAAATCTTCAACCAAATCATTGGTCTTCGTAAAGGATGAAAAATGTCCTCCTCTCCAGTGGAAAATGGAAAGAATTCTCAAAGTATATCCTGGAGCTGCATATCCAAAGTAGTGCGTGTAGCTCTCGTAAAAACGGCTAATAGTGAATATAAACGTGCTGTGAGTAGATTGTGTCTCTTGCCAATAGAGACCTAAGATAAGTGACTTATTTATTGTTCACTTTACTATGTATTGTTTAACATAACTAGTTTTATTTTCCAATTTCCTAATTGAATTTTCAGTAGCTATGAATTTGTAATGCATTTACATCATTTTATTTGTCTACATTGAAAGGCAATTCTTTCAAGGCTGGCGGTATGTTCAGCACTTGCAATAGTTTGCATAATTCCCGTTCCCGGCATGATAGTAGGCTAAAATAGTTGTTGAAAAAGCTTTTCAATATATATTTTGAACGAACACACGACCAGTTTATCTTCTTCACATTTTTTCATAAACCAGGGTCAATTCCCAGCAAAGAATGATACACAACTATTCAGAAACATAGGGCTTAGAAAAGTTCTTCGAAAGCTCCAACAGAATACATACTTTGTTGCTAAGGTTTTTTATATTGTAACTAATTTAGATATTTGTTTGTAATTCCACTAAAATGTTGTTTTAAGGGTTATGTTTAGTGTATCTACCGATCTATCTTGAAACGACATCACGCAGTTAAACATGGTTCCGTGGGTTCTTGTCGCAAATCTGCAAATTTCTGAGCTGTTGTAGTCCTAATGGTCCCGACTTCTGAACAATGTTTAAATTACCCCCAACCTGATCCTATAACGGGTGGGCCCCGTTTCAGAATCTCAAATGTCACATTGGAAAATACAGGAAAACCTCGTAACAGCGCTGTTAGCAGTATTTTTCAATATGTCCTTTGAGGCCTTGAAACGGGGTCAACCCGTCAAAGGTCGAGGATTATTTAAACATCAATCAGGACCACTAGGACTACAACATGTAAAAATCAGCAAAGTTGACAAGAAGCCATGGCACCATGTATACTGTGCAGATTACAAACCTTTACAGTTCTATATATTTTTAATAATTTTAGTCGACTCTCTTCTTTTGTATCACTCTCAACTCAATCTTTGTACAAAGTCATCTCTACAAATTCCAATCTTTTCGTGAGACGTCTCATTTTCGTACTCACTGAGACGTTTTATAAAGTTCAGCGGTCTAATTACTTGTAAAAACCCCGTCAAAATATCTAAGCAACAAAATTCTGAAGTTGACATAGAGATTCAGAGCTTCACAGCTACGCTGCCGTTTCAAAATTAAGTATGAAGGTCCAGAATATGAGAATTGTGAGAATTTTTAAATTTAGAAATACAAAAGATGTCAAGTGCTTTCAACACCTTTAAGTTTGCGTATTTAGCAATTTTTAAGTTAGATGAGTTTAAAGTTCCAAAATTTCAATAAAGTTATTCAATAGTTTTTGGTTTCATAGTTAAAGTTTCAAACTTAAGGTAGGTATCAAAGAAGATTTAGAAATCTACAGACACTGGAACTTTGAAATTCCGAACTCTTCAAAAATCTGAATCGCAGAAACCTTAACCTTAGATTTTATAATTTGAAAATGAAACTTTGATGCTTAAAACTGCTTTGAAAGACTTGCAGATTCCTAATCTTCTGAGCTTCTAATTTTGGTCTGAAACTGAAAATATTCTTTCAAGGTTTGTTTTACTACTAACTTTCATGTTCTCTTATCTGAAACCTTTTCTAATTTTTGATGTTTAATTGGTCCAAATATTTTATCTTAAAACAGAGAGACCAAAAGTACATAATAGAAATTGGAAACAATAACATTAAAGTTCATCTTTTAACACAGTTACTTAAATTACCTTCAGCATAAAACCTTATAAAAGTGTAAGGCGAGAATTCTATTTTCGTCTTCATGAAATCGATAATTTTAAAAAAGTAATGCTACCAAAAAGCTTAACTTACCTGTATAAATCCGCTGTGACCACCGTAACCCATATTGGCCAACATTTCTGGAGAAAATCTGTTGAATAAACCACCCCAGGCATCTGCTTGTTTTCCCAATATGCAAACTGCTATTAATACTATTAAACCTTTCATTATTTTGCCTGAAACAAAGAGGAGAAAGAACAAAAATTAATTAAGTTACACAAAGTTTTATAAAAACAAAAAGGCTAATTAATAAAAAAGAATATTTAGCAACTTCTCAGATTATCTCGTTTTAATCTTCTTTCATATTATGAAACTTCTTTAGTGTATTTTTAGTTGAAAATTCCGAGACGGTTATAGGTTAATTAAATCAGAATTTGGATTTTATGAGCTACGTGTGTTTGTGCCGAGGAATGATGGATGGACTTGGTAACAAAGAACGCGGTTTTGATATTCTGGGGAATATAAAAGACGTAAAAATGGATATAAACCCGGTGACACGAATTAAGCCGTTGATCCATGTTATTATTTGCAATAAAATGTTTTTATAACCGCTGTAATAGATATTAAATTCAAGATAAATCTTATCAATTTATTCTTCTCTTGATAACTATTAAGTGGTTACCTAACGATGCAGTTAAACAGTCACCGTAAAAAGCGATTGTTGGTTATTAGGTATATCAGACAGATAAGTATAAATTATTTTCTAAATGTCGTTCTTGCCGTAGTATATTTAGAAAAAGAAAATGTAAAATAGAAATCTTTTCAAGCAATTGAAAAATCCATTTGCTGCATCAACAATGTTTATTTATTTTATTCTTGAAGGGTGAAGTTTAAATCGATATTAAAAGTACATGGTGTTTGTGCTGAATACATGTTTCAGGAAAATTTGATACTTGAGAAATATTCCCAATGTTGTTACCAGTTGTGTTTATTTTAACGTACTTTTATTTTTAAAAATATTTTGAAGAATCTTCTGGAATATAGGCAACACTATATGCTTTGAATGCTTATCGGTTGTTTCTATTTGATTGACATCAGTTGTAATTTTGGCTTTTTAATTGTAATTTCCTTTATTTGTATTAGCTTATAATTGTTCTGAATGGATTGCGAAATTACGAATTAGAAGGCGTCGAAGAACTGAATGCTGAAAGGGAATAAACTATCTATCGATTTTATACATTACTTATATATTTTGTTTTTATTACAAAAGAAAAAGAATCTCAGGAATCAAAAGATTCGTAAACTAAAGATCTCAAATAGTGTCTCTTGCTCTCCCCTTGTTTAATATCAGCTCTTCTGTCAACCACTTCTAGAAATCTATTTTACTTTATTCAATTAAACATCATTTGGTTACCAAGTGAAGGACATAATAGATTTTTGTCGGGTTAAATTCAGTCATGAAGAGATACTATTTGCGATTTCAATAACACAAAACCAAAGAGCGAGTGAGATGATTCAACATCGAATCTAGACTTATTATCACAATCCTTACGTAGTTTTCACAAAGTAGTTTGTTTATGTGTTAAAGGTAGTATTCTACGGTTGGTCCAATAAATCAGAATGTGAAGCAAACATAATGCACGAATCAAAACTTAAAAGTTTAGTTGTAGTCGTTCCTTTATGAAAGATATTTAGTTGATTTATGGAGACGAACTGAAAGCTTTGTAAAAGAATACTCGACTTTATTATTCTTTTTAGATGTTGAATAATAAGGCTAGGTAATGAATGTGAAGTTCAACCACGAAATTATCACAAAACCTTTTTTGTACTACGCTAACAGAAGGCTTTATTTTTCTCCCCGAAACTAGGGGGCATTGTAACTTTGCCTCCCTAGGGGCGAGAAGTATTAACTTTGTCTCCCTAAGAAGGAAGAATGTCGAAGCTTATTAGATAAACCTGCCTATGCATGCTTGTAGAGCAAGCAACAATTGTTTATTTTTTGTTTGTAATTGAACATTGAATATACACTTGGTTTCTTTGCCACCATTAAAACCAGACGAAGATGGTATAAAAAGCTGAAATGAAAACAAAAACAAAAAATGTACTTTCTTATAAAATTATTAAAACTAGGAACTTGAACTGAAATAGAATTTCGGTACAGCTCCGTAAAAATTCAAATTAAAGGTTCCGCTACAAATATCGATGCCTTTCTCCGTGCAGTTGTATTTTTAGTATAATTTACATTACGAAATATTTATTTGTGTATCTAGTGTACGAAATGCTATTTTGGTGGTCAAGAATGAAGTATTTCGACGAGGCGTAGCCGAGTCAAAAACTCATTAGAGACCTCCAAAGTCATTTCAAGCACGAAACTGCTTATGACTAAAGTGTATTTTCAATAATCATATCCAGAGTGTATGTCAAATTGTCCCATTCGTTAAAGCACATGTACTCGCGCATTCGAGAAAATGATCGAAATTGCACGACGGATATTCGATAGACTATTTTCCTAATAGAATTTATCTAAGCGGTGTTTTTCAAATGAAAAGATAAATTAAACATTTGTGTTTGACCTCAAGTTTAAATCATATTGCCATGTCGTATCCAAAGTGTTTTCAATAGCGACACGTAAATATATACACACTAGCATAATACCCGTTGAAAAATCAACGGTCCCCTTCTGATCATGTGAGCTATCCACGAAATAAGAAAACAGATCTACTTATAAAAGTTATTTTTTGGGAACCCGTACCGTACACAACGCTGACCGCAGACACTTCGCTCAATCGACACTACGTCAAACGTTAAAATAAATTTTGCTACTGGACACTTTGTCGACCGTAGCCAATACGCTGACAGTGGACACGGCCGGCAAAGTGTCCACCGTTTGCGGTCGGCCTAGTGTCCACGGTCGGTAAAGTGTCCAAAACCTCCAGTCGGCTGAAGCAGCCATAAAGAATTTATTACCTGCAAAATCTGCAACTCGATATTGGAAGGCTTATGACGAATTTAAGAAATGGTGTGCTAGCAATAATACGAATAATGTTTACAATGAGTATGTTCTACTTGCTTATTTTGATGAGAAATAAAAAAAAACAATTCTGCAACTCTATGGTCCATATTTTCCATGTTGCAGTCAACGCTCAATATTAAAGACAATATCAACATTGAAACTTATTCAAAACTAATTGCTTTTTTGAAAAGAAAAAAAGATGGTTACTTGCCGAAAAAATCTAAATGTTTAGAGATTGAAAACATTGAAAAATTTATTACAAGTGCTCCCGATGAGGATTATCTATTAATGAAAGTAAATAACTATTATATAAATATTGTTTATTCACAGGTTTTATTTGTTATTTATGAATTGCCTGGTTTTGATTTCTCATTTATGTCAAAATTGTCTAACTTGTTGACATTTAGAAAATTAAGAATCAATGCTGCCACCCCACTTCTAGTGAATTTTTAACAAATGTCACTTTTGTAAGTACTAGGCCGGGAATTTAATGTTCCCGGCGGATTTTGAATCCTGCAAAACAGTCGATAATGGCCGGCGGTATGAAAACACTTTTTTGTCCGAGAATTAATAGGATAACTTAAAGGTAAGTTAAGTAAGGTTTCTTTCTGACCCCTACAAAAATCTCATAGATATATGAGATATACTTTCTGAGAAAAAAAAAAATTTAACTTTCAATGAAATTATCCCTAAAAATGAGTACCTTTTTTATGTATCGTCCGATAAAAATAAAAGTATATTAGTTAGAAATATGTATGTTATTTTACTGCTGCATGTAGAAATAAATTTACTTATTTGGTCGTTTTTAAAATATTTAATTTGGTTCAGTGGTTCTGGAGCAATAAAGTATCAAAGTCAGAGGACTCTAGAAAAAAATGGATAGTAGTCGAGGCAGTCGTGTCGGTGTAACGTCACACACTAAACTCCCTATACTTTAAAAGCCAATATCTACGAAACTACTATCACTAGAAAAGTGCGGTTTTCATTTTCATTCTTAGAATGTTTTATTCTAGATGATATTAAAAAATAATCTTTTGCGCTATACCCCCTTTAATTCTTTAAACTCCGATATTTACCGAGGTTTGATATTTTATGGTTATTCTTGACAGACTGAGATTATGTCAACTCTGTTTATAAACCTACTTATACACATTCTTTGCGGCATATTCTTGTCACGTGCGTCGCGTTTCTTCCATCGACAAAAATCTACCTGAGCCTTCTCGTTTCGTGCGAAATTATGGCGTTTATGACTTCTTATTTCGTATACTTTACACTTCAGCCAACATAGAGCTAGCTAAAAACAAAACATACTCTCTCTGGTACTCTTTGGTACTCTTTTACTTAAGCATGTGTTACACACTAATTTATTCCATACTTTATCAAAACACGCTCTTTTAAAATAATTATCAACACTTCTAATGAATAAATTAACAATAAAAAAACAAACAGAAACTTTACGTAAGTTAGAATATTGATGGATAATACAGATATACTGAAAAGGTGATAACACAGATTAATAAAGTTTTTAATTTTAATTTTTACTTAAATCCCATTCAATTCAAAATTTGACTGAAGACACAAGAAAGGTTTGTAATTACTTTCTTATGTGTTTTATTACTTGTTGAATGTTATTATATTTGAATTTATCCTTTTCAAAAAATTTCGTTTTAGAGAGACTAATACCTACTTTGTTATGATTTAAAAAACATTAATACGGGAAAACTTTACTTCCCTTAAGTGCCGATTGGGATGTTTTGTAAATTGTCATAACTGTTAAAGCTGTTTGAGTGTTAACAAGTATTCGTATAACTATATATTATACATTTTTATTCTTAAGATCTAATAAATTTCTTATTTATACATATAAATAAGAAATTTATATGTATAAGTGCTGTAAATAAGTGCATTACTTGTCCATTATTATTTCCCCATTATTATTAATCTAAACTAAAATATTTGATTTAAAAAATTCATATAATTGATCAAGCCAAGCAATCGAATTGGTTTAAAAAACCACATAATTACTTATTTGGTCTGAATTAATACCTTTTTTTATGTGGTATGAAAAAATAGATCAAATATTGAGCAGAAAATTAACAATTTGTTTGTAGAAATCCTATTTTAGAAAGTATCCATTTTATTAACGAGAGGATTTTGCGTAACCTGGCCTGTACGTAAACAATGAATATAACCTTTTTTGTCTGAAATTTAATTGTTTTATTTTTATCAAAATCTTAATTGACCTTCAAGCCATGGTAGTTGAAATATTCGCAAAGAATGGATTTTTTTTACTTTTGACCATTTTTCTGACTCTCGATATATTGTTTGAAACTTAAAAATAAAGCGACTAAAGCAAAAGAAAAGTTTTTGGATTTTTTTGGATACAGAAGACATATTTATGCCTAAACTAGTTTGCATTCGAATTTATATTGTCATGATTTTCATCCATTGGTTTGAATTGTTACTGTCAAAGTCTTATTTATTGATTTTTGTGAGAGATTTAAGAATTTTAACATAGAAAGGTTTTGGGGGTATTTTTAGCTCTTTTCGAGTAGTTAGGTAAGGGGGCACGTACTTGATTGTGTGGTTTAAATGTTTCAAATGTCCATGGTTTTCTAAAGATTTAGATTCAAGTTTTAATTTCTTTTTTGTTTTGATAAATTTTCACTTTTTTACGAAGGTAAGTAAATTATCAAGCGGCCATTTTGTAAAATTTTTTCAAATTATTAAAATCTTTTGATTTACTAAATTCTAAATTACTAGAAATAGTTTAAATTCTTGACTTCGTTCTTTCTAAAGTTTATTCTTGTATATAGCATACATTCCGGAATAGTCTACCATTAAAGTTAAGTAAAATTTATTCAAATTGCTCGAAAACTTCCCTGAAATTAATTTTCCTATTCATTAATAACAATTTATTCAACACTTTCAAATCTAGCTGAAACGAAATATGACGCTACACCGAGAAGTTCTAAAGCATCAAGAAATGGTCTGAGAATTGTAACTAGTTAAACTTGTAGTAGAGGAATGAGCAACTTCTCTTACGATACTCTTGAGTGCTTTTTGTTACAACCAGTTGCTGATTTAATCTTTGTAGCTTGTATTAATATAAACTGTCGCATGCAAAGAGTTTGAATTAGTTTTATAAGTGCGTATACAGGTTGAACTATATATTTTGGGTAACTGTAATTTATAACTATGCAAACTTCTTTGGTAAAAAAGAAAGACATTTAACAAAACTTGAAAAAAGTTTCTAATGCTGTTTCATGTAATTTATATATAATCGTTTCTCTTTTCCGAATTTTTCTCTTTTCAATTGTTTTATCACAGTAGTCCATTTAGATGTCCAACTTTACCGTTTAGTTAGCGCATCTAAATTCGTGAGCTGTCAGATTTTTGGGTTTGGCATTGATTATTACTGTACTTGGTACATTAACTTGGAATATTGTTATTTAAAAATTGTAAATACTAAAGTATTTAAATGAAGAAAACTAGAGCAAAGGACATTAGAATAATTTAATTTTAAATAATTATGTATTCATTGTAATCAATAAATTAATACCTTAAACTAATGTTAAGCAAATTGATTCATTTGAAATACAAATTCCAACTAAACGCTTATTAAAGTTGGGATGTTTTGAACACCACCCTAATTTCCTCTGTGGTTGTCTAACTGCTTAAGGAATTTCAGTAAATACTAAATAATTATAATCTGAAATGCTATTATGATCGTCGCAAAGTTTAGTTAATACTACATTATCGCAACTTCGTACAAACAAAACTTGCATCGATTTTAAAACAAGTACCTACAGAGAAATTCGAAACAAGTTCGAAACGTGAAGTAAATTAATTTACAAAATTTGTAAATCTAATTTGAAACAAAAGTTCCAAAATAGAAACCCCCGGTGAGCTCATGTTTCATTGTATGAAGTTTCTAATACCAACAGAAGTGCGGTTATCCTGGTTAAATTATGCAAGGAAATTAGTTTTATTTGTATTATGTTCGACCTACATAAATACACACCAGTTATTGACTTTAAAATATTTAATATGATACAAGTTAAAAATTTAAATTGAGAAATGTCTCATTCCAAACGGTTGTTCTTAGAGGCCAGAATTTTACGTTATCTTAACTATTACAAAACATGGAAAGATTATAAAAAGTGTACTTTAAGTTTGCTCTCTAATCATTTGTTTTTTTTTTATTTCCTACATTACGGCAGCAATGAAGAGCTCGCTGGACTAACGAAGTATATTATATCATTCTATTCTATAATTATTCTGGTATATTCCAAACGAGTTTTGGTATGTATGCAAAAGAAATTTGTCAAAGTTGTCACTTTCATTTTTATAAAGTTAAGCCTACTGTTTTTATCGTATTTAATAATAAATTGAGCTTCACATTTTTGTTTATTAATTGGTACGCTATTATCATACTGAATCTTCATTGCCTGCTAGAGTTGCCTGTCACTTTTGCCTCCTACCATCTACTTCGAATATTATCAGTACAGCTTTCCCTCTCAACAACAAAAAGAGGTTCCTGATGTGTATTTAGATACAAGAAATTTATGAAATTGGAGGAAGCGCAATTTATCAGTCAGAAGTGAGTTTTCGAGATCATTTTTATCGACAAATATTTACATGTTTGTATCGTAAAGTTTGGCTGCTTGTTATGTACTCTGCTTAATTATTCACTGGATGATTTTATTCCGCTTACTGAAAGTTTCCCTTGATAATATTTATCAAGGTAAGTAAACAAAAATTTCAAGGATTTCTCCTTTTATAGTTGGTATTTATTACAAGAATAGAAAATTGGAATTACCGATACGTTTCTTGTTGTCACAATGTTTGTTTATTCAGTGACGGAATAGAATAGAATAGAAGCAAAAAATTAACCTATATAGATGGTCAAATCTGTTAAATTGGTTGGGATGCATAAATTCATCCAACATATTTTTTGTATTTTTGATACAGATATTATAATTTATTTTAAAACATAATAAATAAATTAATTATTCTCCAATTTAGTATTAATAGTATCCATAACTCTTCAAACTTAATTTCACAAAAAGGAAATTAAGAATCAAATAAAAAGACACCTTTCCCTTCATTCTTATCTATATATTTTTTATTTATTGCTATTACCTGGACCTCCAACTTGACCTTTTCGTATTACTACTGTACACATATCTTTCGTTTAATTCACTCATTACGACAGCAATACGTTTTTGCTTTCGCTCTGCATTATATATCGAAGCCATTTCAGTAAAGCAAACAATAACAGCAAGGTTGATTTACTCTTACCTCCCTCTGTGTTTGTTTACCTTCCACGCATTTATCCAATTTAGGCCTCCATCTTGCTACCCAAACAAACTCTTTACAGAAGGAAATCTCACCTACTATTCAACAAAATACTAAAATGACGACAATCTACTACTTATTACATAATGTATTTATATAACGAAGAAAATAATTTTCCAAATTTAAAATAAATCAATTGTAATAATAAAAGATGAATCTTTTCTCATATTTGTAATTATTCTGACCATAACTGTAAATGTATCTACGCTAATTAGTTTTTGTAAAGTGTATTACATTTTGTTGATGAAAGGACAGCTACTGTATACAAAGCACGAAACAATGCCTTATATTAAATAACTCGAAGGTTCAAGAACTTCTCTCGTTAGTAATAATGTGATGAAAGGGTACGAAGACGAGCTTGGGTTTGAGATGAAGAGAAAATTCAATTACTAGAATACAGTAATGATAGTAGATGTAATCGTATTTGTGCTGAACCAATACACACAATTTTATTTAAGTTGTCAGTTGTCTTTCATATTCATTATATTTTGTTCAGAAATTAAAAGAAATGACATCTTATTAATCTCGGAGATAGTTAGATACTTAGTCTATAATAAAATAAATGATCTCACTTTGGCATTCTTGATTCAGTAAGGATAATCTATTTCAAACTATCATGTTACAAATAATAATAATAATAATAATAATAATAATAATAATAATAATAATAATAACAAGGCAGAAGAACATGTAGGCCATTTGATTGCAGGATGCACCACACTAGCGCCCACAGAGTACACCAACCGACACAATAAAGTAGCCAGCTACGTTCACTGGAAAATGTGTAAGGAAATGGGAATCCCAGTGACGAACAACTACTACGACCACTTGCCTGAGAAGACTATAGATACAGATGAAGTCACTATAATGTGGGACACAGCGGTTATTACCGACAGAAGCATTCAAGCCAACCGACCTGATATTATCCTACAGGATAAAAAGAAGGGTACCTGTTTACTCATAGATGTCTCTATTCCACATGACAATAACATTGAACTTAAAGAAACAGAAAAAATAGTAAAATATAAAGACCTACAAATTGAAGTTAATAGAATGTGGAAAACAAGAACAAGAGTAGTCCCAATAATCGTTGGAGCACTGGGTACAATAAAAAAGGGGATCAGCAACCACCTCCAATTAATACCTGGATATCCATCCTACCTGCAAATTCAAAAAATAGCATTAATGGGGACAGCCCGAATACTGAGAAGAGTGTTGGGTTAAGAACACATCATTAGCTTAGCTAATTAGTTATAAGCCGTTAATGAAATGTAAAATCCAGTTAACTGTACATATCATGTATATATTTCTAGCATATATTGAATGTATATAGAAACTGTGTGAATAAAGAAAATAATAATAATAATAATAATAATAATAATAATAATAATAATAATAATAAAGAACGACGTACATAGACATATTACGAAACCGCCAGATGAACACCCAGAACTACCAGAAGAACAACTACATCAACAAAAAAATATAGCGTCTGGTCAAGAAAATAGCGTTGATAACAACGCCGAAGATCCATTTCATGAAGTTAATATTGACAGGCAATGTAGCAATGAAACATGTACAGAAGAAGAAGACTTATTGAAGACAATGGTGCTCAAAATTAGATCTAAGTTAAATGAAATAGAGAGTATTAATATCCTAGAGAGGAAAAGACTCAAGCGAGTTTTACGAAGTAGATCAGTCAACAAAGAAATACAACTAGCGAACAAGGCACTCACGCAAATCGCAAAAGAACGTTCTCTAAACATTACGGACATAAATATGTTAATGTATGCAGCGGCTTCAGTAATCGCCGGTGAGATGAAAGATCAGCCTAAGAAAGCTACCAGAAGAGAGCCGCCATGGAAACAAAGACTACAGAGTAAAATCGAACAAGATCGAAAGAGTCTATCTTTCCTCAGTGAATTGCAGAAAGGAGTTGTAACCCACCAAGTTCATTCACGAATTAACTGGCTACTGCGAAAAGAAAAAAAGACATACAATAATCTTGACATCGACGAACTAACACAAGATATAAAGATGAGGCTTCAAGCTAGGTCACTCAAGGTAAGAAGATACGAAGAACGTCACCAACAGTACATACAAAACAATATGTTCAAAAACGACACCAAGAAATTCTACAGATCCCTTAATCAACAACAGGAAACAATTACCGAGCCACCCTCACAGCAAAATATAGTAGCATTTTGGGGCGGAATACTGGAAACTGAAGTTCACCATAATCAGGACGCGACGTGGATCAAAGACGAGAAAAATAAGTTTGAAAATGTCACACTACAGGAATGGGATGTGCTCACTATCGATGAAGTGACTAAAGTTATAAAACGAACACATAACTGGAAATCGCCCGATCCAGACAAACTTCAGAATTTTTGGATCAAAAGTTTCTACGTCCTACATAAAGACATGGTAAGAGCAATAGAAGAGGTAATAAAAAACCCCAATATAATGCCTAAATGGCTCACCACCGGATCTACGTTTCTGCTACATAAAGGGAATGATACAAAGAACCCGAAGAATTACAGGCCGATCACCTGCTTGCCGACGAAGTACAAAATCCTAACGGTACTTATATCTGAAAAACTTTACCAGCATCTCTTAAATAATAACATACTCCCTGAAGAACAGAAAGGGTGTAGAAAAGGAGCAAGGGGATGCAAAGATCAACTCCTTATAAATAAAATGATCGTCGAAGATGCCAAGAAGCGAAAGAAAAACTTATACATGGCCTGGATCGACTATAAAAAGGCCTTTGATAGTGTCCCACATTCCTGGATATTGGAAATTCTAAGAACATATCGGGTAAGTCCGACTATTATTCGATTTATAGAAGAATCAATGAAAGAGTGGAATACCTCAATGCAACTTTACCCACAAAATGGGGTCACCAAAACAGGAAAGATCGGCATCAAGCGCGGCATCTTTCAAGGAGATTCGCTCTCCCCGCTTTTATTTTGTATTAGTCTAATCCCCTTAACAAACATGATCAACAAACAGAAGTTAGGATATGAAATTGACCAATTTAATAAGGTTAGTCATCTCTTCTACATGGATGATCTCAAAACGTTTGGAAAAAATGAAGGACAACTCAGGCAAGTGCTACAATTTATTAAAACATTCAGTGATGACATCAGAATGGAATTCGGATTGGACAAGTGCGCTACTTCTACCCTTGTACGTGGCAAACAAGTCCAAACATGTAATACCTTGCTGGAAGACGGCTCTACCATTAAGAACCTGGAACAAGATGGTGTATACAAATATTTAGGCGTAGATGAAAATGATGGAATTCAGCATAAGCAGATGAAATATAGGGTCAAAAAAGAGTTCTTTCGCCGGCTGCGACAAGTACTAAAGACAAAGCTGAACTCTAAGAACAAGATTAGCGCCATCAACAGTCTATCAGTATGCGTGGTCACATATAGTTTTGGAATTATCGATTGGAGGCGTGATGAAATTAAATCAATGGACAGGAAAACCCGCAAGTTTCTCACTATGCATAATATTCACCATCCTAAAGCAGATGCGGACCGTCTATATATTAAGAGACGAGATGGAGGACGCGGAATCGTCGAACTTGAGACGGCGTATAATATTGCAATGGTGGGACTAGGTAACTATATACAAGATAGTACAGACAAATTTATAAAAATGGTATGCAGGCATGAGACTACTAAAGCCAAATACTCCCTGATCAATATATCCAAGGACGTCAAGTCACAGTACAACACAGAGGATACAGAAACACCTGAAAACAAAAAGGGAAATAAACAGCTAAGAGAAAGCATACGAAAGAAAAAAATAGAACTAGTTAAGAATAAACCTTTACATGGACAGTTCTTTGGACACCTAAGCAAAAATCAAATTGACAAAGAAGGTAGCCTAGCTTGGCTTCAAAGCTCTGGTCTGAAGGGAGAAACAGAAAGTTTAATTATGGCTGCCCAAGATCAAGCGCTTAATACACGGTATCACCAGCGTAAAATTCTTAAAATTGAAGTTGACAGCAAATGCAGAATGTGTGGAGCAGCTGAGGAAACTGTCAGCCATATTATCTCGGCATGTGGAATAATGGCACCCAAAGAATATCTAGACCGACACAATAAGGTGGCAACTCATATACACTGGACGATTTGTAAAGCCCTTGGTGTTGAGGTGGAAGAAAAATGATACCAGCACGATCCCAAGCCAGTAGTCAACATCGAAGAAACTGTGGTCATGTGGGACAAAGGTATTAGAACGGCTCGTACCGTAGAGGCAAATCGCCCTGACATAGTAGTCCACAACAAAAAGGAAAAAATGTGTCTTCTCATCGATGTAACGATACCTGATGATAATAACGTAATCAAAAAAGAGGCTGAGAAGATCACAAAATACAGGGACTTAGCAATTGATATACAAAGATCGTGGGCCACTAAAACGCGAATAATACCAATAGTCATCGGCGCCCTAGGGACGCTCAGGAAAGGATTCGACAAATATCTCGAACAGATTCCAGGCAAACCAAATGCTTTTGAAATCCAGAAAATTGCCTTACTAGGGACCGCACACATCCTACGTAAAGTCCTGTCATGAAGGACCTCCTGAGGACTCTGGTCGAGTCCTGGATATACACCGAGAACTTATAGCTCGTGAATATAGAAAATAATAATAATAAGTACTACAACCCATAGCCTAAACCAAGGCCCCAGAAGCTATAAGCTTGTGCGGGAGGGAGGGGGCGATTATTATTATTATTATGTAGGCCCAATGTGCGGCTGCAGCCGACTTACAGATAGAACAGCGCAAATCCCACATTTGTGTCACAGCTAAGGGAAACTGCAGAAAACCTTAACCAGATCTGCCGGCGCCGGGAGTCGATCGCGGGCCGCTTGGGTGGAAGTCCGGCACGCCAGGCATTACACCACCAAGGCTATGATAATGATTAATGATACTAAATAAAAACGCTTTTTTTGTCTACAAAATTCCATACAGTTGCTTTTTTGGGTTGTCATTCTAAATAAACCTAACAGGCTTCAAATTGAAGTACAGATATGTTGACAATTCAAGACTGCCCCTTTAGACTCTTTTAAATTTTTTTAAATTTTAAATTTTTCTATAAAATAACAATCTTTCATGTTACCTATGAAACTGTAATTTATGAATTTTCCCTTTTGAGGCAGTATTTCTTTACTATTTTGGTATTCTAGAATCAAATGTATAACAAGTAACAAGTTTAACCATGTTACAAATAATTATTGAAAATGCATAACGACATTCTTCCCTTTTTTATTGTAAATTTCAAAATTGTTACATTCAAATTATTCTCTGTTGGAAATTGGAAGCATAACCATGTTACAAATAATAAGTTTCGTCAATCTTTCATACAAACCAGCATTTACCGTTTTTTAATATTAACTTTATGTTACAACTGGGTTCCCTTGTACAATGAGATTATGGTCGACAAAAATTAAATATTAAATTTTTAAATAGTGTAACCTAATTGATTTTAAGATTCAAAATTATCATGTTACAGGTGTTTATTGAAATCATATTAATTTCGGCAGATTTTGTTTATGGAATAACTTATGGAAATTAAATCCTGTAGAAAATAAATGTGTTAGTTATAAATGACTGATTCATTACCATTTTAAAGAACTGATACCATGTTACTTAGATGTAGCCGTAACAGATATGTAAACTTAAAACCGCGCTTTACATTCCATATATTCCACATCTAAACTATGGTCGCTCTATATTTTTACCTACTGCGATTATTTACTAT
The DNA here is from genome assembly GCA_929113105.1 of Agrypnus murinus. Lineage (NCBI taxonomy): Eukaryota > Metazoa > Arthropoda > Insecta > Coleoptera > Elateridae > Agrypnus > Agrypnus murinus. The sequence goes on along the minus strand of OV816026.1, from coordinate 3,100,092 downwards.
AAAAATGGGCACAACGTTAAAACCGATAACAGGTGTAATTTTAGAACCACTGGAAAACACTGACCAAATTGACTCTCGTACAATTATCATATCACCTGAGAGGAATAACTATGAATGCCATGTCAAACCACATTGTCTCTTGTTTTTTTAAACACAATAAGTTTTTTATTTTCATGGTAGTAAGATTAATGATTAATAAGTATGGAACTAAACTTGAAACAACTACAGATGGCTAATATTGACAATTTCCAAGAATTACTGTGTTACGGGTGGTTATTAAAGAAATATTTAAATACTTGCTTAAATGATAAACTTACTAAAATGATTGCTCTCCGTGCAGAAAATAGGAGACTGAGTGTAATTGCCATGTTACATAAAGTGTGGTTGCAAGTTACATTTAGATGACTAAGACGCCAATTTCCATTTAAATTTTTAACTGTTTTAATGCGAAAACAAGTAACGATAGCGATCTAAAAGAATTAACATATACCATGTTAGTAAAATGTCTAGAGCTACTCGAAATGTCTAGAGCTACTACGAATTGGTATTCGAACATGTTAGGATATCTTTACCATTTTTTGATCCTTGTAGGTTGTTAAAATTGGTAATCAGACAAGTTTTCTTTGTTTATTAACAACATAAGATGATAAATTGACAATAGGGAAAAATAACCATGTTACAGGTGGTTGTTGAATTACTTTGATCCTCATGGTAAACTTGAAAATTCTTGTCCCTCCTTATTAATGATTACTATTTACAGAAGATAAGTGACCCGATTATGTCTCTCGACAGATTACTACGTTACCAGTGGTTGTTGCAATCACATTAAGTCCTCTCTTGATTAATTAGGAGTACAGCTACTGTACAACAGTTCTTAAGAGTTGAATTTCAATACATTACCTTCTTACCAGTAGTTCTTGGAGTCGCATAAAATGCTTTAAGGTATATCTTGTATTCACATTCGACGCTCTACGTTACATATTACATCAATTAACAAATGTTTTTCAACCACAACATCCAAAAATGCTACCTCTAAGACTTGTTTTAATTAAAATTAGTAGTACAGCAATCTCAATTCAATCTGGAAAGATGACCGATTGAAGTCATATTTTCACGTTATACAATATATTTTACATAAATCTATGAATTTTTCTCGGCCACAACATCCAAAACTGTTATATCTACCATTGGTTGTTGGAATGACATAAAATGCTTGTTATATTTTACACCAATTTACGGATGGTTCTCAACCACAACATTCTCTTGAATAAGTAGTTCGTTTAATTAATTGCAGCAATTCAATCTCAGAAGTAATACCTCTTAGTTTTCTTTGATCAATTAGGGGTACAGTAACTGCATAAAAGTCCAGTCTCGAATGATTACCATGTTACGTTACAGTAAACGTACGCGTACCGTTATTATTTGGACGCCTTTGGGGTCACGCTTCTTATTAAGGTTAAAGAAACTGAACTAAGTAATATTGGATAAACTAGAAATAGACCTAACGATTTTACTTTCTTTCCTACCATGTTACCAATTAGGATGTTAGTACTTGGACCTTAATATTTAAAACTTAATTTCTATACTATCTCACCTTGTCTATTATAACTGAAGTTGAAACTAATTTGGGTCAACTAAGAATTACTTTTGTCTGAAAGATTAACACGTTACAGTTAGTTGTTACTACTACTTTTTATAACCGAATATTATGAATGACATTTCTTGTTGAAATATCTTTTATTTTAGTTCAAAATGAAAACGAGTTTTCAAACATATTTATGTTGTTTGTAACAGTACAGATCATTCTACTGTTGAAATTGTACTGTTGATTTTTTACGAGGATTTTCAGAAATACTATATTGTTACAAATTCTTAATGAGTATCGATATTGCCATACATAAATCCGATTTCTAATTTAAAAAAATCGAAGAATATGAAATACCTCTATTTATTTGCATTAAGTACGTAGGTAGCTATCATTTCTCGTATCTTCTTTTATATGCCTAATGCCAACTTCTATCAAAGCCACAATATTCGTTTTGTTCCTTTTTTCAGGAATACCGGGAAAGGAAAATTACTTTTTATTTCAATGTCTTGAAGTATTTCACGTTCATAATAATAATACGTTTCTATAAACGACACCTTTGAGATGATGTCTTGTGCTCGAACGGAACCCATTATATATTTTACAGTTCTATTTTATATGAAGAACTTGCGAATTATCCTGCTACGTATACAGAACACAGTAAAAATGACTCCACTGGGAAAACTGGCAGAACCTGGGAATGAAGTTTTGTTATTATAATAAAATTGTGGAAAAACTGTAAAGTTTCAGATAAACACATTCATAATATAACAAAAAGAAGTTTATGTATGCAAGGAAAGTTGTGAAGAAGTGTTAATTGAATTTGCAGAAAAATATTTGATTAAATGTGGAGCATAATCTAATTTTTTTCAACCCTCGGAAAGGAGAAAAAGCAGATTAATACTTTTTTTTCTTTATGTAGTATGAATTTGCCTGTTATAATTTTATGGCAATCATTAAAAATCGAAGTTTTTTCTGCCCCTGTTAGACATGCAACTTATTTTACGCTTATGTAATTTAAACTATTTTATTCAGAATTAATCTGTTAGCTATCTTCAGACATAAGTTTCAAATTTCTATCTCAATGAGTAAAAGAATCTAGAGGTAACAATATTTGAAGCGTATAAGAAAAAGATTTCAAATATCTGGAATACTTTTGCAACAATCACCCATAACTGGATAATACCTACTTTTTTGTTTGAGTTTGAAATGAGTTATTTTTAGCCGAAAAGATCCAAAATTGAATTGGTTGTTCTATCTAGTGGGCTAGCTCACTGAGTTCTATCAATTTCTATCAATGTGTAAAAAGAACCTGCAGGTAAATTAAAAGGCAATTCTTTGTGTAAGAGATCTCGGATAATGTTCTTTAGTTTTCCTTTCAATTTGAAGTGAGTTAACCTTTTTTGGCCAATGAAAAGCACTATATTTTATTATAGTTTTAATTGTAAACATTTCTTTAGACTAGTGACAATTACTCTAACGAGCTTTCAAATTCAATTAAATAATCACTATTACTTAACGATAATGATTGAAGATAAAGCAAGTAGTACATAATTTGGACATTTTTAATCCCCTAACGGTAACAAATCAAATAAAGCAATAAACAACTGAAAGTTTTAGTCAATGAGCTTAAAGGTACATTTGTTTCGAGCTAAAGTGAGATTACAAGAGTGGGAGCTTTCCCGCCTTCATTAAAGAAATGGCGTCTCTGCGAATTGCGACGTATAAAGAAATTGATTTTTAGTTATAAAGCTTTAGCTGGTAATTAATTAATGTTATATCCGGTTTATTATAAAGGCGATAGTTAATTAGATATATAAATTATTAACAGCGCAGAAATATTCATCCCACGTGCTGTGCGATATTCACTGTGCTGTGGATTATACAAAGGTGCGTCTTCGGCCTACACGATAAAAAAGTTTATGATGCGTGTAACTACTATGCAATAATGTCATTTAGAAATTTTAAAATAGATAAAAAGGCCATATTATCGATCAGTGGTAATGGTAAGTAAATTCAGAAATTATGTCAGTCGGCAAGAAAACTTTTTATCCATCTTAGAATATTATATTGAAAGATACGAATTCACACGTAAGGTTAAGGATAGTAAATACTCGGTTTATACAGCAATTAGCAACTAATAAAGGTTCATAGCTAACATTTAATAGGTAACAACTAAAAAACTCCTGCCGGTCTATACAAAATTAATTAACTATAAATTGATAATTATGTTCGCAATACAGCCATCAAAACTTAAATTGAAAACTTATCGAACGTACCTTAAAAATTAATGTCTGGTTTATATCGCTACTTTAAGAACAAAGAATTAACAACTAAAATTAATAAGTAACAACAAAGAAAGTTCTGGTGGTTTATACAACAATTATACTTAAATTAATATTGTAATAAACCTTAATAAAATTATCTAGGTAAATTAATTAATCTTCATAAAATAATAAGGTATTCATTCATTTCATTTCTTTAGTCATAAGCAGGGGCAACCACGACCTTGCTAAATGACTAGTTAAGTCCACAATTTTGTGTAGTCGAATGTATAGTATAAAATTACTGCCAAGGACGTTGGAAGTATTTTCACTTAGGAGGACGAACTTCGATTTTATAGATAAGATACAGTAAAGTTACCATAAAGCTACAATAAGTATAGGTATAAATGATGTATGTAATAATCAAGACTATTCTTTTATTCAGAACGTTTCCAATGTTTCTAATTCCAAACACTTTTCTTCGTTCTGGTGTTCGCGACACAAATTCCTTGAGAACGTTGTTTACATCCATTTGTTTCGTCCATTCTTGGAGAATACGAATAATTAGGAGATTCGTTAATCTTTTTTGGGTGATATTTCCTCGAATATAGGTTAGGAGACGAAATAGAGCGCTGAATGGCTTTTAATGCGAAGAGGATGTGGCTGGGACTGTGAGGATCAGTATTAATAGCTTTTGAACTTGGCAAAGCAATCGACGACAACCATTCGGAAAAGTCTTAAATGCAACGGCAAACTGTTTGACGTTACTGACATCTTGTATGACAGTAGGTAGTAATTTTAACTCCGCAGAAAGTGTTCTTCTGCTACGAAATAATTTGCGTGCAGCCGTTCTGGGGGCCTCCTTAATTTTGACGGTTGTGGCATTTCAAGATCTAAACATTCATTCGATCTTTTCTCGCAATCATTCCATACTTTTTCGAAATCAACTCCATCCATCTTGTTGTAGGTATACCGCAGCATGTGAGCAGCTTGCTTTGTACCATTATCGACAAATCTTTTCATGATTAACACGAATGCACCATCGCGTACACAAGGGGGAGCAGCTGACAAAACATATCTTTCAAACAAGTTGGCAGAATAATTCCATCATACACACACTTTTTTGCTACTTCTAATATTATATTTATCTATGTTTAAGCGAATTAAAAGATCATTGAGGGTGCTCTAGTGAGCCTCCGCTTTAGAATCACGAAGGCAAAGAATTCCTAGGAACAACTATTTTATTTCCAAACTCATAGGATCCACACCACGTAAACACGTAGAGAACTACTTATCACAGGACACATCCGTGGTTACATCAGCCATTTTTTTCAGCTAATTTTTTCAACCATTGTTCGCAATAACACATAAGACATGATTTTTATGATTTCATTTTGAATATCACCACTAAGCCATTTATCTCTACGTTTTACCACTTTTGAAGTTGCTCAGTCTAGTGATTTCTCCTCTAATAGCTGCAGAAGATTACCTCTATGTATATCGTTTTCTCTTAACGCTTGACCAGACCGTGCCAGATAATGAATGGTGCTAATTATGATGGATCTTTCGTAAATTCGCATCAACGAGCTGATCAATTAGATTTCCTTTTCATAAGTTACAAATAGAATTAATACCATCGTAATGATGCTGACTAACTGTATGTGTTTTAAGTTTTCTTTATTATAAGTATAGAAGTGAATGGTGTATACCATAGATCTTTTGCTACTCCGGTAATGAACTAGTGATTATTCTGTAAATAAAAAAAAGTGCAAGAATTTGCAGAAATTGCAATCACATGCAAATCTTTTTTTAACCTGTCTATAAATATTCAATAAGGGATTACCTTTACAAAGAAACTACCATTAGAAACCCGATCTTTCATTAAGTAAACTTGTACCTACTATTCAATCATAAGGTTATACGTATTTAAAAAGGTATTATATTTACAATTTTTAATTTCTTTTTCTTTTATAAATAAGCAAAAATATTTTTAAATATGTACTTTAGATAGATCCTCGTTGTTTACAGAAAACTGCAATAGATATCTATTAATAGATTTGAATTTTCCGCCTACAGAATATGAAGTGATCAAAACTTAAAAATTCCCGAATCTTCATACTTTGGAGATTTTAGAAACTTAAAGACTTTTATAGTATTTTAATTTCTGACCTATAAAGATGGTCTAATAGTTTTTCAATTACATTTTTGGAAATTTCATAATTGATTATAATTAATGATCAATGAAATATTTGTACTATTATATGTTCGACTTTTTGGGTTCAAAGGTTCTATATATACTCAGTTTGGAGATTTTCACTACTTCAGAAATCTGGAGTTTCAGTAATAGAAAATCCTGGTTCATCCAGATTTTCAGATATGATAAGCTTTGGAATTTTCGATTTTTCGAACTTGTAAGTGTTAAGTGTTACCGGAATCATAAAGAGCAAGAACGCGAACAAAAGGGGATTACAAGGTTCATAAATAAACAACCACATGCGTTACGTTAGCTCATTCCTAGAAACTACACAATTTCACTGAAAATGAAATGTGCTAAAAAATTAACCTGGAAACCATGATGTCACTGTCCTAATAAAGCCACCCTGGAGAATTACACCTGCATGTACATACTACAATAGCCATCTAAACCAAGTTTATGAATGGTTGCCAGTCCTATGGGAAACGGCCAACGGACAGGTACAATGTTAAATAGTATGAATGTAGTTTGTAACTCTAATTACAGCAGTGTTGTAATAATAAGTTAGCTTCCTCCCCATGCACCGCATTGTACCGTGAAGGGAATAATTTAGAAGTTTAGGCGTGCTGTTGTATCGATTCTTGTCTAAGCGCAGAAAATGTAGCGAAAATCGTAAAAACCGTCTACTACGTGTACTGGTTGTGCGTAACTCCCATGTGAATGAAACTGAAACATTTTGCTAGGCATCGATTTTCTTTTTTGTTAAAAATTGTACAAAATCTTATTTTTAGCTACTACATGTACGAAATTATAGACATGAAAGGAATGTAAATATAAGTAGAACGTAGACGTTGTGTCGGGAATCGATATTTTAAAAAAGGAGGTCAGTTGATGGTTTTTCACCTTGGGAAAGCAACTATACGTACGCAGTATATGCTTGCTTTGTTTTCCTGAATTATATGAATGTGGAAATCATTGAATATATTTATTAGTAAATGCTTTTTACAGAAACAAAAAGGTACTTTTTTCGTTAATAAGATTAACACGCGGAGATAGAGTTTGGTCAGAAGGTTGTAAGATTTTAGTGTTAACAAAATTTATAGGGAATTCCACTGGGAGTCCTGAAATGGCTGGCTTTACTTACGGAGCAGGGTTTAGAGCCCTTAGAACAAAGACTGCTTTTTATAGATGTATAGTAGACAACAGTGGCGTGCGGTCCATGGAAGCAATGCTTCCCTTAAGAATTTATTAAATTAAAAAACAATGCTAACAAAAATAGTTTTATAAAATTATGGTTATCGTTTATTTAAATTTGTAATATTTAATCAACTTAAAGCTCAATATCAATTCCGTACAGCAAAAAGTATAATTATTTAGAGTACTATTTTAAATTAAGCTCATTAAACTTGCGCGGAAAGGTAATACCGATTCAAATGTGTTAGTTACACAGCATATAAGCACGGATTTCGTTGCTTCCTGCACTTCTTACTTTCGGAAGCGGGCGAGTCGCGGATGCGTTGTGGGCTACAGTTAACATCGTACAAGGTCGAGTTATTTTTATTAGCGTACTCTGTGATCAGATGTTTATTATAATTTCATTATTTGTTCCATTTTTCGTGTTTGTTAAATGTTACTTAAGCAGTGTAAATCTGCGAATGAGACTGTATTTTGGAAATTTTATTATTTCAATTTATATAAGTTGGGATTTTTTAAAGACAAATAATTCTATTTAGTTTGTTCTGTATGCAACATTTAAACTTTATTTAAGCTTTATCGTCATGACGTCATGACTGCAAATTCAGCTGCTTCGGTGGAAGGTTCGAGTACGTCCGATACATCCGAATCGCAACAATTTTGTTGTTCAATTTGTAAAGTATTATTATTATTTGATAAAACATTTCCTTCATACAGTTTCGGAGGGAATTATTGAGAAAGGCAGACCAAACCAGAAATTTTAAATTTAACAACAAATATTAAAACCTGCACCAGGTATTTTGCTAAAAAAAGACCGGAAAATCGAGTTGCATTATAAATAAATAGCAGTACTTTTTTAAATAAAGAATAATAGTCAACAAATTCCAGAAGTATAAAAGACGTATTCTTTTGCACATTGTGATTAAATCTAAACAATCATAAAAATTTGAAAATGCTTTGTCACAAAAGAACGTTGGCAATAGTTACAAATTTCGTCACAGCACTTTTTATGCTTCAATCATGTCAATCACAGAATTTCTACGATTCAAATGGATAAAGGGGATCATGCTAAAAATATCTTACTAGGTGGGGGTTAATCAGTATTCAAAAGAACGAGATGTGCTAAAAAGTTACCAATCCGATTAATCATTATAGAGTAAAAGAATACTACTGAAGTGTAAAAGTTCTTCTTTAAAAGTCTTTTAAGCTTAATAATTATAACACTATTTTTTATTGTACCTAGGTGTATTAAAATTTAAATCGTGGTTGCTTCCCTAGCCTAAATTCTCACCGCACGCCACTGGTAGACAATGCTCTACTGTAATAATCATTGTAATAATCAACGCTATCAAAAATTAATGTTAGTGTTATCTTGGGACTTGCGATCATGTACGCTTAAGGTTTTGTAAAATTTAGTCATTTGATTCGATTTAGTCATTTCAATATCAAAACAGTCGCCGCTGAAAACGTACTTGATCTAAAGAAATCAAAGCGTAGCTCATTCATAATAAAATTAGAAAACCAAGTACTGAGAAATATGTGTAAATACATGTAGTATATGCTACGGAGTGACATTGCCTTTCGACGCATTCTACATTCTTGAGCCATAAAAATATGGGTTAATAGGGATTACTGCGATTTCTCTTTCTGTTACTAGAGATCTACAAGTACGACTTTTAAAGGTCATGGTTGAAATTCGATTGGAGCCCAAGGTATACCGGGCTTAGGCAGTATCGGCCCAATCAATTCGAAACCAAAAATGATAACTGAGATGGCTGTTTAAATGCACGTCAGCTTCTGATCTTTGATGATGGTGATTAACATATCGGTTGTGATTAGTTTAATTTGTTTCGAAACATTCGAAAGATGGAAGCTGTTTAAATTGAAAATAGAGTATTAAATACCTAAATACTTTCAATGACCAGAATGCAAATTTCGAACTCCAAAAAAATAATTACGCAGTCTTAATTGGCATATTTTAAAGCAGTTTTAGTAAAATGTTAAATACATTGGTAAAAAGATGTAGATGCTACAGCCACTTTACTAAAAACTTTAACCAAGATTCTAATATTTTAAATATGTTCTTTACGTTTATTAATGTAGAATACACATGGCATCATTGCATACTCCAATACTCCAACACATGCAATTAATAAAATGGATACATTCATGTGTTTAAAATTGAATTTATTCGCGTTTTATGTACCACGTTTTACCACATATAAACTCTCTATCGAAAAATTAATTAATTAACAGAAGCGCGCGCTCTGCTGATCCAAACTTTATTGGATTTCTATTAAATCTGTATAAATGGGTTTTTAAGATAGCTGCTTTGGAATTTGTCGTCAAAATTCAAATATTCAAAATGGCTGATACAAAATTCGACTTATTTGCATAAAACTCGGCATTGTGAAGTTTTTACTGTTTCTGATTTTGATCTTGATGTCAACAATCATCATAATTTTGAGTTCAAAAAGACTGTTCTACTATATCGACCATAGTGATTAAAATTCGACTTATCTGCATAAAACTTAAGTTCTCGTAGCCTCTTATTTGTCAGAGTGTTTACACCTTTTACAGTAAAAGTACTTTTTCATCATCATCACCATCGGATAATTTTATATCGTTTAGGGTCTTAAATGTTTAAAAGGCATCTGGAACAATATATTTGTTATCACTTTCTGAGCTAGCTTCACACTCTTCTTTTGAGGAATTGCAAGTAAATCTTGTACTTCCTGAATAAGTATTTTAATAATGAAACATACTTTAGCTGTGAGAGGTGTTTGCACTCTGAAAATGAAAGGCTAGGGAGACTCATTCAAAAAGCAACGTGTAATGTGAGAGCGAACGAGCGAAGGGTACTCACTCAGATAGCGCCCCAGAATAGGAGAGACTAGGGAAGCTATACCAGAAGCTCAACCAGAAACCAACAAGTACCAAGTTTTCTGCAAATAAGTCGAATTTTGGTAACTATAGCCGCCAAATTAGATCGGTCATTTTCAATTTCTCATTTTTATTGTCGAATTAAAAGTCAGCGAATTTAAAAACTCCCTTATGCAAAATTTTATACAAATTTAATATTTTTAATTCCGACTTCTGACCACGGACTTGAGTCTCCTTTGATTAATTGAAATATTTGTTTAGTTTAATCGGTTTATGAACTACTTTGAAAAAATCAACGAGATGCAACCTTGACGTACCTGTTTCTTCTTCGGTTAACTTAATTGGTTCCGAAATTAAACCAAAAACCAAACATGATCGAGATGCCAACACAAAAGAGAATCGGCTGTGATGATATTTAATTTAGGAAGACAACAGTTTTGCATGTTTTAATCTTTATTTTAACTTCCTTCTTTTGGGTAGGTTTCTTTTGACTAGATCTTTATAAAGCTTAATCCATTCTGAAGTTAAACACGATCTTGTTAAACCAAAAGCCAAATACCCAAACGACAGTATTATAAACTTTGGTCTAGCATTTCTCGTAATGCAAAATCTTTGTAGTTTAACGTGATTTGAAAGTTTGAAACTGAAGTAAAAGGTGGAGATTCGAGAAATTTATTCGCGAAAGGAATTAGCCTTCTTGGTTATTTATTTGAGTCGGCAAATCTGCCGCAAAACAAAATTAAAGGCGTCATATGATATATCATATGAAAACTGTATACAGTTTTCTAGTACAGTTGAAAACTACACTACAATTGGGGTTAAATAGTCTCATTAGTTAGTTTAGTCAAATCTTGGTTTAACGCTAACAAATTAACTCTTAACCAACAAAAAACTGTCAGTATGATATTTTCATTAAAAAGTTTTAATGAAACTCCCGATTGTAGTAATAATGGCAAACTGAAATTTCTGGGTATTTACTTAGATGCAACTCTAAAATGGGATAACCATATTGATCATGTATGTAACAAGCTTCGCAAAAACATATATGTGCTTCGCAACCTATCTGTCAATGTATCGGTCAAAGTGTTAAAATGTGCCTACTTCTCCTTATGTCAGTCACTGATATCCTACGGTATTCTGTTATGGGGTCATGCTGCAAACAGTTGCAGAGTTTTTGCTCTTCAAAGGAAGGCAGTGCGCATTGTGGGTAACCTTACTTACAGAGGTGATTGTAGAGAAACCTACAGAGCACATAACATACTTACCTTTCCATCTCTCTTTATCTTACAAAGTCTAATGTATCTTAAAAATAATATTAATTCTTGTATACATAATAAAGATGTGCATTCCTATAACACGAGAAATAGGGATGATCTACATACACCTTTGCATCGAATAAAAAAATGTCAAAATGGTCCAAACTTTTTATCTTTTAAATTCTATAATAAGCTTCCTTCACATATAAAATTGTTGCCTGCCAACAAGTTTAAAAATCGAGTAAAAACTATGTTAATAGAAAGAGCATTCTACTCGCTTGATGAGTTTATGAATTGTGATATGAATGAACTGTGACATAAGATTGACTGATAATCTGATTAATAACAGGTACTACATATATTTTAATTGTCTTGATTATTCTATTGTGTCTGTCATACATAATATTTATATATATAGTATACATTATTGTATTTTTTTGTTTTCTTGACGTTTGTAAGCACTGCTGTGATATTAACAAAAATAAATTATTATTATTATTATTATTATTAGTCAGTTTCCAATGTGAATTGAGAGCCCAATGCTTAATTGGTGGTGAGGTATGTATAGGTTAAAATGAAGGTTTTTTTCTCCAATATAATAGGCTTCGAAACTAAATTCAGGACTGGAATCTTGGCGAATTTTGAACACTAGCTTGGTTGCGTTTACTTTTACTTAATCTTTTTCGATTATCGATAATTTAACTGCGCCTTTATTTGTTAGAACAGTAGTATATCTACAAATCAAGCAAGAATGGCTCAAAAGTTTGATTTTTGATAAAAAAAATATTTTTTAAATGAAACTATGTTTACGAGATAAGAAGATGAAAATGCTTTAATTGTAACAAATTTGATCTTCTGACTGTCAACTGCAACGTCGAATACGAATAATACTGGCACATGACCAAGGACTTAATATAATCTGTGAGATAATTTCTTATTGATTATCTTAGTGTAGCATTAAAAATAAATATTATTGACAAAAACGAGGTATATTCTGTATTCAACTTTAATTTATTATTAGCTCACTTTAATTACTTTTACTTAATAACTAATTTTCTGTTTAGATTAGATAATTTAACTAATGAATGCTTTTCTAGCTGGTATTAAAACACCATTAATCATCGCCCAGTATACTGTTTAGTATTTAATCATGCTGAGAGACAGGAATCAAATGAGATTTCCTAATTTTAAACAATTTATAAAAAGAACGCCCACAACTGTTGAGATAATGAAACTTTGCAAGGGATGAGAACAGTAAGTTAAACAAATAGCACAAGAATCAAACACTTATGTATATGCTATATTCCTGTTAATTCTATTTTAAGACTTTATTAGGAGGGTTTAAATATTTATAAATAAGATAATGAATTAAACTATTAACTATAAATTAAAAATTAAAATTATAGTAAGTATATCTAAGTTTTTAAAATTAACTTAAATAAATTAGCGAAGTACAATTCTAGAAGTGGAAATGCTCAACGTTTCTCTTATTAGTATTAATGTATTCACTATCTGGCGCACTATCTAACTTGGAAAGCTAACTACTACCATAAACTACCATAAATTTCTAAGCTTTGGCTTTGCGTTTCTCTTTACATTCAACATTCAGCACATATGAAAACCTTGCCCTACATTAGTCAATATCTTTAGGGTTTACCTCCTGTCTCTAGTGTTTAATAATTTATAAAGAATTGTATTTTGCAAAATCGAATACTATGCGTTAGAATTAGGTTTTGCTTCAACTCTCAATATTTAAAAATATTGTTTTGACTCGAAAATGTAAAAAGAAAACAATTTGTCAACTGATTAGGTAATTCTAGAAATAAGTATGTAATAAGATTCTGACTAAAATTTACAAAGGCATTAACTGAAAACTAAAATTCAAAAAGCAGCACTAAACATAATTTTTGTTCAATATTAATTTTTAATACAAACAGGACCGTAATTATTTACTAAACAATCACAAACATAAAACATCACCGCTTTGATGATATTCCCAAAAACAAAAATATTGATTTAACATTTGGAAATTATCACATTCAACTAAAAATAATAATCAAACACAATAGGCCGTGGTTATTAAATAGTAATTTGTCTTTTTTGTCTGATTTCAATTGAATTGTGGAAAAATGATGTGGTTATGTGAGTATATGAGTTTGCGTGACGAAAAGAAAATGGCCGCTTATCCATTCATAATATTACTAGTGAAAGGGCCATAAGTTTTTATAGTGGTAATGATTTTTCTCGGCTGAATATATATTTCAGAAGAAGATTAAATTTGGGAGAAAGCAATATTTTAAGCAACGTATGTGAAAAGAAATATTTCCTTCTCGAGTGTTTTTAATATCACGTATTAAAATGAAAATGGTTAGCTATAGAGGATACAATAATGTTTATATTATAAAATGAAATTTTAATTAATTTACTTTTTTGCGGAACGCTTTGCCACGTGACAACCTAAACACATGAATAACTTTTCATATACTCAAATCAATTTAATTAAATTGATTACTAGTCGTTTTAAATACAAATGCTGTAGTGCGCACTTTTTTATATTTAATACAAAGCAATCCATAATTATTGCTTTAAATAATTATACAGTGTGTTTTTTGTAAACGATAATATAGGAAATCCAATGGAATTTTATCATTTTCCTCGTAAGTTTGTACCCTTGCAAATGTAATTAGAAATCTTGGTATCAATCGAAAGAAGAATTCATTTTACGTCAAAAAAATATTAAACTTTATGAAGAAAACCAAAATCGATTTAGAAAAAGACTTAAAAAGCTTATTGATTTACTGCTTTTGGTAATAAGTTATTAAAAAAAGCTGGAAGATGAACGCCGATTGGTGTAGCGGTTAACGCTTCAGATTCCTAATCAAAAATCGCGAGTTCAAACCCAGTCATCGTATACTTTTTTTTTTAATTGTACTGCTTACTAATTATTATTTTTAGAACTTTATTACAACGATTATTAATTTTTTTTATTGTTAGACATTTTTGCTACGGGGGTTTACCGTTACTTTTTGTACAATTTTAACTACCTATCAGAAAGGCAAATGAAAAAACGGCATAAAACTAATAATCCTTGTAATAAAGTTCTAAAAATAATAATTAGTAAGCAATACAATTTAAAAAAAAATATACGATGACGGGGTTTGAACTCGCGATTTTTGATTAGGAATCTGAAGCGTTAACCGCTACACCAATCGGTGTTCAGCTTCCAGCTTTTTTTAATGACTTATTACCAAAAGCAGTAAATCAATAAGCTTTTTAAGTCTTTTTCTAAATCGATTTTGGTTTTCTTCATAAAGTTTAATATTTTTTTGACGTAAAATGAATTCTTCTTTCGATTGATACCAAGATTTCTAATTACATTTGCAAGGGTACAAACTTACGAGGAAAATGATAAAATTCCATTGGATTTCCTATATTATCGTTTACAAAAAACACACTGTATAGCAGTGAAGTAATTATGGAAATATTGGAAGTATTAATAAACCAATTTTGTTTTCATTTCGAAAACCAATTTTTGTAAAAGAAATATTGAATTTATTAATTTATAAATATATTTACTACTAACAGCGTGATACTGAACTGAAAAATAGGTTTAGTTTAGAGCTTAAGGTTTTTAATTATTAAAAATTTCTAAAGTTTATGAGTGCCGTCCATGGCATTTATCCTCTCCCATTTAAATGAAGCGTGAAACAACTCTTAATTTAAACATTAAAAAATTGCATTTACAGTCAATACTTGTAATGACCAATCTATTTATGTAGAATTCTTTAAAATTACAAAACTTTCAATTACAAAATTTACAAAAGGTTTAAGCTTAAGCTATGTAGTTATTGTGGTTTTTGATATTTAATTTAAGCGTCTAAATTTTTTAAATTGTTTAATATTCAAGGTTTTAAAGTTGCACAAATTAGATTAGACTGTTGAATTTTGAATTTCAGGTATTCAGAGTTTCATATAATCAAAAATTAACAATGCTTTTTAAGATACCCTTAGCTCACAAATTTATAACGCTATTAATGACTCAAGTTTTTCAATTTTATCTCAAAGATTATGAATTTCAAAAATCAATTATATAAAGTTGAAATTTCAAAACTTTCAATTTCATTGTTTCAAAGCACAGCGTTTTAAGATTGTGTATTTTTAGAGTTAAAGAATCTCAATGTATCATATTGTCATGCTATAGTTTCATAATTACAGAATGTACTGAAGTACTGAAATCAACACCTCTGCGTTTTGTTCCGTAGTTCCTGTTCCAATTGCCTAATTTAAATTATTGCATGTTTAAGAAAATTGTGAATGTTCAAATGCATACTGGTTTTGATGACACTATACCCTCCAGAGCCCAACTAAACAATCAAGTATATACTTTTCCCATTATTATTTTTAAATGAGCACTTATAGAAGCAACTACGTCCCAATCCTATGGAGATTTTTCAATGTTATTATTTAATAAAACGTTGATTTCTTTGAATACATTTAAATATTTGTTTTGTTTTTGTAAAATCCATAGATGCTCAGCATATACGTGTCTGCATTCCAATTAGAACTCGTTCGCTTATTACATAAATATTTCCACAAAAAAATAGTTATTAAATAATTTTTAATTAAAACTTCAGCCAGAGCAAATACGCAACAATTCCAACATAAAGCTTGAATTTATAACCGCAGCATTGTTTCGTCATATTATATGGGCGCAAAAGACTGGCCAGTTTTATAGGTAGAATATGTAGTTCAAAAGGAGAGCTAAGGAACAAAATAAAATAGAATGACAGCTTTGGATAGATGGATAATTTTAGCGAACCCTTTACGTCAGCACTGCTCTACGTTGAAACTTTTAAGCACATTGACGTTTCACCCTCGCAGAATACGTATATAACGTGAATTATTATTGTTTGAAGTGTGACTTATGCGTCGTCGTCTTTGCCAATGGATGGGATGTGATTTGGTAATTAAGGGTGATAAAACGTATTCATATTGAATGCGCAACGTTTTAATTGCTAAATTAAATTAAGGGAAAAATTTAATCCGCATAGGTGTAGCTATAAATAATACGGGTAAATTGCATTTGTGATGAACAATTTGCATGTCTGATACGTCCGTTTTAGTTTATTAATATATCATCATTTCCTGGAATTGATGGCCAAATGTATTGTTGGCAAAATGGAAATGAGGAATTGTGATAATGATTTATTTAAATTCCCAGTAATACGATTTTTGGTAATGCTCGGTGAAACATATTTTTAAAAATTGTTAACAAGAACGCTAATGTTTTGTTGCGTGCATTATAAACTTGTGTGTAAAGTATGCTTTTCTTTTGATTTAACATTACTTAGTGTAGCTCTATCTTGAGTTCAGTTACGTTCAAGGAACTCTTTTATCTTATCAAAATTAATGGGAGATTTTTCCAGCGATGCTTTTAGGGAGCGCAATTCACTTCCTCGCTTAGTTAGATTAAAGGAGTTCTTATAATAAATGCTGACCAGAAAAACCTATTGTTGAAAAGTGATTGTGACCATATTATTCACGATTACCTTAATTTAGATGGCGGAAATTGTATAGTAGATTATTATACATGGCAAAAACCGAGGATTTATGAGGAATATTGGAAGTTGGAAGCAGCTATGGGATTCAACAGCTTTGAAATATTAAAATCTTAAAACTTCATCATTTGAAATTATTGAAAACGTGAAGCTATAAAATCTTCAAGAGCTAAATTTTTAAAACTCTTAACATCTGGGACCTAAATATTCAAAACCCTGGAAATTAGAATGTCTATAAGATCTCGAGGCTGTAGAACGCTCAAATATTAAAGTTGTTCGCATTAAAACTTGGAAGAAATTTTATTTTTTTATTAAGTTCTTTTTTATTTTCATTTTTCGGTTTCATTTTAATTATACACAGTGTGTCAATCAGCTGTGACCAAACTAAAAAATCAATTAATGATCATTTTAAAAAAATATGTATTTCTATAATTTTTGTCTTACTTTAATAGTTTCTGAGAATAATAGAAAATACGTAGAACCCGATTTTCTCAAATTGCATAGTATGAATTAATGTATATTTTAAAATTCAACAAGATTAAACAAATATGTTTGATTTTTCAGGTGTACGTGGTAAAATAATACACCTATTTCTATTTTGATTTTATTATGTAGTTTGAAAGTACTGTCAGCAATTCCTAGTAGAATAGTTGCTCTTCGGATAAAACTGGTGCAAAATAAAAACAACATAGCTAGCGGTCTTCTCTTCGAATATTATGTTTGAAAACTATCGATCAGTATTTTCAGACTTTTTCCAGAGCTTTTTTAATCATTGATGTATCCCTTAATATCTTTCCATATTAACTTTCTCTATACTAATTAGGAAAATAGTGTACAGAAACACAATAACTGCAAATATTCTTCTGTTTATTGTTCGGATTATCTTTATTTAAAATAATATAGGCTAGGAGACCAAGTACAGTTATTTGTTTATTAGTAGCCAGTGTTGTAAATCTCAGTTTAAGTTAACGAGTATTTATCATTGACCTGATACCATACTTACTTTTTAAAAAATAGTGTTAAGTCTTCCGAATCTTTATTTAATCATAAAATATTACTGAAGTTTTATGTTTTAAATAACGGTGGTGTTAATGATATAGTTCATGTATACGTTTCGGTGTTTCCTAATTTTCTGAGGTAGGTATTTAATTAAATGGTAAAGACTTTTTATGAAAATCAGAGTCATTGTAATATATGTTCTCATTTTGTCTGTAACATTTAAATACATATCATTTAAGAAATTTTAAATACCCTACGCAATCAATAATAATAATAATAATTAATTCATGTTTAATTTACAAGAAAACTTTTTCTAAACTCTTATGAATATAGTAATAAATAATAAAAGCTTCAGACGAGATCACCAAATTAATCTCATTTCGGGGTTTAATCAATCATTCAAAATTTATTACCACCATTTTCCTCCCTTACAATATTTCCACAGCCAGAAGTTAAAGAGGGCTAATCCATACTAAAAGATCGGCTATTTCTAGAACTTAATTGTTCATCCCCGAAGGATAACGATAGGATAAAAAAGACGAAGACGGCACTTTTTCCGAAGGTTACTTCAGGTTGTCGCCTGTTTAATGCTTGGATGCTCCACCCAAGGGAATAGTTTTAAGGCAGCTACACGTTCTTTTTGCGACTCCCTTTTAGTACGTATCTTAGGTGTACGTATATAGTAGTAGTCACACGCAGGGTAGGGTTAGAAAACTCTTTTAAGCTGTGCGTTGTCTTTACAAAACTCAAATAAAATTTTTGAGTTTCCCTTTTTTTTATTCGCATCCAGAAGATCTTTTGAATATTTAAGTGTGTTCGCTTTTATTCTCAGTGAGAGAAACTGGCGTAATTCCGTTCTACGTTTTTAGATTTTTTGCGAGATGCTTGATGTTAGCCTAAATAAATGATGACATTTTTAAAAGCTTGTCCTTATAAAGTTTTAAAGATTTTAAATAAAGTATTGAACCTTAGAAAGCGATTTTTTGCGTTGGCAGTTGAAAATAGCAATCTCAGTTCATTTTTAAGATGAACAGAAAAGAGAATTCTTTATTTTAAAGTTTATTTGCATTTTAGATTATTACTTTGTCTACAAGCACAAGTGGAAGAGCATTTTGCTTAATTTTCTTTCCTTTTAAATCATTTCTTACAGGATTCTATAAACCTTATAAAGTCGTTTTTGTGCAACTTCAATCTATAAAATGTAGATATTCATTGCGCTGTGTCATCGGGTATGGTAGAGAAACTCTGTACAGGTCGTAGAATTATTGTGGTTTATCACTACTCTTTATAATGTTGCAAAGAAAATAAAGGCTGAAATAGATTATAGGCAATGTAAATTATGAACTTATTATCATATACTATACACTTAGACTACAAGCCTTATAAACATTTTATATGCTGTTTGTGGTCAATCATTCTGTTTTCATTGGTTACGGAATTGGAAAAGTTACTGGAACACTAAATAAAGGCTACCAATCGAGTGACACAGGGAGGTAGTGCCAAACTTGTATATTGTTTTGTTTATAATATATCTTAATGAAACTTTGTAATAGACCTGGAGCCGGCTACAAAAAAAACTACGGCATCGGGTTTCGAGATCAATTAATTATGGAGGAATAGGTCATCTATAGTATGTTACAGAAACAATGGTTGGCTACGGTGGATCTTGGTAGGTTATAACGATGACGTCATCACTTTCACACCAATTTAGTAAATACGAAATTTCTTGTACCAGAACATAGAGAACTTTATGACATTTAATGATATATACAGTTTATATCATTTCTGACCGAAATTAAAGTTGCTACAATTAATTACCCCCGAGGATACAATACGGTCTGATGATTTAAAGTGCACCGCTTTTTAGCAACTTTATTTTGTAATGTGTGTAGAACCAAGAAAGAGGGTTAGTGACGGAAAAACGACTTTCAGTTTTTGATCAATTTTAGAGGAAAAAAGTACTTCGCTCTTTCGAATGATACAAGTCAACAAAATTCAAATCCTCTTCGGAATTGCCCTTCAGTTGACTACAATGCATATAAAATTGCTAAAAATTTAATGGAATAAATGGTATCTTCATATGATTGTTCGGTGCTTTAATTTGAAATTGTTTGTATTAAAATAAAAGTAAATATAAATCCGCTCTAGCGTCATATTGTTTTGGAAAGCTTTTTAAAACTTCTGAAAGTTGGTTAAAATTTTATTGTTCAAATGACCATCCAAAATAGAGAAAATATTAGTTAGATATAACCATCATTACATACCGCCACTGCAATAAAAGAAAATATTTTGATGCAAGGTTTACTATAGTGAGCATTAAAAATAAAGGTTTCTAAATATATGGACAATTAAGGTAAATATAGAACAACCTAAATATTTATATAATAATGTAAATAATTGAAATATAATAACAAGGAAATTTGAATTGATGAATTTCATAAAATGAGGCACAGGGAGGGAGAGAGAGGGAGAGAGAGAGCGAGAGCGAGAGAGAGAGAGAGAGAGAGAGAGAGAGAGAGAGAGAGAGAGAGAGAGAGAGAGAGAGAGAGAGAGAGAGAGAGAGAGAGAGGAGAGCTGATATGTAGTGTTAAGGTTTTGATTTGTCTGAAATGTAAACGAAGAGAGATGAATAGTTAATTGTGATTGTGTGCTTATTTCTCACCACAAAAAATATCCCATATAAGAGGTCAGTCAAGGTGTGGTATAATATAAATACAGACTATTGTCTTTAGTTTTCATTATAAGATATTGTCTAATGCAATTAATCATTCCTATTTACATTCAACATAAAATAAGAATACTCAGGCAGTAGAATCTGACATCAGTAACTAGAAATTTATTCATATGGCAAAATAATATGTCATCTGTCACAATTTAGTGTTATTAAAATAAAAAGGGACTTTGAGTAATAAACCAGTATACGGCGTCAGTAACAATATAGGTTTAAAAATAAATAAGCGGGAAATAAAATATTTTCATATAAAGTATCCCTAAACCCAATAAAAACATTGTATTTATTACTAAAAATTTTACATAATCAACAATTGTATTTATAAATCAATTCCAAGACTCTCACAGCCATCTAACGATCACAATATATATAAAAGTGTCACAGAACCGGCCTAGTAAGCCTACTTATAGAATATGTATATTTATATTCTATTGCATAATTGTCCACAACTACATTATAAAATATAGTATATTGTAAATGCCCCGTGTAGGTTTATGGAGTGTGGTCTATACTAAATATAAACTCTACAATACATGGTATGCAGTCTATGGTCTACATGTTGTGGTGTGCATATACAGATTACGCTGCTTTACACCCACTGCCAATGTATTATAGGAAAAACTTGTTTTCCCCTGTATTTCTAAGTATCACAGACTTCAGATCGGTAAAAGCTAACTGTTCAATTGGTTTAAACCAGGATGGTAGTGTAAACTTTTAGTATATTAATTCTTGAGTCAAATAAGATCAATCTCCAATTATATTTAATTTCTCAAAACCATCAAATTATATATCTGCTATAATTATGCAGCTGGTTCTGATGCAACCATTGCAAGAAATGTTTGGGCCGGATCTACATACGGCTATGATACTGTACAAATCGTACGACGGGTTGATAGGGAATGGGGCTAGACCAAAGGTATACGAGGACCGCCTTTTAAGTTTTTACAAACGACCATAAGGTAACGCTATTGAGATGTGTGATTAGGTGATTACTATTTTCGTAAAATTTGACATTATTTGTTATTGTGAAAACAGTGGCAACTTAGAAATTGTCCGAGTAGTTTGTTTACAGTGAGCATTTAAAAACAGCAATTTTGTGAAAATAAAAGCAATTATGTGAAAAAGTGGAAAAGACTGTTTACAATTGGTTTGCAGAATTTAAGAAGAAAAATAACGGAAAAAACAACATTTTCACGTTCAAACGGATTGGAGTTGATAAGATCAATTGTTATTATACTCGGACCGCTGAATAGATATAGTTAAAAAAAATCAAGACAGCACAGATTGTTCTGATTGGTTTTATGTGAAATTTACAATAGAACATTTTTGCAAATAAATTGTTAATTCATTATAAATTATGGCATTTCGAGAAATGCTAGTATAAATAATAACCATACATTTAAAAAATTGCAGTTTTATTAATTTAATAAAATTGCCATTAAAAGTTCGTGAGTGCGATGTTTGTAAACGTATTTATTTTTTCTGTAAATTATTAATAAAAAAATAAATTTACATACAAACATGCTTCAAGTATATACATCTTTGGCACAAAATGTTTTATACAAAATAGAAATGCATTGCAAAATACAAAATATATAAAATATACGACATGCAAAATATAGAGCAGAAACTGCAACTACTAAACGAATACAGGATACAAATGAAAACTATAAAATATGTACACACGATGAATTATATAATAAATATTAATCAGAATCCGAGCTCGTTGACGAATCAGATTCATTTTCCAAATTGATAATTAATGGTTCGATCACAATATCCGCTGATAAATCAGCTTCCCACATGCGCTGTTCTATCACCATGGTATGTGATATCACTTTCTTCCAATTTTCGGAAGAAACATTAGCAACTGCAGTAAGTAATAGGTTTCGTACATCTTGGATTTTAAAGTTGGTATTATTTCTTGCTACTTCTCCTTTTATTTGGGCCCATATTAATTCTATAGGAATAAGTTCGCAGTGATATGGTGGCAATCGTAAAATTTTACGACCAACTGCTGTAGCTAATTCGACAATAGCATATTTCTTTTTCGCCGGTGCGTGTTATTGCACCAGAGTTAATAATTCAGCTATAACCATATCTTCTTCATATGTAACAGAGTTCTTACTTAACCAGGCTTGAATCTCTGCCTTTTTTGCTGAAGAAGAAGGAACTTTTTCTATTTTCCTGCTGTGATATGGGGCATTATCTATAATTATCACTGTCCTTCCTCCAAAGCCGACAATATTGCTTGAAACTACTTTTGGTGGGAAGACTTCGGCGTTCATTTCTTCATGATAGTCGCCAGTCTTCTTGGATTCAAACAAAAGTAGGCCATTTTCTACAAATCCTTCCTCTGACCCAATGTGCAACACAATAAGACGTTTTCCTTTGCCAGATGGATTCTTCGGTCCTGTAGATAACCCTTGTAGGAAAGCTTGCCTTGTTGTAGTTATGGTTATGTCTTGCCAAATTTTTTGCACTGTATGACCTGCATTTACCTACGTTTCATCTAAGTAATAAATTTGTTTCCCTTCTGCCCTCAATTTCCGCACTTCCCGGAGATAATGTCGTCGCCAAGCAACAATTTCATTTTTTCTTTTAACATTTCATTTCTTTTTCTTTTGCTATACCTTCAACAATAATAAATTTAGATAATGACATAACCTCCGACGCCCTATGGGCATAAGGAGAAAGAAAAGAAGAAGATAATAACATAACATTACTTATTGTATATTTACCGAAATCCAACTTCCTTCAGCAATGCCTCAAAGTAGTTTTTTTGAAATTCGGCAGTTCTTCGTTATCATTAATAGCAAGCATTATTTTTGCTATTGTTGGTGGTTCGTTTCGTAGGTAAAATTGGTGAATTATTCGTCTGACTTCGCTTTTTATGCCCTCATCAATGTTGTCCAAAAAGGGTTTACTTCGATGATATGACTTTGGCGACTTGAATTTATGGTCAACCTTATATTCTCGAAGAACGTTATAAACACTTGCAACATCCACACCTGTCATAAAATGAATATTTACAACATTGATATTGAAGAAACAACACAATACGTAATAAGCAGAATAAAATTACAATTGCCTACCTGCCGCTTTTGCAGTAAATTAGACGTTTTCAATTTTCGAATTAGTTGGATGTTTTTCTTGACATGCTTCAGAAACGTTTAGAATGGATGCTTTATCAGACACCGAAAAATGCATTCGCGGCCGTTTTTTCGGAGGGGAAAGGGTCATATCTTTTGGATTTTAAAGCAACAACAGTAAAGAACGACATAATAACAAAACGCAAAAAAAAGAAAACGGGAACACTTAAAACAGAAAAAAACGGAAAACTAAACAAACAAACAACTACAGAATATCGAAAATGAATGAACGAAAATTTTAGTTATACAAGCATCACGCACAACTAACAAGTGATTGCTGGATATTTGACAGTAAACGAATTGATATCTTTTTTGTACAATTAAACATGCCTTTCAATTTGAGCGGTATATTTGAATGCTACCAATAGAAAGATTTTCTTACAAAGAGGGGGTAATTGTAGGCGGTTTTAATTACTATATCTGTTCAGCGGTCTGAGTATAGTAGTAAATACTTCAGCCATTGTCACCTAAAGTGCGATCGACATCTTTAGCCGACGGCTAAAGTGAAACTTCCACCGAAGACACAATCCCCTCTATTCCACAATACAGATTAACTATAGCCCAGATATTAAGTACATTTCTTCTAGAAGAAGTTCATTTGTTGACATTCAAATAAATGACAACTCTCGATTAATATGTTTAGCTTTCTTATATATTAAAATAAAAAA
The DNA here is from genome assembly GCA_929113105.1 of Agrypnus murinus. Taxonomy (NCBI): domain Eukaryota; kingdom Metazoa; phylum Arthropoda; class Insecta; order Coleoptera; family Elateridae; genus Agrypnus; species Agrypnus murinus. The sequence continues at coordinate 3,075,608 of OV816026.1, read as the reverse complement.
AGTTAATTAAATGACCAAGTCGAAAAGTAAGTTTCATGCGATTGACCTCCCATTTGCGAATCGCATACAGCCATCTTCCATAACTACTTAACGGATACTAAAAAGTGCATCTAAATGGCAAATGAATACCTAAATGTTACTTGAAGAAATGCAGCGAACATGTTAACGTAATGATAGAATATTGAGGGTTTTTTGGCGTTTAACGTGCACCAAACAGAATGCATTTTTGTTTGCAATATGTAATACATGTAGATTTACTGTTACATATGGTATTAGTTTTAATATTCACGAAAGTGTTAAACGCCACTGTGTTTTCATGGACATCAATACAATCAATTTGTAAGAATGTCCGTGGAAATCTAAAGATATTTTCACATTTTAACATATTTTATGTAAATAATTGCACAGCGTAAATTAGATTTCACTTCTGCTCTTGCTTAACAAACTTTTTGAAGAGTAAACATGTAAATTGGAAACTTTTCACGCGAATAGAATAAGAAATGAAGCTAATTTAAAAAATTGTGAAAATTATTATGTTTCCAACGGAGAGGAGAAAAGTCTTCGTAAAAATTATAAAATTCCCAGAAAAGAAAATGACAAAATTGAAAACAAAATCAATAACTTCGAATGTCAATGGTAAAATTGGATATTTTCCGAAGTTGTGTTACACTTTAATGCCTTATAAAGTTTTAATAGCTTTATTCGGTTCATAACACCTGAAACGTCAGACTTTAAAATGTTGTAATTTAGTTTTTAATGCTTTTTAATGAGATCTGTTTACTAATGTACAACAAATAAATAAATAAAGTTTATAAAAATAATAAAGGGTGTTAGTTATATCTAATTTGCAATCTTTACTTTTAATGTTTGAACACGATATAAGAAGTATACTTATCGTGGCCGGAGGTGGACGAGTGGTGTCAGTGCATCACTCGTGTTCCAAGGGTCGTGGGTTTGAATCCCACTTGGGGCGGCGGGATTTTTCTAATTGGAAAATTCCGCCACCTCAACGATGGATGTGTATTTGTGTTGCATGTGAGATGGGGGACAGATGACCTTAGATGTTGGTTCCCCCGTAGTGTAGGCGTGAAATAATAAAAAAATATATATATACTTATCGTAATTCATATTTTTTGTATAAAATCCATATAGAAAAATTATCGAATCGAACTTAGGAATCAGGGAGTCGAACCCAGGGCCTCTTACTTTCCGGGAAGATACACTACCATCTGCGCCATCTAAGGTGATAACCAACGAAATAACAACTTTTTCGTACTAATTATATTATTAGGGTATTAATTTTAACATACACGAGTACTAAATATCATTTTATGCAAGAGGTCGTTGCAAGAAAAGTGGAAGAAATCTGGAATAATCCCTCTATTCCAATATTGTGTCATCAGAATCGCATCACTAATCAGAGATATCAACTGAAGCGGAAGAATCTACTAAAACCTTATAAGCAAAGAAGTAATGTTGCTAGCTATAAATCGCAATTGGGTCTTTGCCGCCAGCAGCACGACTTTATTCGATTTTCCAGCTTGTAACTGCAAGAGTTTTGGTGCATGTGTCTGTGACAAACAAAATAGAAGCTTCGCCCTTCAATCTTTATTTAAAAAATAAAAGATGATAATCATTCAAATCAAACGCTGTCATTATTTCAATACTCGATACATTTCTAACACAACTTAATTAAAATGAAATTTTCAAGTTCCTAAAAAAGAGCGATTTTTTTCTCGAAGAGCAAAGAGGACCGCATCATCGAAGATGATGCTCGGTTCTGTTGATTACAAAGATGACCGGCAACAGAAGATGCGGGAAACTAGAATGGTTACAGGTGAGTCAAGTACGAAAAAAATTGCTGAAAATTAAGCATTGAGTACTTCTACTGCCACAAACGGCCCTCAGTTCAGTTCTCAGTGAATCTGGCAGCTCTGATGCAGCTTTTCCAAAACAAGATCCTTCTGTTTCTTTACCGGCTCCTATTCCAAGTACTTCTTGCACACAAAATCGAAATACAAGTAAACTTCCAATGTTGACGAAAACTCTAGATCTACAGTGTTTCAGATAGAGCCGGGGCAGCCATACCTTAGGTTGCATTGCAAGACTTTGACATCATTAAAAAAAACTAGAGCCAAAGTCAAGAGCTGTTTTGAATTACAATGTTGTGAGTCCAATCAACTCACTATTCGTAGTATTTGTGGCCTTTACTTTGACGGACGTAAAGATAAAACTCTAATTATGAGTGAAAATCGAAGAAGAATCGTAATAGAGAAACATAAATGTATCATTAATTGAAGAACCTTGCTAGAGTTTCTGCATACAGCACATGTTTCTCTGCACATTCCAAAAATAAATCGAAAGATCATTACAGTGGTTAGTTTGCCAATTACACGCAAATGGACTCCCTTTGCGGCATTTGATGCAACATCTAGATTTACATCTGGTCCTCAAAGCTTTTCAGAACCTATCGGGAAACAGTTACAGAGCTGTGAGAATCTTCCAGTAATCAACTTCTCGAGGATTGAGTCTGCACATCCTGTAATTGACAGCAATTGAGCATAGACCAGAAATATTTATACGATATGTGTACTTTTGTGGCAAGCGGAGCTTGTTCTGAAGGACTGCTCAAACGAGATCCTGGAATATGCCTAAATTAGAAACGAAACAGGACTTGCAAGTTGCATTAAATTATTTTATGTTCATCTTTTTTTTTGTTGTTTCATTTAAGAATTATCATTTCAGGTGTTGCTGGGTTCGATTCCCAGTCGGGGTGATAATTTTTCTATGTAGATACAAAAAATATGATGTACGTTAAGTCTGAATTGGATAATTGATATTTATATTAAAAGCATACTTATGTTATAAGTTTCAGAGAAATACAATGTGTTTACAATTGATTTTAACGAATCGACGAAGTATATTCATTACATGAAGATTATGCAATCTTTATACCTTTCTTGATTTTACATAGGTTAACATGTCGGATATTGTATCAAAGCTGGAGTTTCATCTTTCTTAAAAACTTAACTTTTTCCCATAAACAACTTTATTATTACTGGCTAGTATACTAGCTATATTTGTTGGAAATATCCACAGATGTTTTAATCTAGGAAGTAAATAATAATCAATCTCTTCTTTATAAACAGTACAACAGACTATAAACAAGCGTTGAGTAGTCAACAGCGTTGGTTTTATTTGAATGGGTCGGTCCACATGCGAACCTGTAGCAATGTAAATTGAGTGGAACTTGATTTGAAGAAATTATGCGCATCCTGATATTTTCTCCAAGCATCTCAAGTAAACAAAATTTAAATTGAACTACAACATCTTGGTATAACAGACGAGAAACGCAGTACATATCAACTGACGATATCAATTCCTTAGCTAACAAATCGACTACGTTTGGCTGGATATATACATCATGAAGATTCAACTTCCGTTGCAGCTTTATGTTCAAGACAAGATTATTGTTTAATATTGTTTAATAGGGAGTTTCTTTATAAACATATACATCTAAACATAAACAATTAATAAAGTGTTGCGCTTGTTTAAGTAAAAAGCAAAACAAATTGTTTTACTTTTTATTTACTTAAATAATTAATATCAACTAAAGCTTGCTTTGGTTGCCGCTAGGGAAATCAAGAATTTAAACGAAAGCTTTTATTAACCACCTACACACGATGAATACTTAACGATGGCAACTTCAACTAAAGTGAATGAAAATGAAATTTTAATACATAACCTCTAAGGTTTTCATCCTAATAATTAAAAGAAACCTTTGGCGATATGCATAAGCATATGCATATTTTTTACATTTACTTAACTATTATTCGCATGGGACTTACACAATGAAACTTTATTTACTTTAAATCTTATAGGGCGATTACTTTTAATTCTAAAATTTACAATATTAAGATCGAAACTTTAACATAGACGATTTCGTAGGTGTTTGGACAATAGATTCAGGACGGTAAATAAACGTGAATAAATGCTCAACTTTTGCAAATACTGTACAATAAATTCATTAACACAATTATTTTATAAAGAGCTTCAGAAATTTTAATCTAATCGTGCATTTTTGTCGTATTTTTTTATTCTAAACCCCGATTCTAACAATAAATAGATAGTTAACGTAATTCATAAAGAATAAAAAGATTATATAATAGTAAGATTTTATTGCCGCGCAAAGATATGCAACCTTGTTTTCCATGCCACTAATAAGGTACTAATAGGTTTTATTTATTTTTTACTTATTTTATCTACGAAATTTAAGAGGACTGAATGGATTTGCAGCTTTAATTTTTTTTAGTTTTCTACTTATTGCCACCAGTGCAGTGCTTCAATTGCCAGCTATTTTGTTAGTGTGGATAATTAACATCTATCGAAATTTGGTATTATTTGTATTTAATTGTCTCATTATTTTCAAAATATAAACGAAGGATAGGTGCTCCTTAGGTTATAATTATCTTTATCTATAATATTTAATTAGTTATTTATCTACCTTATGTAATATTAATTAATTTCACAATTAACTGCCTAAATGATATCTTTAACATATTTATTGTAAGCTATTAAGACTAGTTCTATATAATACGAAATGTTTATTGGCATCAATTTAATTGAATGTGTTCAAGAACATTAGCGTATGTACTGCAAATCAGTTAAGGCTAGGGTCACATACAATTACATAGTACTTGATAATAAGTGATTATTATTATGAATGATCGTGATTGTAAGTATTGTGATTAAATCGAAGGAAAAGTATTTACTGAAATGAAATTAGAGAATTAATAGAAATATTCTGTATTGTACATAATCAAGAGATTTGAAATAAACCAGAATTATCAAGAAATTATGCGATGGCAGTAATAATAAAATATTGTTATTACAAAACCAAAACGAAACTTGCACGTTTAACAGTACGATTTCTTCCAGGAAAGTGCAGCTTCCAGGGAGGGCATGTTTATAGTTATGGGAGGATTGCGAAGCAACTAACTTTCTGGGGAGTTGGAATTTATGTAATGAGATGTAATATTTTCTGTTTTTTATAGTATTTTATATTATATATTTTATATATATATTTATATTTTATATTATAGTACCAACATACAATTTTATCACACTCATTTTATTACAGTTTGTTCCCTAAAAATAATAACAGAGACTCATTGCTTCAAGCTATGAATATATATGAGAAGTTGATTCAATCTTACATTTTCACAATTTGTTGCCTGCAGTGATGAAAGTGTCGATTTCTAGGGTTTCTAAATCACCTAAGACGACGTGTCGTCAATACTCTTACGTTTTCAATATATATATATATGTATCTACCTTTTTCTATACTGTATAAGTGTATACTGTTAAAATACCATTTAACAGGAAGTTCTAAGAAGCCGTTTCTTTGATATCCATCTACTATCCTTATTCCCTTTCCCTTTATACTATCTTCTTTTTTTCTATTGAATTGTTTTTTGCTTGGAGCAGCAATTCAGCGCCAGTAAAAGAACTGAGATTTTTATTCAAATAAATTTTGATGTAGAAATTACTCAGAAATATCAAAAACTAATAATTTAAGTCAATTAAGACATCAATATTGGTAATTAAACTTTTAGTCTAGTGATCTATTATATCAGGTTTTATAAAATTGAACCAAATCTAAAAACGTGTTTCCAAGGCGCCATCGCCACCTGCTTATGAAACAATGTTTTAGAAATATACTTTTGCAGAACACAAATGTTGACTAATTGTTGTAAAGAAGAGAATAAAGGCTAAAATTTTAGAGTTGTTCATTTGGAGTAATGGATTTTGCAAATTTTGCAAAAATTAATGGCACGGAGAGGACGGCTTAGTATTCTTTATACTGATAATGGCACAAATAATATTGGTGTCGAAAACGCGCTAACGACAATACGATGGTAAATAAAGAGTATGAAATGATTATAAGAATTATAAGTGAATATTTGAGTTTAAATGTAATGACGAAACGTAAGAAATCAAAGAAATAAATAAATGTTATTCTTTGAAGAGAATGAAATAGCCTTCAGTAAACGTGGAGAAAATATTTAGGAGAAGAGACGGAGATATATGACTATATACACATTAAAATTGAAAACCTCTACAGGAACTTTGATACGACCGATACAAAAATTATATCATTTAGAAATTGGATCTCAATGTCATCTCATAATGATGACAAGGCTGTAACTTTTCAGGTGGAAATCACAGGATTTGATAATCTAAGATTAAAATAAAAAGTACCGAGAAATAAAGACGGCAACAGAAAAAGAAAAACTATAGTTTGAAGAGTTGAATTTGAATAAATAAAATTATGTAGAGAAACAAAAACCAGGAAGTCTCGAGGTATCGAGGAAAAATAAAGACTCATACATATCCGAATTCTGGGGTTTTATATTTCAGTTCAATTTACTAAAACGGGAACAGAAGGTGGGAATATGTCGTAAAGCAGAGTTATTTTTTTATTTTTGTGTACATTTTTAATGCTCGCTGTAGTTCAGGTTTATTTTATTAGTTGTCAGTGTCATAATTTTTTACTAATACTATCACTCATATTTTTATACAAATTTGAATCCTTTTGTAACAAACAAGTTCATTTTGGGTGATATCTCCTTCTAACGTGATAATAGGACGGGACGTATCTGTCACGTTACACGAGTGCTTTTAAGTTGAAACGACGACCTTTTTAGCAAATTGTATGTTGGAAGACCAGCTTGCAAAATGCGAGTTTTATTCGCTATTTTTTGTAAAAGTAATATTCTAGAAAATAAGCTATCGATTTTAGTTTTTAAAAGTTATTTTGAAGTGAAGTTTCTGAAGTGTTTCATTCTACAGCAGCTGCTTTGAACGCAAAATTTTTTTAAAAAAACAGTCCGTGAATCGAGCTACTTAGATGACTGAACTACTGTTGACGCAAAGAAGTTATTATAAAATCTTCCAACTTATATAAGAATTGTGGATTTAACGACCTATTTCCGTTCCCGTTACGACTACCAAAATTACCCTCAATAGGTTGAAGAAGTTTCTTTGTATTTTCTTCTTATATCTACCTATCCAGTTGCAAACTGTCCGAACCATTGTGATCCTGTCCACCACTGGATATCAAATAAAATTACTTTTGTATCTTGTGGTGATGATGACAAATTCTATCGTCCCGAAAAGATGATTATTTTTCAAGCATTTCGAAACTGACGGAGAAATCACTGGCCAAATGTCTTATTTAGAATAACTTATTTTTAATTTTCGAACGATTTCATACGGAGCAACCAGGATGGAAAAGAAATTGACATGTTTACCTCATAATACAATAACCAAGAATAATTAATGCAGATAATCCGTTTGGAAGGTTTTAAAGGTTTCATAGACCTGAAAATTTCGACACTTTTCGGTTAACACAAATATAACGTTTTACTATTATATACAGGTTACAGTTATCGTTCCAGCCATAGACGTTTCATATGTATACAGTAGATTACGGTTCCAAATTTCCTGAATACGTACTTTAGGTGTCCGGTTGTGGTTGCGCTGTGTTTCCTAAAATCCTAATACATTAAAATGATATCTTTTAATCACTCTTTGAAGTAAACTGTATCGATTTGTTGAAATTAATGTTGGATTCAGTCGTAATTATTGAACAGACGATAATTTTTCACTATACGTTCGTAATTGTTTTCAGTCTAAACACAGACAGAACTTCATGAATACGCAGCAAAAAGGATAAATATGTTCTTATACAACAAAATATCTATTACGTTTTTGGTTTTTGCTTCAAAAGACACATCTAGAACTTCTGTTAAATTAAACGGTATTTTTTGCTAGAGCGTACCCCAAAAGATCAAAATAACGTATCATCATTAACGTAAAAAATAAGTATACTTTTTTTTAATAAGGCATCTACCATCTGAACAACTCGTCAGAGAATAGCACTGACCAGTTGTGTGAGCCTTTCCCTTACCTCCATACGCCCATCTTACGAAGCCTTGAAGACAAATTTGTGGAAAATTTAATTTATAACTGATTTCTAACGGAAAGCTAGGAGAACATTTAACATGCGATATATCGCATACAAGTGGATTAAAACTAATAACAAGGATCAGTTCTCGGTATCAATCAACAGAGTAATTAAAATCCGTCTAGGAACTAAGGTCCCAGTGTAAACCCATCCACCTCCATGCAACCCGCTCACAATATAGAACTATATAAACATAATCTAGAACACACGTTTATACGAGGAGTTAATTTTGAGACAATTTTGAAGAAGGCCTCACATGAAGTATTAGATGTTGTAGGGATTTATCAAAATTTAAAAAATAAAGATAATGTTCAAAAATAACATAATATACGTAAAGCAAATTCTTTACTTGACTCAATAATACCCTTTGGTTAGATATATTTTTTAAGTTAAGAAGCTTTGTGCCCCAAAATTTTATTCCTATGTCTTTTCGATTTCTGAAATATTAAATTAAATAAATTCTCTTTAAGATTTTCAGATTAATTTTTTAACAACAAAAATTATAAATAGTATATATAAAGCAGAATGCCAAGCATCGTTAAAATCTTTTTCGAAGAAAAAAAAATTAATGTACGTATCAGATTATTTATATTCCTAGAAAAGTTCAGCAGAATTTTTTTAATATGTGGAGGATTAAAATACAGGCAAAATCGTGTCGTAACATATTTGAACTGAGATTTTCCATAATTTTCCAAAACGTTTCGAGACTGGCCTATAATCAGCGAAGAATATGACCAACATTGTTTTGCCTACCACCTCGTCACCTAATAACTCATTCTCTTTGCACCTCACGTTAGAACGAGTAGAGTCAAACAAAAAAAATCAACCCATAAATAACGAAAATAGAAAAATCATAATTGACTACAAGACCTAGTCAAGTGATTCAAATCCGTAAATAAATATTATTTTTGGCTTTATTATTGTAAATATAATAAATATAATAAAAAGAATAAATCGCAAGCAGAATGGATAATTATTCGAACAAATAATTGATTGTAAGACTACGGTCATTTGGAATAGGATTAGTACTAATTAAAATATGAAATTAGCTAAATACAAATAATCAAATTCCCAGAAAATATTTCTTATCACAAACCTAGTCTCCGAGTATTTTTGAAACTTTCTAATACTGAAAATGTAAAATTATAAAAGTCTAAAATTCGATATTCTAGATCTGATATCCCTAATTTGAAAAGCCGTAACGATGTAACTTTAATGTTTTAGTGTTCTAAAAATTCGAGAATTTGAAACTTTTGGCATTTTAAAAAGACGCTAACTAGAGACCGAGCGAGAAATAACATCAAAACTCAAAGATTTAGGATAATGTTTAAAACAATAGAGTTTCGTTATTTTGAATTTTCTTTGTTTGAAGTTTAACTTCCATATTGGCAACTTTGTCGTTGGAACTTCTCAACTTGAAGCATAGCTTCTGCGGAGCTTTAGAAGCTTTTTATTACTCAGAATTCGTGTATAATGTTTAAACTTTAAATTTTGAGATTTTCGAGATTAAGCATGGACACCTGAAACGCTTTAAATCTTAAAACAGTTGCCATTTTGAACTTTGCATATATGTCAATTTCTAAGCATTCTGAATTTCTGGATTAAACGCCAGAGCGATGTTTCCCGAAGCAAGGCACAGCCCTTAATTTTCGCCCAGTTATAAATAAGGGTAGACTTACAAAACTGCACGATGAAATTTATAAAATTATTAATAAAAAGATCTAAAGTATAATAAAAACTTTTGTTGCAGTGTTTCTTCAATAATTCTGAATCAAAAAGCAAGTCTTATCCACCCTATTTATGAATCAGTCCAGAAAAGAGAGTGATATAAACCGCACGTCGTCCTATAAAGTGCAGATTATATGCAACTATATTTGCTTGTAAATGATTTTTTTCTAGGATGCAAAAAAGGAACAAAGCGAGTTCTTTTGCGTGTTCTAAAAGTGCAATGAGTAAATTGATAAAGGATTGTTCTTTGAAATAAAGGATGTAGCAACCTTAAACACAGAGTAGTCGATAAATTCGAAAGGTAAACTTTTGTAAAAAAAATGTCATTACAAATCTAATCAAATAACGAAAAATTAAAAAAATATAATGTCTTTATTCAGTCTTCCTTTTTTCTATTATTTTCCCTTTTATAGGAGTTAATTTTGAAGACTTTAATATTTTAAGTAACACCTAAATGAGTAATCCTGAAAGATCTGGATAGAGGATACGTTTAATTCTATCCATTTTAATTTATATCAGTTTTAAGTATCTTTTTAATGTCATCGCATGTTCGAGTCAAAAAACCATTTTTAATTAAAATTATTATTTTAAATTATATATTATTTTTTAAATGTTAAAAGATAATCACAATAATAATAATAAATAATCAACCATCATGATAATCTGGATTAAAAACTTTTTATCCATTTACGACGAGAATGTTGGCAAAATCTTACTAACTAAAGAAACTTCCTTAAAAAATATTTGAATAAAAATATAAATTAGAAAACGAAGCATTTTTAAGAATTCTATTTTCCTTCCCTTTAACTTTATCAGCACCTATTATAATTTTAATTAAAATTCGTGTTCATATTTTCTTTTTCTGTTTTTACAAAACAATCGTACTCGTGTCAGTGCAGGATTAATATTTATATTCAACAAAAACTTTTTCTCTGTTTTCTCAAACAAAGACCGTCCCTAAAATAATTCGAAAAAATATTTTTCCAACAAATGTGTTAATCCCGAAGGACGAAAAATTCTAGCGTGTAGAGGAGAAAGGAAATATATTCCTAAAAATCCCTTTAACTTCGTTGCGAAATTCCCGTTCAGATTTCCTAGAGTAGTTTATTCCATGGTTGTTTGATCAGGGAAACGATTCAAATATAAATTTGTACCCGAATTTGGTTTTATTTGAGAAGAATTAAAGTAGCAGGTTGTAGAGACCGCGCTTCTACTCTATTATTCATTATTTCTACCTTAGACCAATAAATATTTTAGTATCAAAAATGATTGAACATTCTATATCGTAAGTCCATTAGAAAGGAAAAATAAAATTCTACCAAAACCCTTTCAAAGCCGAATACAGCGGAAAGTATAAAATGAAATTGCTCCATTATTCATACCGAACATAAAACCTTGTTGACGAGTTAGCGGAAAACAAGATTTTTCTAAAACAAACGCAAAAGTCCACTTTAGCCTTTAGGAAGTTTTCCTTGGGCCATATATTCTTATCTTTTTCGAGGGATAACATTTTACTCTCGAGAACAGGAAATTATAGGGAGCGCAATAATAAAAGCGCGAAAAGAAACATTAAACCGCACACAAAAGCTTTCAAACTTATTACGCCACTAAAAGTTTTCCTTTTTATTTATAATTTACTCGACACAAACTTTAAACGTATAAAAATGCAAAGGACTCACCTAAAATATTTTCCAGGTAAAAATTATGTCACTCCGTAGACGGACGCTCCTTTTCAAACTTCCTGTGTGTGTGGGTTTCGTTCTTATTCCAAGGATTCCAGGATAGCGACAGAACACTACTGCAGTTTCCACGATCTATACGGAATTTAATTTGAGCTTATATGTGTTGCAATCGTGTCGACTCGGCAAGGATCGTGCCGAAACCGTCCTAGGTCGTAGGCGTCCGGGTTAACCCAGGAGGAAAAGCTCTCTATATTTTAAAGCAACGCATAAAGTAGTATTAAAGGTGGTAGGAAAATGCAGAAAATACGATTTTGTTTAATTCTTTTTTCTCTGTGGTAATTTGATTTTATTTTATAATTTAACAAACTGAATGTAGGGACATATACGACTAAAAAGAACTAAATATGAATGAATTTTAGAAAAAGGAAAACTTATCGATAAAAACGATTTTGATTTTATAATTTACGTCTAAGTTAAGTTTGCAATTATTAATCTAAATCCTAATTCGCATACCGATGTCTGTATGTGTAAATTAAGGCATCAATATGTTTTATCCCCGTAAATTATGCATGGAAACCTGTTTTCCCGTTAATCATCAATATTATTTTGTCACAAACAGATTTGTGTGTAATTTAAATTTATTGTTGTTTTAACCTGATAGCCCTGTTTGGTGTAAACAGTTCTAGATACAAAGCAAAATATCGTTCGTAATTATTACCTTTACATATGTATCTACTTTCGTTAACTCTAAATGAAGCTACAAAGTAATTAAACAGTAGATTGGTTCATGCTGTATTGGATAAAGTAACACTGTATGTAACTTTGAATAATGTTTTAGATATAGGTGGATTGTGTTTATAATGGCCGCCATATTATTTCCTTTAAATAATGAACTACCAAATCAATTTTTTTTTCTTAATAAACACCTACATGGTGTTCGTACCAAATCAATGATAATAAATTTGTAATATAATTTGAGGTAGTTCCAGTAACAGTCCCAGACATCGTAAGTTAATTAAAACAAATACCAAATTATTTTAGGCATTCTGTAAATCAATCCATTCCCCTTTTCTTACATATATTTTCAGCAATCAGTAGTGCACAAATACTTATTACACATATAATATAACTTTTTTGTTCTTTCAACTAGTTTAATACACTTGCATGAATAAAAACATAATCAGATCTTCTAGTTTTTATTTTTTTATTAACATAAAACACTTTAACGGAAAATTAACTTTGCTTCACTATTGCTCAAGACAGAATAAACTTTTCCACTCTGCACTCTAGTGCTTAAACAGGCTTTACTTGACTATAGTTCAAGATAAAATAAAATTTAACTTTTAATTAAAACTACTACAATTAAAATTGCTTAGTACTTACAAAACGATTATCGAGTGTACTATACAAGACAATGAACTATAAAAGAACAAATACTTTACATAGACTTGACTAAAATAGTATTAAGTATAAAAGAGTACTATACAATCTTACAAAACAATTTAAACTACATTAACTTTTATACAAAAGGCATATAGACATAACATGTTATAATGACTTTATAGACAGGTGATTTGATTCAGGTCTCTTATTTAATTATTATCTATGGGTTTGTTAATGTTTGGTTTATAATCATTTATTAATAATACCAATAATTTATTATTACGATTTCAACGGATTAGTATCTTTTTTTCTGTTGGAAAGTTTATAAGCATTTTTGGTTGCAAAGGTTTCGTTCATATTGTAACTGGCTACGATTTGTTTGATCTAACGATTTATGTATCTTATGCCCAGTCTTTCCATCTTCTAATAAATTTATCCAGTAAATAATTGCCATAATTACAATTGAATCTACAAACGTTTCTCTGACAATTAACTGTCCGATACAGTTATAAGCAGATGGAAAGATCGACCCTTAGAATATTAAAAGCAGGATTTGTTTAATTTTAGTACAATGATTAATTTATCACGATCTAGTGACTAACTTAAAAAAAGAGGAAGACTGCTGTTATAGTCATACAAATAATAGCGACTCGAAAATGTTGCTAAAGTCTAAACAGATTAATTAAATAGTAAATGGAAGATTTACAAATTTTAAATAAGTCTTTTACTGATATAGTGATTAATTTGATAACAATAATACCAACATTTTGTACAAATAACTTGAATTCAGCTTAAGGCTAAAAATATACGTAATCTATACATTTAAAACACATGGCTCATTTTTGTTCCAGTTCGTTTGATAGCTCTACTGGGCCGATTTACGGAATTCTTTATTAACATTAAAGCTTTCGTTGGGTATATTAGTCAACACTACTTAATATCCGTACTTCTTTAAGTTTTATATTTTTAAATTAATAAATTTAAAGCATTTATTTGGATACGCAAGAGAACGACCATCTACTTGCAGCGCTCTCTCAGTCCACAACGTTGGTAACGTTTGGAACTATTCACGATTATAAAAGTTATGCATAGTTGAAAACCCATGGAAAGCAGACAAAAGTTGTAAATTACTGGAGCGATTTTTATAAAGATTTCATTGTTGGCGATCAAACTTATCGTATTCCCATTAACACTGCTTTAGACTACGAAAATCTTATGTACTTCGATAGTGTATACACCGGCCATATTGAACTTTATTGTATCGATCAATAATTATTTGCTGATCTATATATTTAAAACACTGCTCATTTTTGTTCCACTTCATCTAACATTACTTTTTATTTTCATTTAATTTATTTATTCATTTATTTTTATAACCGTTTTTGTAGTGTGTGGAGATTTAGTGATTTTTTAGTTATTTATATTTATAATTTAAAAACATTATTTGTGAGCAATACATTAGGTCGACTGCCCAGTTACAGCGCTTGCTTCGCGTTTTGGAAGTAAATATCCTCCCTATACCTGTTTACTATACCACCAACAAATAGTATGTGGAGGATATTCACGAAATTCGATATCTCTGCCTGTTTTTTCAAAATTTTTAATTTTTGACTGCAGATTTAGCAGTTGAGGCCAGAGAATTCGAAAACCGACTCTCGCAATGCAACACATGTCGGTATGCTGCTTTAATGTGTGGGCACGAGCATGATAGCGATATAAGCTCCATCGCGAGAGAGTCGATTATACACTTACCGTTACTGTCAGTTTTGGAAATATGATGACAATGTAGAATAAGAATGTCTAAGAACTAATGTTTTATCTCTTAAGGGACGTGGAGGAAATCACCGACAAAGTCTAGAAATCTGCTGAATTAAGTATATGATATATGAATTTAACGTAGAATCTTATGGTAAGAATGAGTGAGTAAGTCGGAGGAGGAAACCGTACGTGAATTCAGGGGGTTGGGGTAAGCCGGAAAAGTGGAGTTAAGTCTGAGTACGAGATAAGTTGTGGTGATAAGCCGGAGAAAAGAGTAAGAGGAAGGTAACAAAGGTAGGAAGGAAGTGTCAGTCGGGGTTGGTGGGAGGGAGGGGTAAGTCGGCGGTGTTTGCTAAATAACTCATTCAGAAGTTCGTCTGAGAATGGTAAACGTAGTATTTTCAACTGTTTCTATTCGATTGCGTTTATTTGATAAATATTAGTATTAAATAATCCCTAAGTTTAGAAAACTGGTATATTAAGCAAATGATATACGAATTCAGTATAGAATCTTATAGTAAGAACAGTTCGGTAAGTCGGGAGAGGGGTCCGATGGGGAGTTAGCCGGAGGGGGTATGTTAGAGTGAGAGATAAGCCGGAGAACAGAGCTAATTCTGTGGAAGACATAAGTTGGGGGGGGGTAAGCCGGTAAAAGGAGTAAGACAAGGGTAACTAAGAGGGGAAGGGAGGGTACGTCGGGGGTGTTTGTTAAATAACGGGTTTAAAAGTTCGTCTGAGAATGACGAGCTTCGTATTTGCAACTGTTTTTGTTCGATTGCGTTTATTTGATAAAGATTAATATTAAATAAATAATCACGCTTGGACACCCGAAGAATTGTAATCACACAACGAATCATTGCTTATAAGGAAATCCTTCAATAAATTAGCCTTTTGTCCGTCCTGTTTTGACGAGGTTTTCCTAGTCTATATATTTAAAACGCAAGGCTTATTTTTGTTTCAGTTCGTTTGAGAGTTCCACTGGGTCGGTTTACGTGACATTTTTTATATTGGAGCTTTCGCTGTGTAGATTAGTCAACGCTACTTAATTTTTGTATTGTTATAATTTTTATATTTTTAAATGCAGAAATTAGAAATATTTATTTCGAGACGCTTGATAAAGGCCCAGCCATTTGATGCGCCCTCTTAGCCTCCAGCGCGTTAATGGAAGTGATCTGTCTATAAGCGTGAGTAATTCTGAAAAGAATTACACTCGCTTATAGACAGATCACTTCCATCACTAGCGTAAATGGTTGAAGCTGTAGATAAGGACTGTATCGAAAGAAAGACATATTGAGACTCCTATACCTTTTATAATTATGCAATACTTATAATAACTTTATAATAAAACACTTTAATATCTAGAAAATGTAACAATTTACAAAAATATAAAAAAATTATTATTATATTGACAATTCTCTCGCTTTCCTTTTCAGATTACGCCTTAAGTTTTGGACGACCTTCTTTGTGACTGCTTTGGTGACCTTATTCCACTCTTTTTGAAATTTTCTGTGTAGTTGCCGCTTCAACGTTTTTCTGAAGACGTTGTTTAATAATAAACAAATAAACAAATTATTATCGATATTATTTTAAAAATATTTCACAGCTTACTTTTGTGATTATTTAAAAATGTACAACTTTCTTTTTGATACAGTCCTTATGTGCTATAGCTATTTCTAGCGGATGTAAATTTCATATTTCGGTGATTATTAATCTTCAAAAAAATTCAAAATTTTAAAATGCTGGACAATTATTATTTCAAAATAGGAAAATAGTTGTTTTTATTTAAAGGCACTAGAGTTCGACTTCTATTACGAATGTGGATATAATTTAACATTTTAATAAGATGACCACATGAAAAAGAAAAATATTTTTTTCTGAAATTATAAAGTTATAGAAAATTTAAAACAATATTTAATTTTTGAGTTAGTTCACTTCATGCAAATAACTAGTATATAAATTACAATAAACGATTTTGTAAAAAGGATTTGCAACAAAATTCATTAATTTTATATTATAAATATGCTATTTGTTACGCCACTATGCGTGTATGCTACGCCGACAGCAACCTGTGGACACTTTGCCCATCGTGAACACTACCCCTACGACATTAGCCTGACCAGCTAAACTAACCTAACCTATGCCAAAGAAAGCCTCTTATTCTATTTTATCATTTTATTTTTTAAATTATTTTCTAATAAATATTCACTAACGTTCACAAATAATTATTATTTGGGAATATGTATTAGAAATTATAATTAAAAAAATTAATTATAATTAATTGTTAAATTAATCCTATCTCTGATTTCATCTTCCAATTTTCTTCTCTTTTAAATAAAGAGGGTACGTTAATTTTCGTATTTTGCAAAAATTGCAATTTGTAGTTTTCATAGTAATATTCCTAATTCATTCATAACGGTAGAAGTTCGTCATTGCAATCTTATTCTATCGTTTAATATCAGTAACGTTTTAATTACGTACTTCATTGTAATCTAGTAATTCTTGTTTTTAAGCATTCTATCAGATATAATAAAAACACATTTCATTAATTTAGTTTTTTTTATCTTTTCTATAATAAATTGCATTTAGTTCTTAATTTTTTTTCAATTTTAAGCTAATGGTAATTCCCTAATTTATTATTTTCAACATAATTGAATTTGAACAGAAATTAAAGTTGTTAATTAGACTGTAAAACTTAGTAGGTATCTAAATTTTGAATTAAAAAATTGGAGTTTCAAATTGGAATCTTTTGTGAAGTTAAGATTTTTAGAAATCATGTCGAATTAAGCATTTATAATTAGTTAGAAAAGTTGAATGTCGAATCTGATTAAGCGTTTAAAATTACCATTTACACTATAGAATTTCAAATAAATTATTTTAAACCCATAATTTGGAACATGAAATTCTAAGTGCCAACATAAATAATTAACATTTTTAAAGTTTAATTTAAAATTTACAATTGGCTATGGAATGTAAATGCAATTGAAAATTAGCATTTGGAATGAATAAAGAAGATATTCAGTTAGTTTGATTTGCATCTTGTAGTAGCTGAGAAAAATCATATCAAAAATTGATGCTATTGGCAACTTAGGGATCGTTGTGGTTTTCAATTAGTATTTGAGATGTTCTCAATTTATGAATCCTAGCTACTAAACGTTTATAAAATACATATTAAAAATATTGGTGGTGGATTTAAGGGGGACTGTATCTGTTAAAGCGCGTAGAGCATCTATTTTATTCATTACGAATCTTATCTAACTAACTAACCTTATATTAATGTCGAGATATTCTTCGACAAATTATACGAAATATCTCGTATATTTATTTTTTTATCTCATTAATTTAATTTATGATTTTACTGAAAATTGACTTGGGTCTTTTTATTTGTGTAATGCTTCATTTCGTCACTAGTAACATAAAATAACACTTCAGTACACACGTTACCTTTAAATAGGTATAGCGTATCTAATACTTCAAATAAATCTACATCTATTACATATTTTTCATTTTATCATATTTTCTTACGACGCTATTTCATCCAGTGAATCTGCAATTTTCTATTACAGTTTTTTTGCAAATTCCCTCTTTTTATTTTGCTAAGCGAACACGTTATTGATTGCCCCTTTTCATGTCTGCTGCAAGCGGCAAGGTTAACTCTTCACATTCTTAAATAGCAAACGGAAACTATATTTTTCCCCTTTTTCAAATTTCGTTCAACTGTTTTCTGAAAGATTTTCTTTGTCTACACTTATTTCCCTTATACCTTTCTTTTTCAATACGCATTTCATCTCAATGTTTAAAATGATGTGCTGGATATTGTTTAGCAATATAAACTACATCACATCGGTTTATGTAAAAATTGTTCTTTGATGCCTTTTATGACGATTTAGTTCAAATACACTTGAGACATTTTATTTTATAACATGTCGAGAAATCGTTTATGAGGTTTGTTGACACTACTTGACAGTTTTGCAGAATATTGTTTTATATTAAGGAATTCAATTTTCCAAGGTATACATAAAAAGAAAACGCGTTATATACACAAGCAGGACTGCAACTGGTATTCATTTTTACAATAGATTTTTATAATTAACATAATTGTTACAAGGGTTAATTTGTGAATCGATCGAGTAAAGTGCAATAAACATTACGAGACTGATAATCTTGGGATTCTCATGTGTGAAGAGATTAACAACTACTCAAACTAATTGCTAGGGTACACTAACTAATAAGCTATAGAGTGATTATTTAAGGATTATAGAAATTAGAATTGCACTATAAAATGTGCATGTAAAATAATAATAATTGCATTTTTGTTAAATCATTTGAATTGTATATTGTACAACTAGTTTTGAAAATTATACTTTTTTCACGAATTTGCAGGTTTAATTAACGAGGGCGAAGCTCGAGTTTATCAAGTAAATGAGTGAAAAAGAGACTTTTATAACGTGTTGTACAGAACATTTTTTGAGAAATTTGTCGTAAAAGCATGTATGCAAAATTTAAAAAAATCGGAAAACAGTATTTTTTGAGATTGAAGTTTGTTTTTTACAGACATAATTAAAAAATAATTAAAAAAGTGCTCTTTTAATTACTCATTTTATTTTTTTAACTAGATCTTGTTCATAAGATATTGCCGAGGATACGGTTGTGTTTGCAGGTGAAAAATAATAGTTTGTACAACGTGTGTAGAATGATGCCTATATCGCACGAGGACGAAGTTTGAGTGCGATATGGGCAAAATGCATCATTTTGATCCCCAACGTGGTTTTAAATCAGTTAAATTCTGAGAAAATTTCGAGTTCAAATAGTAACAGCATTTTAATAATATAAAAAATTAATTTTCAAGGAATAGTCTTGAACAATTAACTAACCTTTATCACTTGAAGTGCAGGCTCAACAGCCTCCAGAACAACAGCAGTTTGTCTACTTGATTTAACTAAAAAATCACACCGAGAAATTATTTCTTATCATGTCTATTACGTACTTAGATCCTTTAACAACTACCTATCATAAAGGTCTAACTTATTCCTTGTAGTGATGCCCACGAGACTCGCGACACGAGACTTTTGTTAACTCTAGCACAAAATAAAACGAATCTCGTCTCGCATCTCGTCTCGTCTCGTCTCGAATCTCGCGCGAGAAATCTCGCGAGTCTCGCACTTGTTCTTTGGAAGATATAGTATATCAGAATTTAAATGAAAAGTCGAAAAGGAATGTAATGCCTAATTAATAATTAAATAAAGTCTAGATTATTGTGTATATTTACAAAAGTTAAATCTTTTAAACCTTTTATACTACCTTCTTCGCAGTTTATTATTGAAAAATAGTCTACTCTTTCTCTTTGATAAATTTGTCTTGATAGTTGTGGTAGATCTCCCAGTTGAAACTTCACTCTCATTTTCAATTTAGGAGTAAATAATTTGTCACTATCAGTAGAATAATCACCACTAAATTTTCTCTTGTTCTTCAATGTTTTTTCGTTTTCGTTTTGAAAAATTATGACTCATTTTAAACAAGCGTAATTTTAATAATCATGTATTACCTACATTAAACTCAAAATTTATAATGTAGAATTATTATCGTTTTAGTATTATTAGCATTTACTATAAATTATTTAGGTAATGATGTGTAACAATGTCAATGTGTTAATAAAAAGAAATATGGGTCAGTATTAAGATTTATTGAATAGTTCTTTTAAACATGAAATAATCCGTCATTAAGTAGTTAATGATATCATCAGAGCAGTTCCCACAAAAATATTATAAATGTTTCACGATCGAAATAAAACAATTAGTTTTCTCTTAAAATTGGTAAATTTTAGTTAGGTCGGTAAAGTTCAGTGTGAGTTAATTTAGTGGAGGTGATGTGCAATTAAATTATGAATTAAAAGGGTGAGTCGTGTCACTAAGTATCATGCTTGCGAGTATGTGGAATTATTGTTGTTTTTGTATTTTTAGTATTTCCAATAAGTTAGTTAAGTAATGATCTGTAACAATTTCCATGCGTTAATAAACAGAAATATGGGTCAGTATTAAGATTTATTGAATAGTTCTTTTAAAAATGAAATAATGCATAGCCAAGTAGTTGATGATATCATCAGAGTAGGTCCTACGAAAATATTATAAATGCTTCATTATGGATGTAAAACATTTAGTTTTCTCTTAATATTGGTCAAGTGCAGTTAGGTGAATACAGTTCAGTGTGAGTTAATTTAGTGGTGGTAGTGTGCACTTAAAATAATTAAAAGGGTTAGTTGTTTTCACTAAGTATCATGCTTGCGAGTATGTCTGTGTAGAAATGCATGTGAATTATGCCCTGTCAAAGAGCTACGTATTATCATTGGGTATTATAGAAGCATTTAGATTGTGTTTGATTATATTTATAAATCTTGTAATAATTAGAGTGCGATGTATCTAGATGCCTTACAATGTTTAACATGAATCTTTATGAACGCTTCTGAGATTTTGTGGTGACCCTAATGATTTAGTATGAGGTATATGAGAAACTTAGGGGTCGCATAAATGAGTTGTTTGTGGAAGTTGCAGTTGAGTGATTCCTGGCTCAGTGGGGATAGTGGTAATCCCTCCACGACAACGATGATTGTTGAGTTGAGCGATTCCTCTTCAATCGAGGCTGATCAGTTGAATATCTTGCCGGCGGTGGCAGCCCATAGACAGGTGTGGAGGGTTGTTGAGTGATTTCAATCCATGTGTGGTCCACATCCTGAACGGTGCGAGTTGAGCGAGTCCTCGTTGCCCAACGTGGGTGGTCCAGTCAATGACGTTGAGTGAGTCCGTCATCAGCGCCGTTGTGTGAGTCCGGTGCAAGGCCGTTGAGTGATTCCGACCGGGGCTGTTGAGTGATTCCAGCCGGGGTTGTTGAGTGATTCCAGCCCGATTGCAGGTGCATTAGTTGCAGCAAGCTAGATATTATCTCTGTATGATGTTTAGATGAATTAGATTATGTATAGGTTGCGAGCGAATGTGTGTTAGAGATAAATACTTACTTACAGGGTTGTTCTTTCAGCAGATAATATCGGTGCTGCAAATTAAGTAGAGTAAGCAATTGGTGTAAACGAGATCTAAAGGACAGCTTACAGGTTTGTGTTATATTTTTACATAATCGTTTTAAGACAAAAAAAATGCAAGTTGCAGATTTGTTGATTATACAATCCTCGTTTTTACTCATTGACAGATCAGCGTCTCACAATAAACTGTTTTAAATCTACGAAACTAGTACTAACCTTAATATTTCCAAATCAAAGCAAAACCAATTTTAAATTTATTAGATTAAAAAACTGCCAGTATTTAATTCTTAAAAATCAAATGTTTACCGTGATCGAATAACAAAACGGGAATGTCCAAAGCCAAAACCTTATATTAAATATTTAAATCACAGAGTCAACAAAACTTTAAATCATAATTTAATGATTTTTTATTTAGCTCATTAAATCTAGGTATTTAGTTTCCTTTCTTAACATCTTATAACTCTTCTTTTAGTATCAAACATTTCTTTAAACGGATCTCAGAAAAAACAATTCGATGACAATTTTTGGCTGCTTATACTTGTAAACATTCATTAATCCTTTATTTTATTACACGATACAGAGACTGCTAACAAAACAAAATCCATAAACACATATACAAAATGCTTTATCCATAACGAAATATAAGTGATTTTATTGTTATGAATTATGATATTTTATACTTGATTATTTTGTTTTTGATTATACATAATAGAATATTATACATATTATACATAATATAATATTGATATACATAAAACTGCAACGTAGACAGCAACAAAGTAGATTATAAAATTTATGGCCAAACGGTAAATTATTGTATTGTATGGGTACTCGAATTTCTAATAAAACATAAAATTATTTTTAGCTTGTTAAATTTGAAATAATTTCTATAACGCGAGACTTTTGCGAGATTTCTCACGCCAGATACGAAAGGATATTTTAAAAAATCTCGTCTCGTTTCGCAAGCAATAAGTACACTCTCGTCTCGCAAACGAATGGATATTTTCGAGACTCTCGTAAACGAGACTTATCGTGAGCATCACTAATTCCTTGCCAACAATCAACTGTAAATATAACAGGTAGAGTTAGGAACTTAGTCTCATCCATTTATGTGGCAGGTTAAACAAGTCTGGGGCAAGACAAAAAAACAATGTTCAAAGTGGAATGAATATACGAGTTGTCTGCTTTTGCGGCAAGTAAATACGGACGAAGTAACTAGATAGAATATTCATCATAGTTTATTTGTACCTTTGTAAACATAGAAGTCTGGGTAAATAGCTAGTAAATATCCCTTAAAATAGCTTTACATCATATAATACATCTTATCAAGATCGCAGCAAATCCACAAAAATCGAATAACGTCCAAATCGTATTTATTGTTGTGAATTGAAAATTAAACTTTTACGATTCCATCAATAATTAATCACATTTGACTGTAACTTATCGTTAGATGCGACACGTTCAAAACTTAATAAAATTATCATTGTTTCTTCAAGTTCTAAGTTAACCAATTTTACAGCCTCCAAACTGTGACTTTGAAAGTTATTTTTACTAGCGGCTAATATATCCAGTAGCCGTCGCTAACTTTTTGTTCAATACCAAAGTTGTTCCTAGGAAGTTTCTTAATGCATTTAAACTTTTCTTCGTTGTTCTTTTTGTTAAATGGCTTTAGGGTGATAAATCCATAAGCCTCTGCTACCTACTTGAATTTGTAGCTGATAAAGTTGCTGTCGTTAGTTGCTCTACATCGTCTTTATATTCTTTTTAACTATTTAATCGGAAGCAAATGTAAAAAGTAAAAAAGTTAAATTTGAACTCTTGTTGTCTAGTATGCTAGGCTAGTCGCTAGACTAGATAAGTGTTAGCTAAACTAAGATGAGATGAAAGGCGAAATGTAATCAACATCTAATTACGTCCTGGCCCGCTGCTTTAATTACATATTTCCTGGTTTATTTGATGTAACAGCTGAACTAATTCGAGATGAAACGAAGATAACATATATTAAGTATGCATATATGCACTAGATTAAAAGGAGTTCGTATTTGACAACTCTATGACTCTATACTCACATAAACTGCTACCTGGATAAATCCCAAGAAATATAATAGTTTCTAAATACTGTGTAGCTAGAGAAAGCTTACTATAAAACATCATTGTATGTACATCTATATAAATCTTTAAAATATAAAAAAGCTTGAGCGAGCTGCGTAGTGTATCAGACCTTGTTACATGTTTCGATATTCATGAATCCTGGAGTTCATAAAATAATATACACAGCACTTTACATTTGTTTTGCTGAAAACGAAAAAAAAAGTTAATATGATCAAACGGTGCATTAAAATTACTAAATAATTAACAAAATTGGGATTTCGTAAAAAGTTTACCTTAAGGGTCTACAGTACGTAGGAATTTATGATCGCTAAAATGATTTTCGCTCTATGCTTCTCATTCAGTTATTTCTTAGAATTTTCACACCCTACTTGAAACAAAATAAAAAGGAAAGTCCATTTTACCCCCTGCTCTTCTGATTTAAGGATAAGGTGTTTTTAATGAAAAAAGTTTACAAGAAAAGCACAGAAAAATTGATTGATGTTTAAAAAATGTAAAATATTAACCAAGGGTAATTCTGAAAAATGATTCAAAAGCGCATGAGTAGCTTATTAATCGTACTTCACTTTGCTTTTTGTTTCATTTTAATAGATGAATTAATAAGATCAGGAGACAATAATTGTAAATCAATTTTTTTTGTATTTTTAGTTATTATTCGTGTCAAAAGAAATCACTACATTTTTAAATACTGTAAATACCAAACGTGGTTCCGCCCAGTTTAGAACCATGCGTGCGGTATTATAGCATATGAATAAAATGTAGCAAATGCTTAGCAAATTGTTCCTAAAATAATCCCACTTTGTTTTAATTTGTAACGGCACTTCCTCATCCCATGATAATCCATTTCTCCACAAAACTTGCAAAATTAGTTTAGCCTTAGTGAGCACTGGGCCAGCCAGACCCAATAGATCAAAAATCTGAGCTACCGTAGACAATATCCCCCTTTTAGTAATTTCTCTATCCAACACCTGACTAACCTGAAAATGCAAGACGTCCCTATTTGAATCCTAATACAAACCCAAGGTTTTATGATCAGATCCATCAGAAATATAATGTTCAATTTCTTGTGCTCAATATTTTCATATCTAGTATTGAATACTCTCTTGTCGTTAGACATCCATTTTCCCAATACAAACCCAGCCTTACTAAGAATTCCGGTTATTTCATTCTTTAATTTTCCAGCATTTTCTACCGTATTTGAACCTGACAAAAGATCATCCATATAAAAATCCCTGAGAATGATCTTAGATGCATCTGGTAGTTGTTTCATACGTCCATGTGCCAACTGTTGCAAACACCTAACTGCTAAGAATGAAGCTGGACCCGTCCCATATGTGACTGTATTTAATACGTAAATACTCAATGCTCCATTCGTCGGATCTCGCCACAAAATATTTTGAAGCTTCCTTTGATCTTCATTTACCCAAATTTGTCGATACATTTTTGCTGCATCAGCGGTAACGACGATCCGATGTTCACGAAATCGCAATAAGATGGCAAACAAGTCGTCCTGCAGCTTTGGCCCCACCATTAAAATATTATTTAATGACACCCCATTATCTGAAGCTGCGCTAGCATCGAATACTACCCTTAATTTTGTAGTTAATGATGTTTTCTTAACTACGCCATGGTGCGGTATAAAATACAAATCATCTGTACCAATTCCAAAATAATTATCTAAATCTACCCTATCTATTTCCCGAATCTTGGACATATGACCCAACTCTATATATTCAGACATAAAGTCAGAATACTCCCTTTTTAAAGCTTCATTTTTTGAAAACTTCCTCTCCAGATGCTCAAAACGTTTAAGAGCTATTTTAAAGGAAAATCCTAAGTTCAACCCGTTGTCTTTTATTGGCAAATTTACTACGAACTTACCCCTTTCATCTCTCTTCGTAGTTTCCCTAAAAATCTCTTCGCATCTCTCTTCTTCCCTAGACCATCTACTTTCTTGGGGAAGTTCCTCAATTACCCAAAACCTCTTTAATTGGTTACGCAGAGCTGCATTTGATATTAAATGACAGCTTTGCATCCTAATAACTAATCTATAATTTAAACCGTTGGCAGGTCCTGCAACGATCCAACCCAATTTCGCTTTTTGCATTATAGGTTTCCCAATTCCCAATTTATACTGCTCCCCAAGAACAAGATCCCAGAAAATCGAAGAACCCAATAGAATATCTATCTTTCCCGGAGTAGCAAACCCTTCATCAGCTAATACCATATCCCTAGGAATGTTAAATAACTGATGATTTACTTCAAAAGACGGTACCCTATCTGAAATTTTATCAATGACCAAAAAGGAGTTATTTGAAATCCAATCACCACATAATGACGTTATGTTTCCCGTTACAACTTTATCGATATGCATTATGTCTTTCCCAATTCCCATTATCGACATGTTAATTCCCTTTGCAGGAAGTTGCAATTTTTCCCGAAGTTCCTTGGTCATGAATGAAGATTGCGACCCTGAATCTAATAATCCCCTGCATAAATGTTTATTTCCCTGCACGTCTTCTATTCCTACCATGCCCGTCGATAACAGTACATCTGACACTGCAACCCCAAGATTATGGTCTGTCACAAATGCTTGACTGCTCGCAACCAAATTTTCATCAACCGCATTCTCTGCCGGTACCGATGCCCCTGTTTGTTGATGTTCATGCAATACAAAGTTGTGTTTTCTTCCAC
Organism: Agrypnus murinus; assembly: GCA_929113105.1. Taxonomy (NCBI): domain Eukaryota; kingdom Metazoa; phylum Arthropoda; class Insecta; order Coleoptera; family Elateridae; genus Agrypnus; species Agrypnus murinus. Next base: position 3,049,198 of record OV816026.1, on the reverse strand, counting down.
AATATTTACAACCCCTTGCGAAGCAGTTTTGTACCCTATGCCCATATTTAAGGCAATTCCAACATAGATTTGCTCTATTAATTTCCTTTCTTTTGTCAGGTAAGGACAAATTCAAAAACATTTCACATGTGTGCACCGGATGGGATTCATTCTTACAAATGACACATTTTTGACCCAAGTTCTTTAACCCATTTGTTACAAACGTCTTTGTTTTCACTGTTTGTTTTTTGTATCCGATTTACTAAAAATGTGTCTATTTGTTCCGAAGTTGAAGTTCGGCTTATTTGTTTCGATTTTACCACTAACCCTATGATGCGTGTCTGGTTCTAATAACTTAGATTTATCAGAAAGAAATTCCAAGAAATGGTCTATTGAAGGAAAATTATTTACCCCAATTTTGGCCTTCCATTCCTTTTTTATTGTTATTGTGTCTAATTTCTTTTGCATGTGAAAAATAAAATGTTTCCCAATCTTCTACATTGTGCCCCAAATTATTTAATGCCCTAATGTTTTTTCTTAATGCACTCAGAAATTTACTAATTTGTTCATACGACTGCTTATGACCCATCATTGGAAATTCATCCAGTGCCTCTAAATGACTATATGTAATAATTTTTTTATTTTCGTACTCTATTTTTAATAAATCCAGTGCATCCCTATAATTAGCCTCAGTAATTTGCATGTCTTCAATTAGTTCTGCGGCTGAACCTATCAATGGCCGTTTTAAATAAACAAACTTTTGATAACTTGATAATTTTGAATTTGAGTCTATAAGTGTACTGAATGCATCCCAAAAACTAACCCATTTATTCTAACACCCATCAAATTTAGGTACATCAATAGGCGCTAACTGCATATGTATACTGGCATTATTAGGCTGTTCCCCTTCAATTGTACATTTCGTCGTAAATGATTTTCTACATTGTGCATGTTCTGATTTTGCGTATTTTGAACTCCTTTTGCAACTAAACCTTTTGCTAACCCAAGTGTATCATAATACGTTTCCTCAAAATGTACCCTTTCCTCTTGTTGCTTTTCACTTGTATCATTTTTTCAATTTCTAATTGAATATGTTGAAATTCAGCCCACCATTCATTACACTTTTGAATTCTTATTTCCACCCTACTAATATCATCTAAACTGACTGATTTTATAAAATTTTCAAACCGCGTCAATTGACCATTTATTATCCCACGCTTATAAATTAAATCGGCTAATTCGGCATTTTGTGTGCTTTCATTTGCAATTACTTCATTTGGCATTTTGAAAATCAAATTAATATATATTGCTCAGACAGAACACAAAGAAAACAAAGGATTTTGTGAACGGAAATCGGTACTCACCAATAGTTGTCGACCCTACGCCGATGTCAATTAGACACGCTCTTTGCAAACCATTTATTTTTTCTTAAAATACCCAATACTTAAAAATGTGTGGTAGAAACCATTGAAACTATTCCAATCGTCCTCTGCTAAATGCCCGCTTAGCCTGTTGACCTGCTTTATGGTTCTCACTGGGTGCCGCTTCCCTTCGGTTATTTCTTTGTAACTGCACTTGACCCAACGATTATCACTTGATTGTATGTTTATTGCTACTGTAAATCCCAACTCACTTAAATATTTTACAATAGCAACATTCCCTTAATTAAACTGCTTCCTTGAATACACTATTTTTAACGATTTTGCACTGATTTTTCACACTGAAATATTTCTTACAAAGAAATATCCGGCTCGATTGGACCAAAATGTTCGATGTTAGTGGACTGTATTTTTTTATGTAATTGAAACGCCGGTAAAAACCTTAATCGTATATTAAAAATATAAACAAATAAAAACAGTTTAACTACAAATATTATTATTAAAGAGGAAGCGACACTTTTCGACCGTTCTGTTCCGTTGTTCTGAAGAGACTCTTGTTTTACTTCTTCAGATCCTGCAAGACCTTTAGGGATACACCACTCTCATTCTCATATGCACCAGTTTAACGTAAAACAGATGTATCCCTTAACAGGCCACCCTGAACATTAACTCTATGAAAATATTGAAACCTTGAACGTTGTTTTTACATCAGAACTATTTCAGCATAATCTTCTAATCTTTGAGATGTAGCGTAATTTCTGTAACTTTAACACTCTTAAATCTCTGGTAAGTTTTTGTAGTTTATAGTTTTAATAACCATTCCGTAATTTTGCTGTTTGAATTGATGATTCGAATTGAAACAAAATTAACACTACTACTATTTCAACGGAAATCTAATTTTTTGAGGAAATTTTGATTTCAATCATATATATTTAACTAGTTATGTCATTTTATTCTTAGTAAATAACACTTACAACAAAATGTAAAAAAAGAGATGGCGTATGCTTGATAGTTCACGTGCAAGCTTGACTCGCTTTTCGTAGAATTTTCTCTTTTGTTCTGAAAAATTTATTCATATTCTGCAACCACACAACAAAGGGTTGACAATATTATAATGTTGGTTAAAGCTGCTTCCTTTGTTGCTTTACATGTTACATAACTATATTGTAGATCGTGTTAGATATCATCACATGTACTTTTAAATATGTACATTTTAATTATTTAGAATAACATAATCCCTTGTGTTCATGTTTGCGTTTAGTCCGAGGTTAATAGAAAAAGCTAAAAATTGCGATCGATAACTATAATAATAAACAGATTAGTGACGTTGCATGATTTTAAAATAGGGCTGGATAGCAAGGTTTTGGAAAATGTATGCCCTGTAACATTCACAGATTAAATACACTGTATAACCTTCTTCACTTGGCTTCATCTTCGGCCTTGGTTCGACGGCATGTCGACTGTGAGTAAAAGTTATAATAACTTGTGTAAAAGTATTATATGTAATGATTCACAAAAATTCGTCTAATTAAAATTAGAAACACCAATTCTATTGAACCTATTTAAATAAACCTTTTATTTCTTGGTTTGAAATTTGCAAAAATAAGCACATTTTAAAATAAGTATTGCTTACTTAAGCACATAATATAAATATTTTTATTACTCCACTATGTAACGTCACGCAGCTATTCGCTAGATGGGAACATCATTTTCAGATCACGAAGTAAAATCTTGAGAAGCCAGAATTAATTTTAAATTGTAAATGACTAAGGCTATCTATCATAGTCACGACAGTAGGTATCATATAGGTATATAACACTAAATTTTTAAAATTTCTAGGGCCATCACATGGTTATGATGTGACCGTTTTGATCAATATTAGAACTTTTGCGTTTGAAAGACCTTCATTCCAATTCCGAAACTTCATAATTTTAAAGCTTTAAGGTTTTGTAGTATCAAAGCGTTCTTTGAAGTTGTAAATTTTAGTCAGAATTTAAAAGTTTCAGAAAGCGGCCTTTAAAATGTCGACTGTTTCAGTTTTTAGTGTTTCTCGTTTAGCGGTAGGCTTTAATAGTTTATCGTCCGCGGTTCTGAGTTTAGAGTTTACACTACAGACCACAGTTCAGTTTATTGATCATCGTTCAATTCAACGTTTCCAATCCACATTTTACCATTGACGGTTTATCTATCACATTTCACAGACCGTGGTTTGTAGTTAGTACTTATCTTAAGAAATTATCTTAAAGTTAGAGTTTAGAAATTTTTGGTTCACATATCTCAGTTCACAGTTTATAGTTCATGATTTACTGTTCTGGGTTAACAGTCCATAGTTTATAACTTACAGTTCATAACCTACAGTTCCTAGTTCTCAGATTAGGGTTTATATTCTACAGCTGGCACTTTATAGTTCACGTTTCAAACAAGCACTAAAAAAATGTTTTTGCTTGTTTAGTATCTTTAATGTATTGTGAGTACTTAAAGTTTAAAATGCTATTTTCTCGAAGAAAACTAGCAAGAAGCGACCACATGTGGATAAGGAAAATATGTTCTAAATCATTACAGCTACCCTCTATTACGTGGTTTCTAGTTATATCAGTTACACCCTGTATAGACAATAATTTATAATTTTTAGTTCCCAGCTTGCAGTCTATGGTTAGGATTTTGCAGTTCACAGTTTATAGTTCATATTTTACAGACATCATGGTTTACGATCTACAGTCCACATATAAGATTCTTCGGTTCTTTTTTGACAGATTACTTACAATTTGCAGATTTAAATATATATAATTAAAGACTACAGTTCGCAGTTTACAGTTGACAATTTACAGTTTATAACTCATAGTTGATAATCAGCAGTCACTGTTTATCATTTACAGTTTATTAAATACAGTTTACAATTCACAGTCTATATATCATAGTTGCAGTTAAAGATAACAATTCATAGTCTGCAGTTTTTATTTGGTAATTTGAGATCTCAGAATCTCAGCTTGCTGTTTATATTAATTTCTAGTCCACAGTTTATAGCTCAAGCACTATAGTTCATAGTTCTCGGTGAATACAGTTCGTGAATCATGATTTACGGTTTACAATTCACAAGTTAGCATTTCTTAATTTCCTCTCTGAAGATACCAGTTTGTAGCTTTCCAGTTTTCCAAATTAAATCAGTTATAGTCCACCAGATAACATTTCTTAACTTCTTGTCCACAGTAATTTACAATCCACTGTACAAATTAGTTACAACTGATACATGATATTGTATAGTGTCATGATATTTAAATGCTCTAATTAAAATAATTAATAATCAAAAATATTATTTGGTAAATGGCATAGTGTTTATGATTTAAAGAGGATATATATCCTCAATCTTATAAATAAATTTTTAAATGGGTGCCCTTACTTGAACAATCCAATACAATGTTTACATACACACAAAAACACATATTTTAAGTAAATGATACTATATTATTGGATTTAGCTTTCATGATGAAAATTATTGCCTTGTTTGTTGGGTATGTAGAATAGTTCGTACAAGAAGTTTTTTAATTTTAGATATATTAGCTTGTATTCTGGTATAAATTCATCTAGAAAATAATAATGCGGGTTATTATGAAGGTGTATATATAATTAAATTGACTTACATTAAATAATTACTGGTATTTATGATTTCTTCTTGCTGCGTTATTAGGTTTTTGGTGGAAATGATAATTTCCTTTCATTTTATAACTCTGTGGTTTGATGTATTAATGAAGATTTGTATAACATTTGTATAACAACTTATTTAGGTGGAGTTTCTTTTTTGAATTTGCTAAAAACATGCTTGCAGATTTGCGTTCATCATCGTAAAATGGATAAACGTAAATTTTGTTGCATAATCGGTTGTAATTATTATAGAATTATTTTAAAAAGTAAGTAGTTTAAAAGGTAAACATCTAATGCATAACAAATGCATAACATAACAAATAATGTTAATTAAGATTATTAGGGAAATAAGGACTTCTTTTCTATCTTTTTCGATTTTTAGGATAATTTTGTAATTGTAATTCATGGTTAATTTTTAAGTTATCGATAAATTAATTATTTTCTTGTGTTTAAAAAATATCATTTATTCTCTGTTTAAAATATTTTGTTATTTTGTTTCTTGTGTTCTTCCATTTTTTATGTTGTTCTAATAGAGTTAATAAATAAAACATTGTGTTGTTCATTTTTTTATTTTTTATTTGTATACTTTATTCTGTTTCTATTAATTTTGTTAACAAAACGTATATAACCTATAATAATAAAAATAGCAGAAAGCCTGATACAGTTCCTGTGGAAAAGAATTCTTCACAGCAATAATTTAAATGCCAATTATTTATGAGCAGATTAGTTTAACAAATGCAAGTTAACAAAGTAATAACAGTTTATGAATCATAGTCCGCGATTCCCTGTCCATAAATCAAAGTTTGCAGTTCTCAGTACATTATTTGAAAATCACAGATTGCGGTTTATAATCCAGTGCTGGGAACCGATTTTTACTCGAGGTAATGGTATATATTCCCGGGATTTAAGTCGAGGCTGACATACCTTGTATAAAGGTCACCTTTTATGAAGTGATATTGTTGAATTCCTCTAGCTACCTTCCACAGATACTATTCATAACGGTTTGAAAGGCTTGATTACAGAGATATCTGATACATATAGAAAATTTTCTCTTTTAATATATATATAGTAGATAGTTTACAATTTATAGATTACGAGTTCATAGTTCTTGGTATACAGTTCACAGTTCGTGATTCACGATTTACAGTTGACATTACTACAGAATACCTTAATTTTAGCTTACAGTTTACTTTCCAATTTAATAAGAATTTTATAGATCACAATATGCTATCGTTTACTGATGTCCACAGTTAACAGTTCACAGTTATCAGTTTCATAATCTGTTAACAGTTAATCAGCGTAACAGCCTACACATTAGAGTTTGTAGATTATTACTATTTTCCAGCCTACCGTTTCGATTTTACAGTTTACAACTCACAGTTCATGATTATAGTATGATATAGTATCATAGTTCATGATTATAGTTCATTGGTTATAGTATACGGGTGACAAGCTACAAGTTGTATTTTAGATTTCTTAGGTTGCAATCCAAGTTCATACTTTGCAACCCACACATTTATTGTACACAATTCATAATTCACAGTATACAGAAGTACAAATCATAGTGTTCAATTCGCAATTTAGAATTCAGCTTGCAGTCCGCCCTCTTCAGCTCATAATTTGTAGTCCACAGATCCTTGCTCATAGTTCACAGTTTGTAATTTAAATTCCAACTTCAGCTTATTTTTATTTTACGGTTTATAGTTTAGTTTACAGTGTACAGTTGACAGTTCATAGTACATAAATTGTAGTCCTCAGTTCTGGGACTTTTTACAGTTAATTTTTTGCACTCAGTCGTCTCTAGTTTGCAATTAATTGTTTTTAACCTTATTCCATGTAAGGCACATTTTACAAGCCTTGCAGTTGTATATACACGGGAACGTGAGCTGGTACATCTAGAGTTGTTTACGGGATCCTTATTAAATTCATTTTGTGAATTTATGCTTTTGAGTATACATACAGATTCAAAAGCAATTTTATGCAGATTTGTAGCGGTGCCAATAAAATAAAATAGTAAGCGCTAACTACTTCAAACGCCACATTTCCATTAAAAACTAAAATACTTTACGTTCATTTTTTTAAACGTCCCTGCGGTAAATATATAGGTATTATTTCACCAGCAAAAATATATTCCAGTTCCAATCTAAATAAATTTCAATACTAGTAGAGCTGCATTTGCATGCAGAAATTCTGTGGGAGGATCGAAAGGTTACAGTGAAAAATCCATAAAAATGAACTAACAAAAACATTTTGTTAGAAACGTAAACGTAACAAAAATGTAATTGATGCACTAAAAAGTTTTCTAAATACGATATCATTAAGCTTTTAATTTTAATTTTGTACCTGCAAAAAAGCTATATGTACAGGAAATTCGGAAGTGAAATTAGTAAAATGTATTTAAAGTAGTATAAACATAAGGGGGAAATAGAATAATATAATTTACACTAGAAAACCATTAATATTAATAAATGCGATTACTTACAGGACAGCTTTAATTTATTACAACATAAAGGTGAAAAATTACGAACGAATGCAGCCATTCTGTGGCATTTAAAATAAACCAAACTTAAAAATTACTCTTAAATAATAAACAGAACGCCACGGCTAGCGGTGAAGTTGAACAACGTAATTAGTTTTAATCAGATTTCAATAATGAACTTAAATGTTCATTATAAGCGCCATTGGTTTAAAATAAGGATATTCGAAGTTGACATTAAATATTGTTTGATTGCAGATAATTCAGTTGCTAAATTGAGATTCGTGAAATCTAGAACGTAGAGTTTAACAAACACGTATAGGCTTATTATTTTTAAATAATATTAATATATATTGTAGTGTTACACATAGAATATTGTGAATAAATAAATATAATTTTAACACCACAGCTACTCATTTATTGTGACAATAAAAACGTTTTAATAAGCATGAACACAATAACACAAAAATAACAACATTAAACTCAGGGTAAATAAGTGGCATTAAAGATTAAATTCCTAATTTAACAATTCCTAATAATGATTTTCTGTTACTCACAGTTTATTGTTTTAGAATATAAAAAGGTCTTATTTAAAAGTGGCGCGTTCCTTAATATCTTCTTTGTCATTTGTAAACTTTAGTAGAGTTCCAATTCCATTTACCAACATCTATCTTCAGCTAGAAATTGTTAACTCCATGAAAGATCGTACTCTCATCCTATTAAATTCATATTTTGGGACTAAATACAATGTTCGTCCCTTATAATAAAAATGAATTGTTTTCTTTCTTCTTTTTACAACTGCTTTTTTAAATTATTTTGAATTTGAATTATTTTTTTTAAATTAAATTATCTCTAATTTTCATAAGTCAATATTCTCTTACATTCTTACACTGTGTTTCCCCACTACCTATTAGCTAAATTCGTTTTAACAATTTCTCTATCTATAAAACTTAATCTTCTTTTTTAACTTTCAATCCGAAATTTTAAATCTCACGTATTAAACTTACCTGCTAACTTTACTTATCTAAGCTTGCAAACTTCGGCCACTTTTCAAAATGATTTTTTTCTTAAAAAACCACGCGCGACTGTTATTGCAGTCATGTGGTGTGTAACCTTCAGCTTTTAAAAATATTGTCTTTTTATGTACATTAGCTTACTACGGCTGATTTTGCTTTGTTGTTTAATTTTATTGTCTATGTAAAATCTCAAGTACTTATTATGTTAATTAATGTTAATGTTAATTTCAATAATTTCAATTTCAATAAAGTCTATTCTATTCTATTATATTCTATTCTGTTACCCAAGTTTTTTCAAAATTTTATTAAGTAACTTAACGAACACAAAACCGATAAATACATAAAAATTATGTATTGACCAATAAACACAAAACTTGGCAATACCAATTGTAACGGTATGTTTCTTTACCAGTCTTGAACTAATGAAATCTTGGCGCAAAGTTGCTAAAAAATCTTAAATGCGGTCCTGTAAGTCTGCGCTTTTCTTGTAATTTAAAATTATATCGGCATGCGGTACAAATAAACCTCATGAAAATTGTTAAAGGTCATCTGTTAAAATCCTTTCAGACTAGTGGAGTCGTGTCGTATAATAAAATAATGAAGAATTATAGCTTCCGTCTTAAACAAGGATATTGTTTAGGCAGGTGCATGCAGCGCCAAAGAAATCCATTGTTATAATTTAAAAGATTGACATTTTTGATTGGTGTGAAATCATGTTTTCAAACTTTCTCATATACGTTTCAATTTTTTATTCCCCGAAAATATTATAAAAAACCTATTTCGTTTCAAGGAATGATCGCTTGTACGTGCTAAATGGCATTTTTTCAATAAACCATCTGCATTTCAAAATATATTTCGTCTGCAATTTACGTTGCAAGAAGTATTGCGTTTCAGACTTCTTTGTGTGAGAATCATTAATTTTGATTCGCTTAAACAAGATCATGCGATTCCTATTGGCCAATGTAAAAGTGCACCCCGCTAGAAAACACTCCGATATAGAAAAACAACCCAGATTTTAGTCAGTCTCAACTAAGTCGAGCTACCGAGTAGTCAGTTCAACTTAAGATAATGAAGTCGACTGTCTTGAAGAAGAAAAACTTTGATATCGTTCGCATGAGTTTGAAACTGCGTTTAGTAAAAGTCTCGTTGTGTTTATAATTTTCCGGATTTCTGTGCTATTAAATTGTGGGAAATTAATTTCCTTATCGAAAGTATTGTTTATCTTTATACAGTTTAACGACAAAGTTAATTTTCGTACAGTATTTCAACAATAATAATAAATAACTACAGATTCTATCCTAAGTGATTGAACTATTGAATAATAAAGAAATTCGGATCGAAGTAAAGACTAAAATTATAATTAACTACCGAATTTAAGTTAAAACTTTTATTAAAATTCTAGTGCTTGATAAAATTCAGTCTGGATTTAAGTGATAAACAGATCATACTAAAACATAATGATGCAAAGAAGTGGATTGCTTCCAATAATAATTTAATAATCAACGTTATCTGGTAAGTTATATGGTTGTATTGGAAATTTTGTTAGGGTGAATTTAATCATAAACAATTCATCTTGACATAGTGTTATGAAGGTTAATCCATCGTGGGTTCTAATTATCTGACTGCCGCTCTACATGAACTCGTTCCAGTTTCTATCATTCAGCAGTAATGGTTCCTGTGTGGTACAAAAGGCAATATCGTGCAATTTAGTATTGGTTTTGTTTGCAACTTATCAAAATAATTAAGGTATTGTGAAATATGATTTCTTTGTTTTACCGTATAACATTTTTGTTAGTTACTTTACTTTTATAGGTTGATTATATATATTTTTTGTATATAAACGTTCCCTACCGCTAAAAGCTCTTATGCCTGGTACTAATACCAGAACTTTTAAGTTCGATAAATGTACTTTTGTCTTACTTTTTTTATATTCATATAATAAATATGTTTTCAAGTTTAACTAAAGTGAGCAACATTGACCCATATAATTATGAACGTTTTATTTATATTTTTCTTCAGCCTAATTTTGATACTATTGAGTATAGTTAATTATTTGATCAAAATTCTTTGGATCTGATTTCATTTTCTGATTAATGATCTCAGCTCTTTGTTTAATTATCGTTATCAAGTTTCATAATCAGATGGCGCCCAGTTAGTGTATTTTATTGAGTTTTGATACCTTTATCTATCCCTTTTAATAATTAGACAACTGTAGAAACAATACCTACGACCTGACATTCAAATTTGTAATAAAGAGCAAGATCTCAAGCTGAGGCAATCTTGAGCATCACAGTAAAGTAAGTATAAATATTTAGATATATTTGAAGTTTTATTGGTTATTTAGTCCGGTTAAAAAGTTTACTTTAGAGTAAGAAAAGCCTTTCGTTTCACTGTCGGTCCAACGTGGGTCAAGGAAAAGTTTCGTTTCACAATAAATGAGCCACTGTTGGAATAACACAGCAATATATATATATATATATATATATATATATATATATATATATATATATATATATATATATATATATATACAAGAAATCATTGGTATATATATATATATATATATATACACAGTGAGAATTTTATTTCACTGAACATAGGACTATTGACATTCCCTATGTTCAGTTTTAAAAAAGCCAAGTCAATGCATTGCGAGCAATTAAAACATATCCAAGCAACCTATAAAACAATTGCTATTCGTAGTGTCATTAGAAAGTGTCAAAACTGTGTTTTTTTTTCAAAGTTTTTGCCAAGACAGCTGCAGATCCTGACCTGACCTGAAGCTGTCTTTGGCATCAGTGAGGACTTTATGCCTTTATTATGATTAATTAATGAATATTCGTGTCGATAATTATTGTCAAGGATTACAATCATGTTGCAAACATTGTCGCTGGGTAGGCAACCAAACTTGCAGGTCTGCTGGTAGCTGGTGTTTTTTTTATTGTACATTCTTTTGACACAACTGAAATTATTTAGTTTTAGGTTAAGTATAATTACATCCAAATAACAAGTTTAAACAGAAACTTTTATTTAAATTACTTTAACAAATGTTCAAAGTGACCACCCTCCTGTTCCAAACAATATGCTAACCGATTGTAAAATCCTTGTACACTATTTCTAAAAAAATTTGGATTTATTTCGTTGCAGGCGGTAAGTATTCTATTCTTTAGCTCTTCTGTATGCTCTATTACTCTATTATTGTAGACTTTGGATTGGATATAACCCCAGAGAAAGAAATCATTTGGTGATAAATCTGGGGACCGAGGTGGCCAAGCTATGGGGCCAAATCTTCCAATCCAGCGATCCTGGAATGTTTCGGTTAGGAAGCGTGTAATAGGGCCCGTGGAATGTGGTGGAGCGCCGTCCATTTGAAACCATGGGTTTTCAATATTTAAAACTTCTAGTCGTGGTATAATGTTTCTCCGCAGAAGTTCCAGAAATTTGGCAGCGTTTAGGGTGCCATCGATAAAAAATGGACCAATAAGGGTACCGTCAACTATTCCAGTCCAAACATTAACACTCCTATTGTATTGAGTGTGTGTTAAATTTTGAACGTGCTTGTTTGTACGTGACCAATACCTGTAGGAATTAGCAAAGAAGGATAAGGAGAAAGGAGAGAAAAGTGTTAGATACAAACCGATAATTCTGTTTATTGACAGTGCCATCTAAACAAAACGACGACTCGTCTGTGAAAACTATTTTTTGTAGAATATCTTCATTTTCATTTAGTAAATTAAATACTGTTTCACAAAAATCTGTTCTTTTAATTTTGTCAATAGGAAAAAGCTGCTGGTGATTGGAAAATTTGTAGGGTTTGTATTTATACTTCTTGAAAGTTTTAAGCACAGAGTCTTTCGAAATGCCAAATTGCTGTGCTACTATCCGCGAGGGGGTAATGGGATTTTCTTCTGCATAACATAATATTTGTATTTCTCGTTCTTCTGTTAAAACGGGGCAAGCTTTTCTTCTTTTTTTATGTGAATTTATTACACAACCTTCACCATTAAATTTTTTAATTATGCTATGAATAGTTGCGACAGATGGTATCGGTCTTTCGGGATAACTTACGGAAAACAAATCGCGCACTTGTCTCATACTATTATTGGAATTGTACCAGTTTACAATGGCAATCTTTTCATCTTTTGAGTACATATTGCAAAGCACAAGTTGAAAAACTTTTTAAAAAAACAGTTTTGACTTTTTAATGACATTAATGGCAATTGTTTTATCAGAGGTTGCTTGGATATTATGTTGTAATTGCTTGTAATGCATTCCTATGCATTACCTCTGATAACACAATTGACAAAATTAAATGAACAGATTTTTGTGAAACAGTATTTAATTTACTAAATGAAAATGAAGATATTCTACAAAAAATAGTTTTCACAGACGAGTCATAGTTTTGTTTAGATGGCACTGTCAATAAACAGAATTATTGGTTTGCATCAAACACCTCGCTTCCCTTTCTCCTTATCCTTCTTTTCCAATTCCCACAAGTATTAGTCACGTACAAACAAGCATGTTCAAAATTTAACAGTCCTCTGGAACTTCTGCGGAGAAACATTATACCACGACTAGAAGTTTTAAATATTGAGAACCCATGGTTTCAAATGGATGGCCCTCCATCACATTCCACGCGCCCTATTACACGCTTCCTAACCGAAACATTCCAGGATCGCTGGATTGGAAGATTTGGCCCCATAGTTTGGCCACCTCGGTTCCCAAATTTATCACCAAACGATTTCTTTCTCTGGGGTTATATCCAATCCAAAGTCTACAATAATAGGGTAATAGAGCATACAGAAGAGCTAAAGAATAGAATACTTACCGCCTGCAACGAAATAAATCCAAATTTTTTAAGAAATAGTGTACAAGGATTTTACAATCGGTTAGCATATTGTTTGGAACAGGAGGGTGGTCACTTTGAACATTTGTTAAAGTAATTTAAATAAAAGTTTCTGTTTAAACTTGCTATTTGGATGTAATTATACTTAACCTAAAACTAAATAATTTCAGTTGTGTCAAAAGAATGTACAATAAAAAAACACCAGCTACCAGCAGACCTGCAAGTTTGGTTGCCTACCCAGCGACAATGTTTGCGACATGATTGTAATCCTTGACAATAATTATCGACACGAATATTCATTAATTAATCATAATAAAGGCATAAAGTCCTCACTGATGCCAAAGACAGCTTCAGGTCAGGTCAGGATCTGCAGCTGTCTTGGCAAAAACTTTGAAAAAAAAAACACAGTTTTGACACTTTCTAATGACACTACGAATAGCAATTGTTTTATAGGTTGCTTGGATATGTTTTAATTGCTCGCAATGCATTGACTTGGCTTTTTTAAAACTGAACATAGGGAATGTCAATAGTCCTATGTTCAGTGAAATAAAATTCTCACTGTATATATATATATATATATATATATATATATATATATATATATATATATATATATATTTATATATATATATATATATATATATATATATATTTATATATATATATATATGTATATATATATATATATATATATATATATATATATATATATATATATATATATATATATATATATGAACTATCAAATGTTACTTTTTTATGGATGAATTATGGTTTCTATCTTAAGAACCAAAGTATAATATGGACAGTAGATAATCCCATAATTATTTTGTTGCATTTTTTATAATTATTAGTACTTATAAATGTATGACCAATAATACCCTTACGTCAAAGTTTTAATTAACCTTCTGTTTGCTTTCATAAAGACATTATTATGAAAAACAGACCACAAGCCAAATTTTCTTTCCTCTTTCTCCAAAGTAATAAAAAAACAAATAGTTTTATTAATTTAGATAGGTATTGTCTTCAAATAAACACGATCATTATTAGAATAACTTTTAAAATTAAATTATTTTGCAGGTAAATATATAAATCTTAATAAGCGTTTTTAAAACATAAAATTACTTTCTGAAGGATGCTACACACACTATAAAAGTTCTACGAGGATGTTCCGAACTGGAAAACCTTTCCTTCTAGATTAACAGCGCAGTTACGCTTGAAATATTAGTTTGCTTTCACTGAATTTATGAAGGCATGGAAACGTAATAAATTGCAAGATTTACAAATATAGTTAAGTCTTTCGGTTGTTTGTTTATTGAATTAGTTTGATGTAAAAATGGTACATTACATATATAAATTGAATGTTAAAAAATTTTGATTAATTGTTTTAGAAATTAATTGCTACTATTAGTAATAGAAACTGAACTAGTACGCACTTTTTATGAAAAAAAAATCTAGTACAACAATAACCCCCCCCCCAAGATTAAGCTGACAATCAAACGTGCTTTAGACAAGCATACACAAATACATTGCCATGTATTCTGTAAGCACTGGTTCATATCAATTGTTAAGTATAACAATAATTGTTATGATCCTGATTGCTACGTAATATTAATAATTCGTGCAATACTTGGTATTCTGTAACTGCACTTGTTATGATCCAATTGAAATGAATCAGAATAAATGAAATGCAAAATAATTAAGAACTATATTACCGACTGCGCATGCGCATTCGAGCAGTGACATTTGTATTTGGCAGTTTCAAATAGTTAGACGCGAAATTCAAACATGGAGCAGAATACCCGACACACCGAAAAGCAATTTTATGTAATGTTGGAGTTTATGTCTACCAAAGAAATATTGCTTATGAAAGGATTGAGCCCAGGAAAAGGGCCTGAATGTTTACAAAAACTGTGGGAAGAGCTTACTAGGATACTAAATTGTCGCAAATGGACTAGCAAGAGCAACAACTGGTGATGACTAGATGATCGTTAAAAAATTACTGTGTGTGTCGGAAGTCGCAACAGTGTTTTCTTTCTGGCACGGAATTGGAAGGGAGGGGGAAGGGAGAGGTTGTAGAGGTGGAGCCATAAAGCTCCGTTTGCATAAGGGGCACTTTTAAAACGTCGTTTATATTATCATCTATCATCATAAAATTTTAAGTTTTGTTTAAGTGTGAGTGAGTGTAGGACTAATGTATTTATGTTCTTCATTTCTTTTAGTGTTTGACAGATTGAGGAACTAGCAACAGCCAAAGGATTCCAAAGAACTCGACTCTGGTGGCCTCGACGGAGCCGCCCGCATTATACCGCAAGGTTCCCGATCCAGGCGCTACCTGGCATTACGGCATAAGCGAGATTTTCGCAAGTTGTTAGGGCAGCCAGGTCATTTTGGCTAGACCGACCCGGGCCCCTGTACTACCTTGCAGCCTGGGAGTGCACACCCCGAAACCCAGTTTTATCCGCTGAACCCATCCAAGTCCCAGACTGCTACTAGTTCCCCACGCTGTCAAACAAGGAATGAGTGTGCCTGTTGATGACCTGCCCATATGCAGTGTATATGTGTGTAGTGTATGTGTGTTTAGGTTAAAGTAGAAAAACTGTGTGTTTATGTGGTTGTGTTTACGGGCAGGTATGTGTGTTGGAACGAGGTGTACTAAGCTGGTACCCGTGGGGGCGCTACTCCTCAATGGCTGCCCGCTTTCAGCCACCCTGCGGGTAATAAACCTTTATGTGTATTTAAATTATTTATACAGGGCTGATCATTAAATAAAATAAATAACACATTTAGAAACCAGAAATATAGCAATTTCATTTAGGTATGTAGCATATAACAAATGAAAATTGTAGTTTATTTATGATTGTATTTTACTATTCTTAAGTGACGTCATTGTTTAGTAATTTACTTTGAAAACAAAAAGTTAATCATTGAATTACTTATAGTCGTTATCACTAATGAAATTTCAATAGCAATTTAATGATATTACACTAGCCCGAAGGATTTGTTAATAATATTTATGAATGAAATCCTATAGATATATATTTTTAAAATAACAATTAAAAACCAATGTGATTATTGCTAATAAATGTGGCCGGTTTAAAAATAACGTTTGGGACCCCCCTGGCCACTGGGCCACGTGATTTATCTGCTTCCAAATGTTGTTGGCAATTGTAACCGTTACCGTGTAGTAAAAATAAGAGCTAAATTGTATTTTATGTTGGTAATCATTTACTTCCTTTTTTCAGTTTTGAAGGTTGGCTGAAGCTGCATTTAAAGCTTTGTAATAGAGAATAATGGAATGTCGTTCCGTCTTTGTTATACAATCTTGAGATGGAATCAGGATATGTTTATTTTGATTACCCATGGTCTCGCAAAATTTTGTTGCACGAATTTCTACAAGTCACACTAATTCTCTCCAGTGATTGGCGACCTACTTGGTCAAGTTGTATTCTAAATTGAAGCGACTTAATGCTGGAATTTTGTGGTAACATTTTCAGCAACACTGTCTATATACAATCTCCAGCAACTCCTTTTAAAGGTTTGGACCAATTACAGGTTTGCTTGCGTTTAGAAATATTTAACCGTGAGAAGCATGCCCTTTTAAAATATAAAACCCACATTTCAACCAACTTCAGTAAGTTTGGATTTAAACCACCCATCAAAAAGCCGAAACGTCAGTCAAACGAGCAAAACTAATACTGTTATTCGACTTTGGTATTATTTAATTATTAATTAGTGTAATAATTCTGGTGGACGTGCTCTAATCATGCAGTAACCAGTTAGCCACTTCCTACTGGTCTTTGAAAAATCGATGATCCATAACTTGTTTGGTCAAAATCGTATTTTAATCTTTTACTGGTAGTACATATCATAAATCTCTTCACTGTACCATTTTTGGTCAATTAGTTATCTAGAATAATTTAAAGCACCTAGTTTTGTTATTATTTTATTTTCTAATTAATAATTCTAACTTGAATTAGTAAGCCCTTGCTTCAGTATTCGATTTCGAATATAAAAGAAGAGCAATTTACCCTTTTTTATTACTAAAGTGTTATCGTCTTAGTATTTAATTTATTGCGTTTTATAGACCATAGCAAGCATAATTTTAATATTTACACTGATGTTTAAATACCTAGAGCGGCTTATACTCTAAAAACAGAGACCCTTATTGGCTTTGAACGAATTACTCTCAGGTTGTAGGTGTTATTTGAAAAGCCTACTGATTTCAAATTTAAGAAGGAAAAAGAACTATTATATTATGGCCACCACCAAGTTGTATGTAAAAATGTAAAGCTGTATGTATGGATCGTGATTAAAATGACGTTAACTAATATCTGCTCACAATTTGGAAATAGTTAACATCGATCGATTTTAAAATTAACTCAATATAAGACAACAAATATTCTGGAAACGTCTCAAAAATTGTGTGACAAACAATTTGACTTTTCCAAATGTCACATTGTTATTATTATAACACTTTATTAAACTTTAGCCCTAGTTAGTACATCGTTCACATTAGCTTCGACATAGTTTACATTAATTTACAGAAATATTATTAAACGTTGTACATTTTACAAAAAAACTCTGCAACATAGGTAATTTTTATGAAACTCTCTCAGTGAAAATTAAATAACTAAATTACATTTTCGTAAACACATAACAAAATACATTTTGGTCGAACACTAAACTTTTATTATAACAGGCGAGAAATAAATTCAAAATATTGTAATACAAGGTTTGTTTGCGTTTATTGTAAGTAGTGAGAAATAAATGCGAGGTATTATCAAACAGGGTCGCATTAAATTTATTTTAATCAACGAAAACTAATTTCGAAATATTATAATGCAAGTTTCATTTAATAAATCCTAAATTGAGTATTTAGTTGTTACGTCACTACAACAAAATTTATGACTTTATAGGTTTAATTACTCCAGCTTGGAATATTATAGTAATTATGTAGTTCTTTCTACTTTTTATCGGAACTATGTAGTTCCATTACTTCTAAGTAGCTTTTAAAGTACGGGGAACGGTATTGCTTAGTATAATTACTTTAAAATTATTGCAACTTCAAAGTGGTATTATGATTGTAGCAGTAACTTGCTCAAAGCTACTTTAAAGGTTTTAAAAAACTAACGTTTTTGCTACCCAGAAAAATCACTTGAAAGTGATTTTTACTACTTGTTTTGCATCAGAATTACTACAAAGTTCCAGTTACTATGAAATAATTACAACGAAGTGACGACAGTATTTTCTATGCTAAGCTTTTTCCATATTTGTACTTCAGGACAGGTACTTGCATCCGACCTCAACATTTCTCGGTCTGAACATTTTAAATGTTGGGACCATTACCATGTTACCCAGCAGTAAAAAAATATAATGTTGATGGTTAAATGTGAAATTATACTTAAACGTTTTTAACTTATTTTATACTTCGTGGTAACAACAACCTTGAAGTAAAATTTGTTTAGTTATAACATTAACGTTAACATTTCATCTCATTAAAAATTATCATGTACTTATTAAAAACAAAATCCGTAAGTAATATATTTTGTGACACGATCGCTTAGTATAGAAAATGATAGTAGGATATTTTTTAAATTGCAAGGAAAAGAGATAGCGGTGACGCGACACTGTATTATGTATATATGGATTGCGGGCCTTATGACGTATTGTGTACTATCTTTATTTCTCGAATCTCTTTTCTGTTTAACTTGTACGCATCTTTCCCACAAAGATATTTATGTTATTATACAATAAGTATATTTCAGCAATCTCTGTACAAGCTGTGACCGCTTGTAATCTACCCTAGATTTACAACTTATTTAAAATTTATTGCGATAACTTTTTAACGAGGTTCGTGACCAAAAAAATGTTCTAATAAATGTTGTAGGCCTATGTTTTCTGAACATAATGATATCCTGACTGTCTTTTAAACATATATTAAGATGATATGGAATCATCTGATTGAAAATTTACTAGCCGATTTAAAATTTTGAAGTATTTCAAGACTATGATTAGATCGTAAACACAAATATAATTATTTCATGCATTAAATAAAATAAAATGATAGACATGCTATAATATTAGGTTTATCTAATCTAAAAGCTACATGTTAGGTTGCAGTTAGATTTATCAATTTTAAATAGAAATTATAGAAGGAAAAATTTCATGCAGACGTAAACTCAATTTTTAAATAAAAAGTTTGAATTTATAAATATAAAAAGGCATATCAATCAGTTAGGTTGTTTTATAGTAATACATGTTTTATGCAACCCAAGTCACATGTTCAGGATAGTTTATCCAATCTTCTTGAGGATTTTATCTTTCTTTCCTTATATGGGGTTGTCGATAAGTAACGTAAAACAAGTCTTTCTGTTTCCCATGCGACTGAATCAGTTTCAAGAAAATATTTTACTAAAAAAATGTAAAACGGGTTATTATTGTAATGTCTATAATAGTACATGTAACTTACAATCTCCTGTAATTTTAAAAAGTGTGTTAATCTTAATTTTACACCGTTATTTGAACACAAGCACTTGGAGGACTGTATGCTGGACAAGTTTGAGTATAATCTGATTCCATTTATGTTGATATTTGTGTAGGAGCTTGTATATCATCGTCAAACTTCTAAAACATATAAACAGATTTTCATTTGAGTTTTTCTTTTATTGTAAATATTATCCTTTGTAAATTTTATATGTATGAGTTACCTAGTGTAGCTATGTGTTCATTTTTTGTAAAGATATAGTTGCAGATCATGTGTATCCATGGTAATTTGAGTTTTAATGAAGTTTTCATCGTTAATCGTTTTTGTTAATTTTCTCAGTTAATGTTGATTTTAGACTATAAGTGTATTAATTAATTTGTTCGTCTTTGTGCCAGCTATATTTCTGTTTTCTAGATTTAAGATCAGTGCTAATTATGAAAACATGTTTTCCGGGAGTGACGTCAAGAACGTAGTGATTAGATTTTGTTTGTAGAAATTTGTCATAGTTGTCAATTGTTTTGGTCAAACATATAAAACGGACAGGAAAAATTAACAAATTCAGTCGACAAAACGTATTTGAAAAATACACGTCGATTCGTATAAGATTATCTAAAAGTAAATTGAGTAATGAATAGTTACCTGAATATTTAAATCAAAGAAGATTTATTTTCGTTCTTCAATAATTATACGGAATTATGAACGATTTTATTAAAATAAATTATAGAAGATTTTTATTGATTTCCATTTTAACATTTTGGTTTTCGACCTTGAATGCAATGGATCAGCTGTTTGGAAGATTCCTATATTACCGATGGTACTATGAACATTAAAGAATGTGGATATTGACGTATTTTATATACAAGGTTGGTCAAAATAAAATGATTTTGTTCAATTTTTAAAGTAACAAAATCATAGACAATCTTAATAAATTCAGAAGTTATTTTTCTTATTTAAAAAGTTTTTCAATAACAGAGTTGTAACAAATAAATAATTTAAATTTGTTTATAAAAATTTAATTTTTCATTAGATAATTGATTTTAGCAATTGTAAATATTTTTATCCACAATCACCTTATAATTGAACTTCGATTCACTCTTATGAACCGTATTAACCAGCATTTTATCCACGTGTGGAATAAACTTAGTTTATTTCACTAAAGAAATAAAGCCTAATTGATACAATTATTGAATGAGATTTATTGAAAAAAATTATTATTTATCCACAATCACCTTATAATTGAACTTCGATTCACTCTTATGAACCGTATTAACCAGCATTTTATCCACGTGTGGAATAAACTTAGTTTATTTCACTAGAGAAATAAAGCCTAATTGATACAATTATTGAATGAGATTTATTGAAAAAAATTATTATTTATTTACATTAACATTTATATTTAAGGTAACACACAGATCACGGTTTGTTATTTTGACTTCGTCGTCATTGATGCGCCTCTTTTTTTCGACGTTTGTAGAAATCGTAACATCTGGCACAGTTGACGTAGTTGCAGGAACTGCAAATGTGTCTTCTTGCCTGGAACTAGAAGACTCTTCCTGAATTTTCTTTGCTATATTCAGTTTATTTGAGATAGAGTCTTCAATATAACTCTCTGCTATCGCTGAAGAGCGCCATCCACCGTGCCGTTTGATCGTTATAATGTCAGCGCCTTTATTCGCCAACAAAGTTGTTGATGTACGTCTCATGCAGTGGCCCGTGTAGGTTTCCGCGTTAGGAAGTTTTAAAAACGAAGCAACTTTGAAAGGTACCTTTCCCAGTGTGTTAATCTAAAACACTTATACAATAATAGTTATTTATTGTATAAGTGTTTTAGAAAGCATTTTATCCACGCAAAGAATGTTTAAACGCGAGAACGCAGTTCGAGCGTTTAATTTTCTTTAAGTGGATAGAATGCAACTAAAACACGAATTGCAATATAACGTTTTATCCACAATCACAAGCCCAAATTATTCCACAATCACAAGCCCAAATTATTATTTAAAACATCTCATCGAATGTCTGTTCAGTGACGTCCCTTTTAAAACTCGGTGAAACTCAGAATTCTATGCGCGCTGGTTGCTAAGGTGTTGTTGATTTTTTCGTTTTGCTCGAAAAAGTGGCGAAAATGGAAGCAATGGAAGAAATTCAGTCTATTCCTCCAGAAATCGTTGAAGAAGCTCAAGAAGCAACTCTGCGTTTATTACCAGAGAAGTCTAAAAAACATTACAAAAAAGAATTTGATGAATTTAACAACTGGAGAGAAAAACGCCAAGTAAAGACAATCAATGAGGAAGTGATGCTCTCATATTTTTTGAATATTAAGAAAAGGTACGCGGTTTCATCAAAGTGGAGCAAGTATTCTATGTTAAAGGCTACTCTAAAGGTTCATGAAAACATAGACTTGTCAAAATACAGTAAATTGACGGCTTTCCTGAAAAGTACTTCTAAAGGATACAAAGTGAAGAAAGCAAATGTATTGGAAAGAAAACATATTGAAGAATTTCTAATAAGAGCTCCTGATAAAGAGTATTTGATGATTAAGGTAAACTTTCTTTTTTGAAAATATTCGGTATACTTATATTTTACATTATTTTAGGTTGCATTAATAATGGGCATCTCCGGTGCTTGTAGATGTTGTGAATTGACACACTTGACGATTGATGACGTAAAAGATACTGGTTCATATTTATTGATTTCAATACCTGATACCAAGACGAATATTTCACGTAAATTTACCATTATCGAAGAAGGATTTTCTGTTAATGCAGTAAGCATTTGTAAGAAGTACATTTCGCTACGTCCAAAGGCATTGCCACACCGCAGATTCTTTTTACGCTATGTGAATGAAAAATGTACGGCGCTGGCTGTTGGAATTAACACACTGGGAAAGGTACCTTTCAAAGTTGCTTCGTTTTTGAAACTTCCTAACGCGGAAACCTACACGGGCCACTGCATGAGACGTACATCAACAACTTTGTTGGCGAATAAAGGCGCTGACATTATAACGATCAAACGGCATGGTGGATGGCGCTCTTCAGCGATAGCAGAGAGTTATATTGAAGACTCTATCTCAAATAAACTGAATATAGCAAAGAAAATTCAGGAAGAGTCTTCTAGTTCCAGGCAAGAAGACACATTTGCAGTTCCTGCAACTACGTCAACTGTGCCAGATGTTACGATTTCTACAAACGTCGAAAAAAAGAGGCGCATCAATGACGACGAAGTGAAAATAACAAACCGTGATCTGTGTGTTACCTTAAATATAAATGTTAATGTAAATAAATAATAATTTTTTTCAATAAATCTCATTCAATAATTGTATCAATTAGGCTTTATTTCTCTAGTGAAATAAACTAAGTTTATTCCACACGTGGATAAAATGCTGGTTAATACGGTTCATAAGAGTGAATCGAAGTTCAATTATAAGGTGATTGTGGATAAATAATAATTTTTTTCAATAAATCTCATTCAATAATTGTATCAATTAGGCTTTATTTCTCTAGTGAAATAAACTAAGTTTATTCCACACGTGGATAAAATGCTGGTTAATACGGTTCATAAGAGTGAATCGAAGTTCAATTATAAGGTGATTGTGGATAAATAACTATTATATATTGTCTCATGTCATTTTACGTAGTACCTAATTTTAACACAATAATTATAATTTTTAACTTGTACGCATTCTATTCTGAGTCCAACTCATCAGCTATTATGACAACATTGCAACATTCTGTACCCCTACAATATGCGCACATAGAGGAGCATGACAGACCAGCTCGCACACACTCACAGTTTCTGCAGCAGCTTTGAACAGGGCAGAATTGGTGTCCATGCCAGTTATAGCATGTAGAAAAAGGAGTACGTTCTTCATATCTTCCATGTTAGTTTGCATGTCCAGGACAGAAAAAATTTTACAGGCTTACCGCCTGACCCTGCGTTACAGAAATACAATTTCTGTTGCAAACCAGAACGAGCAACAAGGATTACTAACAAATCAGTATAAGTTCCCATAATACAGACAGGATATTCATCGAAAGCCATATGAATAGCTGTTGTCACTGTAAGCGCATCAGCATCAGCAACAGCCTGAGTTACACTAATTCCAGAAGATTTTAGTTTTTCTGAAAGAAACTGAATTAATCGAGTTTTGTTCCTCGAATTCCTCGAATCTGATTGTGAAGATGATACAACCATATTAAGTTCAAAAATTACATCGACAGATCGAGCTTTTGCACCTCTTCTCTGTTGTTCTTGACATTTTGTGACATTTTCATAGCCATCAAAAACTACTGTGTTCTGTCGGCTGTAGTTTGCCAAAACGTAACTTACCTTAGCAGAACAGATTTGATCAAACCTTGTGTAATAAATAACCACCATCAATAAGAAATTTAGTTCCATTAGGGATAGAATCTTTACAAGGTATTTGCTTTGATACCAAATCTTGCAAGGCGAATTTTACAATTTTTCTCATAGATATGCCATCAAATAATGCTGGGGGCTTCGGGGCGACATCAAAAGGCAGATACTCTTCAAATTCGGAGCCGGAAATAGCCGAACAAAGTACTGAAACTGGAATACTTTTTTTTTCTAACAGTACTTTTCCCACCCTCTTTCGCTGATATCCTTATAATTAAATATATGACACTTGCATCTGATACGGTATAATATTCTACATATTTTAAAATAAAAAAGAGAATAGCTATCTTAATTAAATCGTGAACTACGATTTTTTTCCTAAAATGCGAGCTTAAGGGTAGTTTTTCGTTTTCCCCAAGGAAACAAGGTTTCCACGCATGGGGACTTTTTATATGTTATAAATAACATCCAGTACTAGCTATGTACTACCTAAATCCAGCTTGATACCTGTAATGTCCGGTAAAAACCTATACTGGTATGCTAACAGTGAAGTGCTGCGTGCAGCTGCCCGATGAGTTATTCTTATCTTAAACTATAAAATTCATAACTGGTAATCTAGACAACATATTGACTTGATTCCTTCACTAAAAATAATTATGAACCTTTCTAAACATATCTTCTGCGATATGTATACCAAAATTCCTAACAGAACAAGCTTTAGTAGCGAACTACTTTTTTCACTACACAAAATCTACGTTCTATAATAATTTATTTATTTTCGCATTTGTTATAAACAATTTATTATTTTTAGCACAACAGTGACGTACTAAACACTTTATATTTATTGTGTTTAAAATTTTAATGTACTATCTTCAATAGTGTACGAAATATTATGAGATAAAGTTGAAAAATCATCAAAATTTTATTTCATGAAAAGGGTAGTTTTTTCGTTATCCCCAAGGAAGCAAGCGTACCACGCGTAGGGGCTTTTGAAATGTTGTAAAGGACATCAAGTACTACCTATATACCAAAATCCAGATTTACACCTAAAATGTCCGGGATTTTGTGAAAAAAGATGCTATAATGCCTGGGCTATTATGGGGCTTCATAACTGACAAAAAGCCGGTACCAAGGAAAAGATGCAGGGCATGCAAAGGGTGGTATAGTAAAAATGAAATATACTGTATATTGGGCAATCTATGTAACAGGCGTTCATTTATCAATGGTTTTTTCCTCATAAGTGTGCATTTTAAACCAATTATATAATAAATAATTTGTAAACTATAAGTTATATATATATTTTTTTTTATTTAATAATATATTAAATAATATATTTAATTTATAATAAATAATAAAAATTCACAACTACGTACACATACATACATAACAAAATAATTTACATTTACAAATAATAACTATTTTAAATTATATTATTTTCAGGTAAAAGTTTATAATCACATCGACACTAGTGGATTTATAAAACAATAATGTGGTCGTCGTTAATGTACCCCTGTGACAGATTCGATCCACGGTTTATAATACGCTGTTCTCATATATACTCCTGGCAAAAACGGCGCTGCACATTTAATACCATGTGACACGGTTCCTGCTAATTGATACCTTCCATCAGACCGCAAAAGTACTAAGGGTCCACCAGAATCACCCTGAAAAACAGAAAAAAAAGTGTTAAATATTTCATTAAGCTACAGTCGTATGTGGGATGATGTATAAAAGCATAATCTATATGCGTTATTTCAAGCAAGGCAGCGTGGTTTTATAGTTAAGTACCTTATTAATAATGGAAAGTAATTAACCTTTGCAAGGTTAGGAAACGCTTCATAAACACGAGCAAATATTAATGGAGAAAAGGAAATCCGTAATAAGCTAGGCACCTGGAAGTCACTTAAGTGGATTATGAATGTCGAAGATAAATTGGAACTACGCAAGGACCGACGCAGACCGTCTGATGCGAAACTGAAATACGGGTTATTAAAAATTGAAAGATTCTCAAAGATTTATTTTTGGGGGGTTCTTTAGGGGAGAGATTAATTTCAGCAAAAAAACAAAAATTTAATTACAGCATTCTAAAATATTATGCTTACAGATATGTATATATCCTTTTTTTGGACAAAATGTATATTGAGAGCAACATAATATACATATTGAGAGTGTTGATAAAAGTGTTATTAAGAATCTCAAGAGAGAGAGAATTTGTCTATGATACTAGATATTTTCAGAACAACTTAAAGTCGTGTTGCTCTTTAGTAAGAATAGATCTTTGATAAGTGTTTTAATGGACGCCACCATCTCAGGTTCACGGTATGAAAAGTGATATCCGATATAAATTTCATCTAAAGCTCAAAGATGACAAGTAATACTAACGTACTATCTCACCTTGTTAGGTTTGCAGCAACGATTTCATTTTTTTACTAATTAAAAACCTTCGCTTGTCATTATTTGAAGCAGATTTGTATTAATTATGAATTTATTATACTGCGGTTTCCATATAGCAGACTCATACATGACCACGGGCGATTTTACGTATTTCAGGTAGGTAAAAGAAATTTCTTGTAAGGCATTCATGTGTCGCTCTCTATCGGAGTATACTCTCCACTGAACATTTATTTACCTTACATACTGCAGCCATTGACGTAAACTAATGGTGCGTTCACTCTCATTAGCGAAGTACTCCTCGTTATTTGAAAATTTTATTGGTTAGTTTTAGTTTACCTATACCATTTGGTTTTGTATTGTGCAATCGTTTATGTTCCTAGATTTCAGACTATAGTTACTTTTAATTCCAAGATAAATAGTTATTTTCTAATAATCTAAGGATATATGGCGCAAAAGTAATAAAATAGCTACGAAATTACTCTTTTTCGAGTAATGACACACAAAACTGATACGAAGACGTCCATCGGGACAAGCCTTTGAATGTCAATCGACTAATGAATATAAGATAATTAGGTCGTGGTTTGTTTTTTATTTAAGACCCAAACATGAAGTTCATTGAAGATAACAGATGTAAGATAAACTGTTTAAATATACGACTTAATTCGCAAAAATATATAAGTTTTTATGTCACAGCTCCACTAATCGCTTTAGTATACTCATATCGTAACCAACTTATACCGTCATAATGCATGCATGCACTTCACCTAGTGGTTGGGGGAGACCAAGAACAAATAAGACCGCCTAGAAATTGAAAGCAATTGGTTTGAAAACTTACGTAAGTTTCAGCAATATACCACATTTTATGACGTTTTCAGATTTTGGTAATTTTTGAATACAGAGTTGAGAACAAAATGGAACTGAAGTTGCTTTGCTGATATCCGCAAACATATCACTGGTATTAGAGGGGTGTATTAAACTCGTCATTACTAAATCGTCAGTTAATCACAACAAAATTAAGAGTCATCGATAATATTTAGGACTGCTATAACTCGTTATAACAAATATTTAAATAGTGCATGTATCAAAATATAATAATGTGGACTGGCTTCATAATCTAAACATCCTTGCATGCAGGAATTCTGATAAATCAGCTTCTACCAAAATTTGAGATTCTGCCAAAGAACATACAGCATAGAGTATTGGATATGGATAGTATATTGGATGACCGTGTCAAGCGGTCAAAAACATAATTGTGCAAAAATGAAATTGGTGGTAAATAAAAATTTACTTTAACAATTGGATGACCGTGTCAAGCGGTCAAAAACATAATTGTGCAAAAATGAAATTGGTGGTAAATAAAAATTTACTTTAACAAAAATAATTCGGTTTCCAAAATTAACAATAAAATTAGATTAATTGTTCAAGATAGTTACTGCTCTATTCTTGTGTAATTTCTTTATTTTAATAACAATGAACAAAATGAACATATGACTGTTTTTCTCGAAAAATCTTCTTTCAAATACAGCATCATAAATGAGGTAGTGTTACTTAAGATCTTAAATTTATCCTACGAAGATACTTTATTGACAAGTTTATCTGTCAGAAAACATCCCCTTCGATTTAATAAGTGTCATGTCTCGTTGATTATTGATACTGCGAACTGTTGCGTAAGTATTCAGGGGTGGCTCGTTTGAAAAAGAACATACTGTATAATACTAGGAGCATAGACGATTTATACTATTTCAAACAACTATAATAGCATAGTCTAACATACACTAGACTGTAAATTATAGACGATGAATTATAAACTATAGACTATTTACACATTGACTGATTGATACTTATGGTATATGTATGTCATATATTGTAAAATGCAGACTGTAAACACCCACAAACATATTATAAAACCTAGAATATGGAGAAACCTGTAGATCATAGGCTATAAGCTGTAGACATAGTTTGTAGTTTATGGACCTAGTATACCCAAGTTATAGATCGCAGACTATAAACCAAAGACTGGACACATAGGTTATAGACTATATATAGTAGACTGCACTTTAGACTTGTAAATAATATACCATATTACAAACAACATCTACAAACTATAAACAATAGGCCGTCGACAACTGAGCAAAGATCATAATCCATAGATTATAAACCAGAAAGAGTACATATTGTAGATCACAGAATTGACATGAGAATTGCACAATGACTACAGACCATAGGCAATCAACTGTAGACGGTAGATTATAGAGTATAGACTCTATAATGCATAAAATATAGTTCCTATACTGTGGCGTGTGTATATACTTACTATAGACCACTAATTATTAACTGTGAATTTGAGATTATGAAATTATAACCGAGCTAAATCTATCTGCTTTAGCAATATACCAT
This sequence comes from Agrypnus murinus, assembly GCA_929113105.1. Lineage (NCBI taxonomy): Eukaryota > Metazoa > Arthropoda > Insecta > Coleoptera > Elateridae > Agrypnus > Agrypnus murinus. The sequence goes on along the minus strand of OV816026.1, from coordinate 3,020,232 downwards.
AGAACATAGTCGATGCATTTATCGCATATTATATGGCATAGATTAATTATCATATGCCAACTATAGCACAGAGATTATCGATATAGGCTTTAGAATATAGATTATAGTAGTTTGATATCAGAAAGAAAAAACCATAAACTACAGGCTGTACACCAAAGATTAAAAATCCTAGACCATTATATCCTTTACTACAAATTACAACCCACAGATACATGCTATGCATCATATACTTCAGATAGAAGATTGTATTATATGCATATAGATTAGAGAACAGATAGGTAATAGATTGTTACAAACTCCATGCAAGGTGATTCAAAGTGCTAGGTACAAATTTCAAATATAAGATTGCCTAACACTTCTCGACGTTTTAACAGAGTGAGGTACACTATACGCCCTTTGTATCCAGTGCTCTGAATCCATGGACCAAATGATTACGAGATTATAGACCAAAAACTATAAACATACGAAAAATATTAGAAACTATAGACTACAGGCCACAGACTTTAATTTGTTAGTCGTACATTATTTGACCTTATCTACACAGGCACAGTCTATAGATGATGTAAAGGTATGTAGACAGTTAAGTTGCACTATTTATAAGATGGGTTTTATGGTTTGTCGAATGTGTACGGTGAAAACGCCACTGTAATCGGTAACTGCGCTATGGGATGTAAGTTCTGGGTGACGATATAGCTGTGATGTCATCTTCTAACTGGACAGAGTGAACATACTTGTCAATAGAAAAAGGCAAATATACATATACTTTGAGAAGACAAAAGATCTTATAATTTTTATATTGTTTATCACGATCCACCTGTGACTAAACTGAAACAAAATAGGATTTTTAAGTTAGTTTAAGTGACCTTTAAAAATTGTTCAGTTAAAAAGTCGAGAATAGATACACTAGTAGAGATTAGACTGGGCTATAATTGTGAGCTGTGGCCTATTGATATTAGAGAGTCTTTGGAATTGAGACTGGACTATGGACTATAGAATGTACACTAGGAATACGGATTGAAAAACTATGGCATATTTGTTATAAAATGTGTAAACTATCTATATACTAAGTTCGTCGAGGCTTGTCGATCGTTATCGTCTCCGTATGCAGTAGTAAATAGCAAGTAGGGACGTATTAGATAAAATTATATTAATGTGGTAAGTAAATTTTGTAAAAACGGAAAACTCTTGTTATAATGGTAGTAAAAGAGGAAATAGAATTGCGTGTAGGAACAAAATTAATTGACGCCTTGGAACAATTATTTTGTATTAACTTAAATTGGCACATGCATTATACACCACTTACAAAACTAGAGCTTTTTTGTTAAAACATTCTTTATTATGATAATTTTGTATTTTGAGGATTGGCTGCCAATGAAACATATTATATATAAAATATTACTACGTTTCGTCTATCAATGTTATTGATCTCAAAATAAAACAGAGTACATTTAGATTTTTGAACTTGTACAAATTTCTTTTTATTTTATCATTATAGAGATTTTCTTATTTTATTTGTTGAAAATTTAAGTTCATTAATTAGAATTTTTTATATAATATCTAACAAAAACTGTTTAAATGTTAACATCAAAACGTACCGTCTCAGTTCGGGCGATTTTAAAACATCCGAAGTGTACGGAGATATTTAAAGTTTAAATTCTTTTATAGAATGCAATGTTAACACATTTTTAAAGTGATCAAGTTATCGCTTACTTCATGCATATCTAATAAATTAACTTATATAACAAAAGACAGACAATATACCTTACAGTTCGTATATACTTGCACTACTCGCAGCTTTATTCGTTTATTATTATTACATTATTATTTGTCCAAATTCCATGACCATGGGGAGCAAGAAAAACATCCAAGTTTTACTGAGATATTGCTTTATCCATTCAAAGAATATATAGCTCATATAAGCTATATATTCTTTGAATGAATAAAGCAATATCTCAGTAAAACTTGGTTGTTTTTCTTGCTCCCCGTGGTCATGGAATTTGGACAAATAATATATTAATTTGTGGAGCATCTGAGAAAATTTTCTTTTATAATTATTATTACAATAATAATATTTAATATTTACCATAATTTAGCCCTGGTTCAACATAACTAGAAGATCCTTCTAACGAATGGAAAATTACAGGAAGGAATTTTCTCAATCTTCATTTTATACGATACTGGGCCACTACACAACGCACAACTAAAGTTATACGGCTCTGGCGTAATCGATGTGTTGGCTTGCGCGTATCAAGCATAACTGCTGACAACGGTCCGACAACAACGTCCCGAGCAGCGGTTTTCAATATTGCGAGAGTGAGTCTACTGGTTATTATCATACTGTGGTACTACTGTGAGAATGACCTATACAGAATAGACAATTGACTGTAGGTAATAGATTATAGATCATCAACTTTATACTGGAGTCTCTAAATAATATATCATAGATGTTAAATCACAAACTACTATAGCAGATATTATAAATTATATAGATTATATATTACAAGGCCAGGTTATATGCCAAAAGCTATTAATTAAAGTGATATATCCTAGATGATAGACCATGCACTATAGACGATATTTAATAGACACTAGACCACAATCTAAAAATTGCATAAATAGCAATCTGCAGATTCTAAGCAATATGCTGTAGGACGTAAAATATTGATCTGATTATTGAATGTAAATCGTAGGCTCTAATACTAAAATAAACCCGTAGTTTATAAATCACTATTGTGTAATATAAACTGTGACCTAGGATTGGTCACTATTGCCTGTTGACTGTCAATTGCAAATTGTTGAAAGAGGTTTAAACATGTTAATTCCTAATTAGTTTGCTCCAGTGTAGATTAAGTTAACTTTGGATTGATTTTATATGGTTGTAAGGTTTGCTTAGATCAATTAGCCACGAAAACCGTTAATGGTGGTAAATGTGTTGAACACAATGAGTCATCATAATATTGAACAAACACTGTGATCACTTATAAGACATTTTAAAACTTAAAGTTTGCGGACAGTCATGCTTTAACATACACAACTTACTTCACATGAATCCTTTTGCCCATTCGCATACCCAGCACACAGGAATGAATTCAAAATCACTTTATTGTGACCAACCGAATTAAACATTTCTTGACACACATTGTTTTCCATAATAGGTACTTGTACTTCTTGTAAAATTGAAGGTACTCCACCACCATATTTCAATCTGCCCCATCCGGTAACTGTAGCCATTCTTCCAGTGAAATCTTCACCTTCCCTTGGCAAGCATATGGGTACTAGAACAAATTTGTTTAGTCTTTACAAACCTTAAATGTACGTATATTTCTAGGTATTGTTTGAATGATGAGATTTTGTAGTAAAAAGAGTAATCTTTAAAAAGAGATTTTGTAACAATAAAAAAGTGGCAGAATATCTTAACGAGAACACTTTTTTTGTGGTAATGTCCGTTATCGTAGATTAAGCTGACAAGTCAGTAATTAGGTATAAATTATAATACTATAATGCTATTTTTACAAAATGGTAGAAATTTGTCATTTTTTAACGACTCACTTTATCTTGGTATGCAGAACTTAGTTCGTCGTCTTTAAAACTCAACCTTATTATTGTACTTTCCCTTTTTACCTTAATATTCACCGGGTTCCTAAATTATTATGTTAATTTAAGGAATTTATTAAATCATTAAAAACAACTGTATTTTTATATTATTCTTTAGAATATAAAATAGCTTTAATATAGTAAGCAAAAAAAAAGTAAAAGCATTTTACTGAATATGCTTTTTGCGCTCTGTTCGTTTGAAATGGTCTGATTTACATGGTCCTCATTGTCGGTATGGAAATTAGAACGTTTGGAGCAGAAAAAAGGCAATTTAGAGGGAATAGAGTATGAAAGTAGTAGAGTAAAAGCTTTATAAAAAATGTACCTACTGCTAACTAAGGCGTTTAAATGTTCTATTTAAATTTAAATTTCTAATATTTACCAGGCAAAACTGTTACTCGGGGTGAGTCGTTCTTGGCAAAAAAAGGATTAAAACTAATTGCTCTAATTATATTTGAGAAAATTGTGGGCGGATTATAGTCATTTTCTGGAATTTTCTCGATTTAGATCCGGCGTTGTGTAATAAATTGAAAATTAACGTAATTGACGTTCTTTGAAAAATGAAAATTTAAATTTTTTTGAAGGTATAGTAGGTGGTGGATATATATGATTTTCTAAAAGAGAATGGTAAAAGCCATTTGTCCCATTTTCCTTTGATATAATTCAGTGGCGTGCGGTGAGAGTTTAGGCTAGGGAAGCAACCACGATTTTAATTTTAATACACCTAGGTACAATAAAAAACAGTGTTATAATTATTGAGCTTAAAAGTTTTTTAAAGAAGAACTTTTACACTTCAGTAGTGTTCTTTTACTCTATAATGATTAATCGGATTGGTAGTTTTTTAGCACATGTCGTTCTTTTGAATACTGATTAACCCCCACCTAGTAAGATATTTTTAGCATGATTGGTAATCCCCTTACCCCTTTGAATTGCAGAAATTCTGTGATTGAATCATAAAAAGTGCTGTGACGAAACTTGTAACTATTGCCAACGTTCTTTTGTAACAAAGCATTTTCAAATTTTTATGATTGTTTAGATTTAATCACAATGTGCAAAAGAATACGTCTTTTAAACTTATGGAATTTGTTGACTATTATTCTTTATTTAAAAAAAGGTACTACTATTTATTTATAATGCAACTCGATTCTGCGGTCTTTTTTAGCAAAATACCTGGTACAGGTTTTAATCTTTATTGTTAAATTTAAAAGTTCTGATTTTGGTCTGCCTTTCTCAATAATTTCCCCCGAAACTGTATGAAGAAAATTCTTTATCAAATGATAATAATACTTTACAAATTGAACAACAAAATCGTCGCGATTCGGATGTGTCGGAAGTACTCGAACCTTCCACAGAAGCAGCTGAATTTGCAGTCATGACGTCATGACGATAAAGCAAGTTTAAATGTTGTATACAGAACAAAATAAATAGAATTATTTGTCTTTAAAGAAATCCCAACTTATATAAATTGAAATAATAAAATGTTCAAAAATACAGTCTCATTCGCAGATTGACACTGCTTAAGTAACTTTTAACAAACACGAAAAATCGAACAAATAACGAAATTATAATAAACATCTGATCACGGACCACGCTAATAAAAATAACTCGACTTTATACGATGTTAACTGTAGCCCACAACGCACCCGCGACCCGCCCGCTACCGAAAGCAAGAAGTGCAGGAAGCAACGAAATCAGTGCTTACATGCAGTGTAAGTAACACATTTGAATCGGTATTACCTTTCCGCGCAAGTTTAATGAGTCTAATTTAAAATAGTACACTAAATAATTATACTTTTTGCTGTACGGAATTGATATTGAGCTTTAAGTTGATTAAATATTACAAATTTAAATAAACGATAACCATAATTTTATAAAACTATTTTTGTTAGCATTGTTTTTTAATTTTAATAAATTCTTAAGGGAAGCATTGCTTCCCTTGCTTCCATGGACCGCACGCCACTGAATTATAATTATCTTTATGGTCAACAGAAAAGGTGGCAAATGAAGGGAAACAATTACTTTTTAGTTTATAACGGAATTTCTCCTGGCCCAGATTAGTTAATTGTTTATTTGATAACTGACAGAACCCTTATATTAACATCCACCAAAAGATATCTAAGCAGTAATAGTTACGGTTATAATCTACTTCTGAAAGATAAAGGTCAGAAACCCAAGGTCAGAAAGTAGGTAAAATAAAAGGTTGGATTGCTTAAGAAATATCAAGATACAATGAAATAACTGCTAAATGTAATAATCGTTTATTCTTTTATTCAATTGATGGAGCTGTGATTTATATGAGTAATCTCACAATTAACTACCAAAATGATGTCCTAACCTGCTTTTACAGTATTTTAATGTTATAAGGACTATTTCTACAAGATGCAAAATGTTTATATCATTAAATTATGCTACAAAACAGCATTTAGTTTGAAGTTGTCGGTCCATAAAGTGATGAAGCTTAGATTTGACTCTAAACAATTAAATTTATGTGAGATTTCAATTATTTATTTAATAATTTAATATATTGAAATGTTATTTATAAGTGTCCGTAATGTTGGACAGACACGGGTCTTCCCCGACGACGTCGGGGACAAGGTCGAAATAATGAGGTAATGTTTACATTTACTGTAATTTAATGCATAAACAACTTCTACTTCCAAGCTGGACTGCTATAATAAAATTATAAATATCGTATTTCTTTAATGCATCAAACTGAAAGAAAGCATTTTTGAGCATAATAAAATGCGTACTGAATCTCGTATTTCGTATCTAAGTATTTCGAAATAGCTTATGCAATTAACAAAACTTTTCATAAGCGGAATAATATTGATATCCATCGGTAGAATTACAAATCAACTCTTTTGTTTCTTATTTATTTCATTCTTAATTTAGTTTAAAAATGGATATAATTAACGCAGAATTTAGGATTCTGAGTTCTGGTGCGCAAACGATGTACAATAATTTCCTATAAAGGACTTTCCGTAAAAGAACACTGGTAAAAATCTGCTGTTTTGGTATAGGAGAGGTCAATGGACAAATTATTATATAGGTATCAAATATCATTTTTTTCGTTGTTCATCAAGAACGTGCTGATTCTAGTAAAATAAATATTTTGTTGCATTTGTAGAGACCGTTTAATAAATTCAACCGAATTTGATGTAAACTGATTCTTAATTTTACAAATCATGTTTACAATATGGGTCATAACCTGATAACCTTGGAAGATAATTACAATCTGTACTACTAATAATTGTCACCTGAACACTTGATGCCATCTATTTTCTTGTATAATAGGAAATAAGTACATACTGAGAATTTTATACTTTTTGAAAGATTAATTTTATTTATGTACAATATTTTTTATAAATGTTGAAACTACAGTAGGTATTATTTAGCCAACTTATAAAATGTAGGAAATGCTTTTACTACTATTAATAAAAGATGACAGATATGATAACAATCAGCAGATTTTTACCATTGTCCTTTGGTAAGTGATAATCTTCCTTTTGGTTTCGGAAAATTGTACATCGTTTGCACACTGGAACTCGGAATCCTAAATCCTGCGTTAATTAATTATATCCATTTTTGAACTAAATTAACAATGAAATAAAAAAAAACTAAAGTTTTCGTTTCATAATAAAAGATTGATTTGTAATTCCACCGAAAGGTGACGTCAAGGTTATTACGTTTATGAAGACTTTTGTTAATTGCATAAGCTATTTCGAAATACGTCTAAATAAAGAAAGAGATTCAGTACACATTTTATTATGAATGATTATTATCAATAATGCTTTTTTTCATTTTGATGTTTTAAAGAAATACGATATTCATAATTTTATTATAACAGTCCAGCTGGAAGTTACAAGTTGTTTATGCATTAAATTACAGTAAATGTAAACATTACCTCATTATTTCGACCTTGTCCCCGACGTCGTCGACGACGTTTTCGCCGACGTCGTCGGGGAAGACCGTGTATGTCCTATTTAATATTTAATCTGAAATCTGTAAAATATCGAAGTATCAAACTTCGAACCAATAGCCTTCCAAATTCAAGGACTCGTTGTGTATCTAGTAGAGTACATCGATTATTCTGAAATACACAAAAAAGTTACAAATTTAACGTGCTGAGTACACCCTGAATACTCCTACACGTTATGATGTTAAATAAGTTGACAATTTTGATTGATTTCAATTGCTATTATCGAGTTCATTCCTTTTATAGATGTATGGTACTTGTGTCGTCCAAGTAATTTCACAATTCATGAGTTGTTTCGTAAACACTTTCTCACAAATTAAAATATGATATGGTTTCAATATTTCTAGAAGTAAGATCTGGATTTATACTGTTAACTAATAAGGGTTCTGTAGTCGACTTTTTTCCCGTACATACGAACGAAATGTGGTCAAACTTGTTGCATTAAAAACACTTCGTGCATTTATCTTTCTGTTGGAATTTATACTAGATGTGTTAATAACTGTTACTTAATGACAATGTCGCCGTTTTATATAAATTTTTCTAGAACAGTTCTTAAAGTATTTTACTATTCTGAATACCTCTCCATATATTTGCAGATAAAATCAAAGATTACCTCATAGCTATAATTTTCAGAGACTATTTCATATTGCATGAACTGAAATGAAGAACATTATAATGTAAAAAGTCGATTTATGTTAATGTTTACTACTGATGTACATTTTATGAATACATTATTTATAAAACCGAATTAACATTATTTTTATGCGGAACCAATAGTTGGAAAGTAGGTAGGATGACTAACCATCAATTCATGTTTAATCAATAAACACACAAAACTCTTTTCAGACTTTCTACCGTTGCGCTCATCAATTCATTTACAAACTGACCCTCGATTTTATGTCTTACATACTTTTTAGGAAACAAAATTTAGGTTCGAACCTTATTTGATGCTATACTTACCTATGTGTTCATCGAATTGTACAGGATGTTCAAGTTCGAGAAGTGCTAAATCATTCTCGAATGTAGCGGCATCGTATTGACGATGAACGATTACTCTTTTAACATTTCTGCTGAGGGACCTTTTAGTTTCTCGTTCTCCGGATATATCGTGCTCGCCCAGTACTGCCACTAATGAAGCTAGAAATCCTGGTTGGCAGTGAGCAGCCGTCATCGCGTAGCGGTTACTAATTAGTACGCCCCCACACTTATTTTTCGTAAATAATCCTAGCCAAGTTGATTCTCGTACTAAAACTTGCCAAGGAAATTCTCCAAAACCTGCGGCTTTGCCACCTACAACCCTTCCGGTTTTCACTAGCGGCCTTATACCACACACTGAAAACGAATGTAGGAATAATAATTATTTATTATTGTATGCTGATTAAGAGTATGCATAAATAAGCGATTTTTCTGTTAGAAAATTATTAAAATATAAATTACAGCAAAATGTTTAAATTAAAGCAGGTCTACAGCCTACAAAAGAATAGGTTCGAGATCTAAATGTACCTGTCGTAAACAACATAATGTGTCATTTATAAGGCATAAAAACGTGTAACTGCTTTGAAATCTATTACATATTATGAGACATAATGTTAGAAATTATTTAGACACAAGGATTATTTATTTGAATAGAAAATAAATAACTTAAACAAAAGAGTTTTCTAATAAGTCACAGTTATTTTAAATTGTTTAGCCTTAGAAAATCAACATTTAGTTAACTAACTTTAAGCTTTTAGGATATATATTTTTTTCTTTAAAATTTTAATTTAAATAGAATGTGAGCATGAAACTGCTATGCAATCCTGGTAGGAATTTTTATTTATCTCTAGAATTCGTCGAATCAAATTAAATATATCAGTAAAAATAGATGAAAATACTCTCAGACAGTTTAGCAAAGAATGCCAGGAAGCAGTAATATTAGCAGTACCGCGTTTTACAAGTACTTGTGTTTTGTGCACTTGTCTTACGTCCATGCAACATCAAGGGTGTTCTAACGCCTCAAATATTAGATGTAGCTGTATGTAAGACCTTTAAGAAAATGTAAAGCAGCATACAATGAGTGTATGAGCCCCACTCCGGAGAAATTACAATCTGGTTTCATCATAACTACTGATATTGGACTACTTGATGCAGGCATACTTTTCAGAAAATGTCGCGTGGAAGCAAGTGTTCGTTCAACGGCATCTTATCTGCCCAAACCGTTAATTTCTGGAACTGCAGAAGCGATTCCCCGATCTGCACCAGCAATCTCAGACAATAACCGCCAACTTCCTAAATCCGAGCTATAATTCTAAATAACATTTTCCAAACCAATTTCAGATTTTGACCAAGCCATCAAACGTTGTTTTCTACTATACTGAAAGGAACACCAGAGAAAGATCGCAAAGAAGTATAAAGTTTTGTTAGAGAAACAAAACAAGAGAGAAAGATACATATATTAGTTAAATACAACAGTAGCCTTTCCCAGGGCGGATTGCTACTCAAAGAAAATGTGAAAATCCCTTTATCTCAGCGATGACGAACGTAGAAAAAAAACATATGTATGGAGGGAACATATTATGTGCTTCTGGGACATAAAAAATAAAATTGAGATCTCTATTCCTGATAACAAAAATGCTCCGATACTACCTAAAACTACCTCATCATCACCTTTGTCATCACTTTTATAGATCGGGCGCGGCTGAAGAAATCATTGGAAAATGATGGAGACTTTAAACCATTTAATGATTCTAACAGTAAATACAGTTCTTCACAAATCTGTGGTGGAAGATTTTATTTTGCCCCGCCCTCCTCAACTTATTTTATGTTTTGTATTAATAAACACCTTGAAAGAAACATTTCTTTACTTGTGGTGTTTTTATTTTATTGCGTTTATATACTGACTTAGGCGCCAAGATTGTCTGCACAAAACACCGACCATGAAGAAAGAGTCCGAAGAAGATAACTAAGTCGTGCAGATAACTGCATAAGATAACAGCATATAAAACCATATAAAGAAAGAGTTGGTTGTAGAGATCAATAATGATAGACAACTAAAAACAGAAACAATTTACTGAAAGTTACTAAAGTCCAACAGCATGATTGAAAAATAGAGTGAAACTGTTATTGAATGAATTAACAATATCAAAAATAAATTATTGTTAAATTGCAATAGTCATACATGTTAATGAAAAGTTAAATCGATTGAAAATGCGCGAGCTCCATCGCCAAAGCCAACTTAAGAGCATGAGTTTAAAAAAAGTCGCAGAGCTTGTTTCCGCATGAAATTTATCCCTTATAAGCCTTATTATAAGGAAGAGCTATTGGGAGAGTTATTCATAATTGATCTCAAGGTTTCAAATTTTGGTTGCAAGTCCTATAAGCATCTACCATCTCTACAGTCCATAAGCATAACCATCTCCACTTCCATTATCAAAGGATTACCATCAGATTTATAGCGTAGGCATGTCTTGTCCTATGCAGCATGGAACCAATTTTGTACGATAAAATGGGTTTCAGAAAAGTCTCGGTAATTAACGGCTGATCAGAAGCACGTTTGACAAAATATCTTTAAGAACAATTTGACGATAAGTAACAGATGAATTTCTGCAAAAATTAGTGACAATAGATGAAATGCGGACAAAACGCCAAATCCGGTCAAGCGGAGGGAGTAGAAAATCTGTTACTGTTCATAGATTATTTACCATGTGAGTACACCGTGACAGGTGAAAGTTAGGTAAAGTTCATATCAAAAGTTTGCAAGGTAATCAAAAAAATAGCATGATTTATAGAATAGAAGAGGCTATAAAGCAAAGCCTAAATGACAGTATCTGAATGCAACCAAATAGTGAGCGTATACCCAAAATGACTAAAAGTTAAGGTATAGCGCGAAGGTAACCAGAAAGAACAAAAAGAGTAGAGCTAAAAATTAGATAGAATTGCTGAAAGCATCCCTAACTTAGATAACAAACCTAAAATTGTAGAGAAAAAAGTTGATACAAAGAAAAACATGTAAGAGAAGATTTCATACAAATACAATATTGAAAATCGTCTATAGGCCTGTATACCTAAAGGCGATTTTTAACAGCTTTTAGAAAGAGATATATTACAAGTTGTTAGAGAAAGATAAAGAGTGGGATGTAATAATGCCAAAGGCAGTAAGGGAAAGCGTGTCCAAGACGAGTGAAATTATACAGTGTCACTAAAACTAAGTCTGATGTTAAAATTCAAAATACAAAATGGCGGATCCAAACCGTCGAAATTTGAAACATCCCACAATGAACAAAACTGGGTAAATACGTATGTAGGGGGTTTTGAGATAACTAAAACCAAATCTAACGTTAAAAAATCAAAATGGCCGATCCAATATGGCAAGTCGGTACACCTAATCCTGACGTTAAAGATCTGAAATTCAAAATGGATGAGTCCAATATGGTGACAAAATGGAAAATCCCACCTTATTTGAATATAACTCGGTATGTAGAGGTAAAACTGAATCTGACGTCAAAATTTAAAATGAAGGATTTAATATATCGAGATTGTAAAAAATCCACCATATTTGCACAAAACTCGCACTGTAGGTGTGCTGAAATGAAGGCTAAAACATAAAATCAAATATGACGGATTCAACAGTGGTATACTGTACAAATGAATACAAGGATTTACATTATTAAAGAAACGAATCGTTATGTGGAATCTGAATGGGAATCTGTATGTGAAAGTTCTATTTCGTACACTATATTATTACTTTCATTTAATCCAACCCATTCTTTGTCATTTTTCCTTTTTAGTTTCTAACACAGACCAACTTTCGTTGTTAATATCTGGAACATTCAGAAAATCTAGAATTGCTTGGGGAAGTCTTTAAGAACAGCTCTAAAAGCATATCACTAAGATTAGCCGTGAATATTCTTAAGCTTATAGTATTTCTTATCATCCTTAGTTATTACTGGACTCTGAAGCCTCTTCTCCAAGCATTCCTAATGGAAGTGGACGATGCTTGAGAGTTTCTGCTGTACGAAACAAAACTTTATGGACAATTTGTGACATACCAATATTTCTGTACTTTCTCTGGATTAAATGGTAACTGACATGATAGAGCAATAAGAATTATATTAAAATTTTCAACCAGATTCACATTTAAACCCAGGAAGTTGCCAAAATAGGATGAATTCTTAAAAGCTCTTCAGCCTATGTTTCCAACATTAGTGGAGCGTGCCCTCCACATAATGTTGACACATTAATGTATCAATCTTTTAAAAATATCAAAATTTTAAGAATATTATTACAAAATATACAGTGCTCTTAAATTAAAATGCAACATGTGCAAGATTCTCTGTTACATTTGACAATAATCATTTAATCAAGTAAAAACATTAGACGAAAATGATGAATTTTACGAAGAAACAGCATTGAAGATACAGTATATAGATAAAGCATTGAAACAAAACCTGCCATCTATTCTGTAATAATGGGAGATTTTACCTCAAAGATAGGTATACAAAAATTCTATGAAACTTGCATAGGAAAATTTGGAATAGGAACTGGTAACAACGGAGGCAAAACTATGGTAAACTACATGGAAGAACACCAATTAAAAATAATGAATACTTTCTTCTACAAGAAACCGCACCATAAATGGACATGGCAAAGCCCTGATGGAACAACAAGAAACGAAAAGACTTCATAATTATAAACAGAAAATACATAGGCCATACGTAACTGTACTGAACAAGGTGCAAACCAGCGATCATCAAACGGCGAGAGCAAAAATAACAATAAATAAAAAATTAGAAAGAAGAAAGTTAACCAATAATGAAAATGAAGCTATAAAGCTCAGAGAACACGAATAAATAACCTTAATACATTACTAGAAAATGATGTGATGATTCAATGTACAGATAGCGATACAATAAAACATTATATAACAGATAAACTGATAAGTAATGCAAAGGAAATTCTTAAAGCTATACCATAGAAACAAACACCGGGTAAAAGGTTACCTTAAAAAGGTAACCACAGAGACCTAAATAACTATAGGCCTATAACGTTAATGTCGCACTTCTATAAACTGCTAACATTAACATAAGAGACACAAACAGCAGAGAGTGATAGACGATTAAAAATGGCATGGCTAGCATTTGGTAATTTTAACAACCGAGTATTCAACACAAAAATACCACAGTATCTAAAAACAAATTGGGTGTATAAACCAATGCGTGCTATCATTACTAACATATGTATCCGAAACATGGGACCTAAAGAAAACAACAATGGAAAAAATTAAACGATGCCAAAGGAAAATGGAGAGAGCTATGCTAGGAGTGACACTGCAAGATTGGATAAAAAATGAACATATAAGACAGAAAACAAAGGTGGATGACGTAGTAAGACGAATAGAGAAGAATTTAAGAATATAACAAGAATTCAACAGGAATTCGTTGGACAAAGAAGGTGATGGTATGAAGACCACGGTAAGGTGAAAGGAATAGATAGAAGGGACAAAACTGCAGGAAAACTATGGTCCCGACAAGCTGAGGACCGCATAGCATGGACGTAACTTGAGGAGGCTTTTATGCAGCAGTGGATTGAATTAGGGTTCCTAAATATGAACTTAGCTCTGTGTTATTTAGAGAAGACACGCATGTCAAACTTTCCTAGTGACATTTCAAATTTTGAAACTATTTATTAGAAGGTTGGTAATCATGAAAATTGGTTTAATAAATTCAACTGTCAGTATGACAATTCTATAAATCTGAAATTCGGTACAATTAATGCTTTATGAAAAGCTATCGAGAAATTGATAAATGTACTGTAGTAGTTTTAAAAATTCTCTACAAACAGTAAATAAATGATAATGTGCACTTTAAAAAATTTTACATGCATAAAAATAAACATGACAGCATAACCTAAAATTCATAACTGACAGCTGCTGAATGTTATCACTAAAGCAAAAAGAGAGAAAAAAGTATCGCTGTTTCAGACAGCTTAGTTTTGACCTAGAAAGAGATAGATTTTGACATCCGTGTCCTAACTCTAAAATAACACAGTTAAAGTTTTGATTGAGGAACTCTAGATTGAATAGCTGTATGATGATGATGAAAAACATTATGCACCCATAGGCAACCAGTTATACAGCATGCTATTTCATACGATTTATATAAGTATATTGCATAGTAAATAAATAGTGCTGTATAATTTAAGATAGATGTAACTTTCTGTGTAAAATGTAATTATGCTACGTGAATTCTTCATTAAATAAGTATTTCCCTTAGTCTCATGATAATGCAATCTTCGTTAAAGTTGCGTTGGGTAATCTTTCAATTCATAGGAACCTTGTAATTAAGAAGTGTAAAGTTAAATTTCCACTTTTTGTTCGATTTAAATCAAGCTGAATATATTCCTTTAACTAGTGCTTTCTTACAGAAAGATTCTTATTGTAATTATCAGATGTAATTAATAGTGCAATATAAAATATAATGTATTTTTCAATTTTCAATTAGAATGTCGACTTTTTAATTTCTATGACTAGTGAAAAACCACTTACCATTTGCAATTTTACTATAAATAACTTTTATACAACGATTAACTATAAAGTTACGTTCAGTTTTTCATTTTTTATAATTAGTCTAAGTCTAAATCTGAATAAATATAAAACAAGCAAAATATTTATTGTCAAAAGTCTAAAATTAAAATCTGGTTTTACGAAGTAATAAAATTGTCCAATTTTCCTTACGATATAAAGTATAATTTGATTTTAGACGAGTTCCATCTTATATTTTGCTGAATATTTTTATGTTATCTTGGAAGCACGTTATTAAAGAAAAATAAAACGTTGAAATAAAAAAACGTATATGTGCTTTCGAGAAAATAACAGTCAAACTAGCCTCATCTGATTATAACTGTCTCTAGTTATAATAAAAACTGGAATTTTGCAAATAAACTCAGCAATTTAATAGTATACAGAAAAGCTTCTAAAATCTTTAAATAGCACATATGGAGTATTAGTATCATTTGATTAACTTATAACTAATAAATCTAGATTACTGTGATTCTATAACTCACCTTGCCGATAATCAGTGCTCAACGACGTCGGAACATCCGTTTCCAAGTATGTCTGCGGAGTAGTTGTCGGTCGTTTAGGTGAAGTAGGTTTTTTCGAGTTAGAAGTTGGTTTCCTAGAAGTTAATGTCGTTGATGGCCTTTTTGTCGTCGGTCTTTTTGAAGAGGTAGGTTTTGCGTTTGTATTTGCTGCTGGTTTGGTGGTCGATTTGTTAGGTTTCTTTGTTGGTTTTTTGGAAGTTGTTTCTACAAAAACCGTCGTATTCCTGTTATATACAACATCCTTCAGTCCATGAAACGGTTCTTGCAAACTCTGTACAATTTTATTTACAAAAGATTCCATCTTGAGATTCAAAGCATCGTCTTCTAAGAATGCCGGCGTTGTAAAGTCTTCATCGTACGCGGAATGATTCAAGTTTGGATTTCTTACAGGAGGGAAATTTATTAAATCGTTCATGGATGTTCCTACTTCTACAGGAGCAGTGTAAAGATAATCTACTGTAGGTCTTAGAGGTTGTGGACTAGATAAACTAGGTTTAGGTGTAATTAAAACTGTTGGTGACGGATTTTCTGTACTGTATAGGTTGTGGGTTACATGATTATTGATTGTTACTTGCGCTACAGGTTTCCTTTTTGTAGGAGTTGGTCTTTTTATATTGGTGCTTGGACTTGGGGGAGGTGGTTCTGTTGATGGTGCAAAAATAATAATTGTAGGTGGAGGGCTTGCTATGTTTGGATCTGGTGTTGAACTTGGGTATCCAGAACTTGACGATACAAATGAGGGAGGGTAACTAACCGTGTAACCGGGATTGACGGTACTGGCGGTTACAGCTGGTCGCTTCGAGTATGTAGAACTGTACACATAAGAGGTGGATGGAGGCCTCTTTGGAGTGGTAACGAAAGCATCAGGGGAGTTTGCGAAAGTGGAATGTGCTGGTCTGGAAGTGGAAGTGTATATATAACTGTTAGTTGTAGATGTGCTAGGATAATAGTACAAAGAAGTAGAAGAGGGTTTAATTGTTGTCTTCTTCGGCGGTTTTGTTGGTCGTCTGGAAGGTTTTGCCTTATCAGTCGTCGTATCAGGTTTAGATCCTGGCCTTGGAGGAACGGGCGTTGAACTGAAGACATACGAGGTGGAAGGAGGCTTTCTTGTTATAATTGTAGACGCTTGAGAAGGTGTTAAACTAAATACATAGGAAGTCGATGGAGGTTTTCGTGTACTTGTTATTACAGAATATGGGAATGTACTACTACTTGCATATGGACTGGTAGTACTAGAAGCGTTTAACATTTGAATAATATTGACGATCGAATCAAATTCTTGCGGTTTAGTAGGTCGAGAGGTACTATGAGTAATTGTTGGTACCAGGATAAAATTGTCACTGGTTGAAGGTTTTGACGGTTTGGGTCGGAAACCAGGTCTTTCGAATGTGATAGGTTTTGGGGTGCTAAAGTAACCAGGAGCATTTGAAATTGAAATTTGTATCAAAGGAGAAACTGGTCTGTAAGAAGGTGTTGTACCTTCAATCCTCGTAGTCGTCTTACGATCTTCTGGATACGGCATAGGAGTGGAAGGCTTATTAAATTCAGCTGGATTAATTTCATTTAAACCATCCTGGTGCAATATAAATGTATCTGGTGCACTAGGATGCGTTACTCCTGTCGTGCTAAAATGATCATGTACTCCTCCCACTTGAACAACAGCATTGTCTTGCGCCGTTGGTAATATTTCATCTTTCAATAAAGACTCGGAAATCTGAGAGATACCGTTGAGTGTGATTTGGCTTACTGTAGGATGAAATGTTGGCGCGGGACTTCTTGTTGTTGGTTTATACTGCAGGTTGTTCTCAGGATTAGCAACTGTATGCAAATCACTTTCCATTAGTTCGCCTACTACTCCCATCGGAAGTTGACAGCAAGCTCCGAATAGGAAGCCATCCATGCATGCGCCTACTACTTGTCCATTTCTTTGAGCACATTCGTGGTTAAACATGCAGATATTTGGACCACCAAGGCTGGTTTCTAGTTGGCGTGTTGGTTTACAGAATCTTGGTGTTATTTTGTAGCCGCCAAACAGTTTTCTAGAATCTGAAAAGAAAACTTATGTTAAAATATGTTAAACATATATTAATTAATTAAACATATAAACTATTTAATATATTAAATATATTAATATGATAAAAATATGTTAAGAATTATAGTCATCTAAATTACAAAATTTAATTAAAAAATGAAAATGTTTGGTAAAGATTTCTTGGAACAATACTTTTATTGAAATCCTATATGACTTACTTACTATATGAATTACTAGTCTTTATTGGTCATAGATCTGGGTTGTATTCATAGCTCCCTGATTCATATGGTTAGAAATTTTAGAACTTGAGGTTTTCAAAGTTTAGAGATTCCATGTAATGAAATTGCAGAGTATCAGTCGCCGATGGAAACTGCACATGTTTTAAATTTGAACTAAAACTTTCTTGGAGATTTTAATTCATATAATGTTTAGTCATTAATAATATTGTTGATAAGCTTCTCGAAGATGAGTTACATCTCTAGTTGTTGCGTTTAATTGTTAATGTTATTTGTTTTATTTATCATCAACTATAGCAACGTTATTTATAGAAATATAAATAAATTTAATTAAAAAAGTCAAATATTAATTTGAAATTCAAAACCTTTCGATTATCTATAATTTAACTTGATCAATCTCTTTTAGAAATGAATAAACAACACAAATGTAAGTATAATTTTAATTTAATCAACCTTCATAACTAATACATAAATTATATCTTGTAGGATAATTTTAGTATATATATGGTATTTACCTATTCTGTACGTCAAAAATAAAGTGAGTTTTTAAAACCAACTAGCTTTGATTGAATCAAAGTACAACGCTGAGGCGCGTGCAGAAAATACTCAGAATTTATTTGGTTGTGTAACAACAAATATGGTTAGGAAAAATTATAAATTTTGAGCAACTTAGTTCCAAGGTTTCAAGTAACGAGTTTCTACTTTTGAATCGGGTAAATCAAACGTTTAATTAACAATTGTGAATTTTCAAAATTTCGGCCCAAATTCATAGTTTAAGGATCTACACATTTTTTGTTTCCACTTTCTTTAATTAACTTAAGAAATTAAAAGTTTGAAAACTTCATGTTTTTACTGTATCAATTTTTAGCCTTTCGGGAATTTTCAGATTTAAGAATCTAAAGCTATGAATTTAGGTTGGTGTTTCAGATTTTTCACTAGACATTTAATATATAAAAGTTTTTGAATTTCTGAGGCCTCTTGTTCTAGATTTTCGAAATCGTACCTGCAAGCCGTTTTTAATTGGTTTGGAATTTGATGAGTTTTTCAAATTTCAGTGTTTTATTTTAGATTCCGATAATTTATTTAAATTGCACTTTAAACTTTCACATCTTTACAGTTTTAGAGTATAAAAGTTTTGAGCTTCAAAATTCTCTTGTGGGGATTCTAAGTAGATTCTATAAAAGTTTTTGAGTTATAATAAGATGAGTTATAAATTACTTTAAAATCCAATTCAAAAATTCTGGATTTGTCTAAAGCTTGTGCATCAAGAACATAAAATTCTAGAATTTTAAAGTCTGCCCCATCCATGTGTAGGGATATTACCAGTAGTAAGAAAATATTTCTATACTGCACACAAGCTATTAGTAGCAACCTCGGACCCCCAGATTACCCAGGGCCCTAGTTTTTGTATAAATTGAGGGTTGGCAGTTCTAGATAGATGAAACTTATGAACGTCGTACAGATCTTTAGAGTTCTAGAATATTTTATTTAATTTTAAAAATTTTTGTTTGTAATTTGACTTAAAAATTTTAAGTTTCAGAATTACAAACTTTAATCTTTGGGAATCTACGAGTTTCCGATTTTTTATCTCTTTGTTTCAAATTCTATAAATTACTGGTTACGCATTAGAATTTCAAAGATACTCTTTCTAAGCACTACAAAGCTATTTCTAGACTGCACACAAGCCAGACAGCTTTAAAAAGGGTGATTTTTGATAAAATCAAAAGCGAAACTTTCTGGCGGAATTTCATAATGTACTACTTCAGAGTTCTTCAAAAATTCTAGATTTTGAAGTTTAGAATTTGAATGAATTTTAAGTCAGACCGTTAAGATTTTTAGGTTACATTTTGTAAGTGCAAAGCTTTAAATTTTTAAAGTTTAAGAGTTTCTAAATTTTGAAGTTTTTTTTGTCTCCCATTTCTGGAATTCATAGATTTAGAATTTCGAAGTTCCCTATTCTTATTGAATGTCAAACTTTTACCTATGTAATTATGACAGTAGTGCTCCTTGTGTTTTCGTTTGTAATTGCAGTGTAATTTAAAATTGAGGACCACCAAGGAGGGAGTTTAGTATTAAGGCGGCCAGACGTTCCTAATTGGAGTAAGGTAAGTGATGATATTCATTTTTCAGAAATTCGCAACTAAGTACATCCTAACATCAACACCCACATATAACTAAGGCCAATTCGGCTAAATGGGAACAAATAATTGGGAACGCTAACCACAATTACAGTGTCGGTAGTGCTTTAGGAAATTTCAAAGCAGTAACCTATTCAACTGCCTGGCGCCATCTCATCTCAAGCCGCTTATTTAAGTTACACGGAATAATTTGGCAGGAAGACCAGAACCAATCAGCATAACTTCTTCAAATAATCCATATGCTCGTTTGCTCATGTTAGAAAGTTAGAATGTTAGTTAGAATATTTTAATTTTCTATTTTTTAAAAAGTATTATTTATGCATCTGTGCGTGATACCTAGATATACGAGGGTAGATTGAAAAGTTTCCGGAATGGGCAAGAAAACGCAGTAATTGAACAGGTTTTTGTTTTTATTTTTCAACATAATATCCTTGCAGGGCGATACACTTTTCCCAGCGGTGCTCCAACTTTTTTAAGCCTTCAGAAAAATATGATTTCGGGAACTCTGCAAAATAAGCTTTAGTGGCGGCGATGACCTCCTCATTTGACGTAAAGCGCTTGCCTCCGAGCCAAGTCTTCATGTTTGTGAACAAAAAGAAGTCGCACGGGGCCAGGTCTGGAGAGTACGGGGGATGCGGCACCACCTCGTAGCCCAATTCAACCAATTTAGCATTGGCGATTCGGGATGAATGGGCCGGCGCGTTGTCGTGATGGAAGAGCACTTTTTTTCGCTGCAAATGAGGCCGTTTCTCCTTCAAAATGCCGTTGAATTGATCCAATAAATCGCTGTAGTATTGTCCCGTGATAGTTCTTCCCTTCTGCAAAAAGTCGATGTGTATCACACCTTGCGAATCCCAAAAAACGGTGGCCATGACTTTTCCAGCAGATGGGACAGTCTTTGCCTTCTTCGGAGCAGATTCGCCTGGAGAAATCCACTGTTTCGACTGCTGCTTGGTTTCTGGAGTGTAGTGGTGGATCCATGTTTCGTCCACGGTCACGAATCGGCGAAAAAAATCCGTTGGATTACGATTTAACAAGGCCAAACACTCTTTCGAAGTGGTCACACGATTTCGCTTGTTGTCCATAGTCAGCAAACGCGGCACCCATCGCGCCGAGAGCTTCCTCATGCCCAAATGTTCGTGCACGATATTTTGCACACGTTCATATGAGATGCCCGTGGTCTCTACTATTTCGCGCAACTTCACTCGTCGATCGGCTAACACGAGATCATGGACTTTATCGACCATTTCTTCATTTGTGGCCGTTTTTGGACGTCCACTGCGTGGTTCATCCTTGGTGCTCGTACGGCCACGTTTGAACTCGCTCACCCAGAAACTAATAGTCGAAAATGAAGGTGTGGATGTGCCATGAACTTTCTGCAAAATATCTCGTATCTCCGTCGCCGTTTTCCCGTCCATCCAGAAATGTTTGATGACTGCACGAAATTCGTTTTTATCCATTTTTGCAAAAGTGCCTGAATTGCTTCACAAGATATCCTAGTAAACATAAACGGAACGACGCACGTGTCTGAAAATTTGACAGCTTTCCTAAAATAGGTTAGCCTTGACAACCATCATAACAATTTCACGATACGCGCGCCATCTCTTGCCCATTCCGGAAACTTTTCAATCTACCCTCGTACATTAAATGACACCATTATATCTGGATTTTATGGAACTGGCTCCCTTACAGTAGGTCGAACAAAATTCCCATAATCCGATTTTGACCAGGCAGCTCTAACAAGATTCAGATTATATTGAGCAGGAAACTAAAAGGACCCAATTTACAGATCCGACAGATAATGGCCAATTCAACAGGAAGTTGGCGTAAACCAATCTAAGGAAGTTGATAACAAACACTCTTCTAATAGTTCCAAAATGGAATTCAAGCCGATACAGAAAGCTTGAGTATCATACTTGAACCTTCCCAACACCAAACATAGAAAGAAACATCGTAGTTGCACCAACCTAAAATGTTGAGTCTATAAACAGTTCCAAAAACTATTTCTTGTGGAAGTGGAACCAATCCAAATATCCTAACACAAGAAAATGTTGAACCTAAGAAAAGTACAGTAGACTTTTTTATAAATACTTTGAAATGTAACATGCAGAATTCCAAACCTCCCGAGCCTAAGGAAAAACAAATAAGATTGAAACAACTCAAATACGGAGGACCGCTAAGAAGAGGAACGTCGCCAAAAAAATAAATGCACTAAGAGAAAAACAACCATAGAAAGCAAGGAAACAAAGATATTAGTTACCAAAAGTACAAAAAAAAACAGTGACAAAAAATAACAACCCAAAGGCTTGTTAAGAAAAGTTCTAAAATCAAAAGTGATGACAGTGATGAGTGAACAGTCTCGACTAATTAGAAAATGAAATGCAAATGGTAACGGTAATGGAGAGTAGTGACAGTGGCATACGCTTTGGCCATAAAGACAGTCTTGATGGGCAACAAGAAAATGATGATCAAGAAAAAACCAATAACTCAGTAAATGAAGCAAAGAAAGCTAACAAGGGACTACCAAAAGAAATTAAATCACAGACAAAAAAGACAAACCAAATGAAATGAGAGAAAAACAAGTTTCTGACAATGAAACAATTGAAAACAATGAACTAGGAAAGGAAATGACAAATGTTGCAAAAATAGTGACAGTGAAAATGAAAACACACCCACACATACGGTATCGATCTTTGATGAAAATCTTGGAAATTCCTATAAGGTATGCATTTTAAATACTTCTTCAAACGGAGATGTGTCCATGGAATTTCTGGAAAGAATAAGAAGCGTGTTTAGATGTCCTCTGGTGCGTCGTATCGCGACTGCTTCCACCTGAATTCATAACACCTATATTTCTTAAAGGTGAAGATAAATTCAACATCGGTCCATCTGTCCATGTGATCAAAAATTATGGAAGGCAGCAAGACACTAATCTGTTCCTAATGTTTTTTATGTTACTCATGTTTTGTTTCAAATGTTCTTTTAGGTTATGGTATTTTTTAAGTTATATTATTTTTTAAGGTCTTAAAATCACCTTAAGTAAACTTAATTGTTACTTCGAGCTTATTATGCTTTAATAGGGCAAAAAGAGGGTAATAGCAATGTTATTAGCTTGTTAACAAAGTAGTAGTCTTATGTTCCTTAAATATAGCATTTTAACATTAAATTCTATTTCTTTTTCTCCATGACTCTTTAAGTTGTTACTGTTTGATGTCCATTTGCCTCATATCAAATATATCACTGTTTCGTGTAAAATAATTAAGTGTTCTTTCAAACTCAAGTCTTCTTTGGAAATTTTAGAATTTGTTATTTCTAATTATGTCACTGTTTTGGCCTTTTATTTTTATCAATTTATTATATTATTACGGTATATTTATATTCATCATCACAATTATAAAATTATATTTTCATTAAGCACTCTCAGTTTTTATTTGAATTCTTTGTGAATTCCAATAAATTTCTAACAATATTTATTTGACTTTCCAGAATTTTTTGTTTTTGATAAAGAATAAATAGTAAACAAAAAATAAATACTACACTACGAAGTCCGATCCGAATCCAATTAAATATTTATATATGCCGCTGCCCAGAAATCCCGAACGCACTAAGAGGCGGAATGTTGCTTCAAGATGTAAAATCTTGTAGTTTGCCCGGTGGTATAGGCAACCTGTAATAATGAAAATTAGGGAAACATACTTCCGTTGTTCATATGTTATTTCGTTAAGTTTCGTATTTTTGCGAAAGTGCAGCTGATTATGCAAAGCTAAATAGTTTATCTACATGCAAACAGCAGAAAATTATGCTTTGAACAAACAATTCTTATTCGACTTTTTCAGTACATATAGACAAAATTATGAAATTTCGAAGTTGGGTTGCGGTAATTATTTTTTAAAAAATCAAAAAGTCTTTGATGCTTGCATGTAGCTTGATATTTCATCTCTTAATGTATTGCAACAAATAGACGATTAGTTTAAAAATTAGGCTAAATCACTTGAACGCGTAAACCACTGCAAACCACTCTCTAGCCGACCGTACATTACCCTCTTAACACACGATTAGGAACATTTAAAAATGATAATTTTTATTATTATTTATAAATTTATAATAAAATAAGAAAGAATAAAATTTACGATTTTGTGAATGAAAAACTTATTATAAAGAAAGTAAAATGAAGATTTATATTGAAAACTTATGATTGTTACGAAAATTAAATAAATCATGAAATTTTAGCAAGATTTATTATTAAAAATGAGTGAAAATGGAAATTTCGATTCGATTATATTAATTAAGAGAAAAAGATTAGGTTAAGTTAAAGTAGGATCATAGATTTATTATTAAAAATCAATTATGAAATCATTTGTGACAATATAAAGGAAAAATATAAAGTTAATAAAAAGGATGATAAGATTTATGTAAATGAATTTCGTTTCAAGATTATAGTTAGATTATAGCGAAGTAGTTATTAAATATTAACATTGAAGAAGTAAAAAAATATGAATTTTTTTAGGATTGAGAAGAATAGATTCTTCTAGATATGAAAATGAATATAATATAGGACTATATTATACCATGTGCAATTTTTTACATACGAACTTCATAGTTATTAAAAATATGTAGTTAAAAATTCTTAATTATTAAATAAAATTGTTATTATTATCATTATGAATATTGGACAAATTGCAGTATGGAGAATTTATGAAAATTAATATAAGCTGTTTACTTACTTACTTAGTTTTGGGCGAGAAATCAGGATGGCGAAGCATCCTTTGTACCTCATGGCACCGATTACTATGATCATTTGGCCGATCCTACTAAAACTTGTTTGAGATAGCTTAGTTGAATGGATTGATTAAGATTTAAAAGTAAAATTACTTACAATTTTATTTTAAAAAGGAGGGGATTAATGCTGTGGTTGCATCTCCAAATCTTTCAAAATGTATTTTTATTTTTATATATTTTGTGAGATAAATCTTTTAATTTTAACAACGGTTTGGTATTCTTAGGTTTGCAGGGGTCTCGTCTTGGAAAATTGGATTTTATTTAGTTAAATGGTTGTTGCGCTCTTTCTAGTTATTTAATCTACATATCGTTTTGGTTTGCTATTAGTTTTTTTTATTAAATGTAATGTTTGCTGTTTAGATTAATTTAAAACTACAATTCAGGCTGCTGAAATTAATAATTCGAATTATGTAAGGTGATATTCTTTTACTAGCTTCAAAATCAATATTATTAGAAAAATAACTATTTAAAATTGATATTGTTTCAAACGCGAAATTTACATAGCTCAACCACAAATTTAAATATCATTAATCTAGAACCAATAAATAAAAGAACGTTTGATTAAAATTTAACATAGAACTAGCATACATACCGGTACTATAATTTTACAAACACTGCAGAATGTTAAACGCGTAGAATGTTTCTCGCGTGAGAAAATCTGCATATCATTTCATCTCGCTAAAATTATAAAATATGCTATACCTTCATGTAATATTAGTGACGTTTTGTCTTTAATGACGTAGAATATGCAATAAAGTTTTACATAACATACCACCAGCACTTCTCGTTAGCAATTCCATTTTCTCCATATAACTGCCGGTCGTTATTACTTCTAACCCTTTCATTAAAATAACTTTCCTCTTTTCGTACTTTACGTAAGTAAATGCAAATGTAATTCATCTTTATATATTAACTATAGCATATATACTTTTTCTACACACAGGCTTTTCTGTTTGCGTGTTTTCCATATTTCTGTATTGATCCTGTGATGTTGAGATGGGGCAAGGTCGATTTGTAGGTACTCGGAATTTAAAAAAGAGTAATTGCCTATTTACTTTTATAATTAAGAATGAACAGATTGTGCTTTTATGAACTTGAAATACTTTTCTTCAACTTAATTTTCAAGTCTAATTTCTTAATTTAGCTTATCACATGAGCGAATTTCTCCCCAATTCCAACTCTAGGTGCTGGTTTATAAGTTTAACCTACATTACTTTACGTGTCTGTCTTATGATAATGTGGTGCATAATTTTACACGAAAGGGCGTATTTTGCATAAAACGCGAATTGTTCCTAATTTCTATTAAGTTGATAATAGTGTTTTCGTTTAGGAAATTTACTAATTAAAACAAACAAAATGCAATAAATTATCAAAAATATGCACTTTGTATTAATTTTCTTCGGGATTTTTTAAATATTTCAGTTTTACATAATAAAGAAATAAGTGAATATTTGAATATTACGCATATTCCAATTTTATATGTAATGAGGGAAAATTATTCTGTTGTTAATATGAAATGGTCCAACCCCGGAAGTCGTTCTTTGTCTAATGACTCTATTGAAGTGCTTTGATTCTCTTTGCTATACATATTGTGTTTAATGGCATGATTTGAAATGACTCACTTTAAGGAATTATAAATCTGTACTGTTTTTTAATATTATAACACGTACTTTAACACATATATGTCAAATTATTGTGTATTGAAACAAATATGCATTGTCGAAACGATATTATTTTGTATTATGTAAAATTAAATAAAGTTCCTTGTTTGTTAAACGATTTACTTTAAATAGTTAAATGTTAAGTCTTTAACAAATGAATATAAAGTTTACTCTGATTTATCTCGAAATTAGTTTATTAATGAGACTCTAAAATGCCCATAAAAGACATTAAAATTATTAACTGTTATTGATTAATTGTTAATGATCTTTATGAAAAAGACAAAATATATCTATTTAGAATGCAAATGAGGCTTCTTTCTTAACAATCCCATATGTGTAAAATTTTGAATATTACCGCTTAATAACAAATACTTTTAACATCTATCTTTTCTAACAGAAATCTGTTTTATATATCACAAAAAAATGATAACGCAATCTCTAAATTTGTTACATGTAACTTCTCCAATACAATTTTTATATTAAATTCATGTGTATTGATGTAGAAGGTAAATTGACTTATTTAGAATAATGACAGTTTTGATCAATTTTTATTACATTTATTTCTATAACTTTTTTACAACACACCTTTATTTCCTTTCATATTAATCTTTGCGGAAATAACATTTTGTACAAAAATAAATTATCATATTTTAAATGGTCTCTATTTTAAATTGAATTGAATGTTAACTCTATTCTTTTTTAAGTTTTTTTTTTTCATTTTCTTTTACCAAACAAAGGTATTTTTAAGCATAGCAAAACATGCACAATCAACACAAACGAACACTCCTAAATAAAAATCATCACAATATAAAAGATGCAAATGCATATTTACATATTTTTGTATATTTAAGTAGGTACATATTTTAACGATTTAGTATTTGCAAATAAAACGTTTTCGTAAATGCTTTGATTCACCCTTTTTTGTATAATATAGAAACGTTAAGCGCGTATTTGCGTATTGTTCTTAAACTCTGTCTTTTCTTCTAATGAAAAGTTAAGAAGTGCATACTTCCATACAGTGGTGTGCGGTAAGAATTTAGGATAGGGAAGCAACCACGATTTTAATTTTAATACACCTAGGTACAGGCGCGGATTCACGGGGGGCGAAATCCCCCCCAAATTTAGAAATAAGTATACATAGAATAGAGACAAATAATGTGATACAACTGGTCCATTTTTCTCAAAGTTTGGATATTGGTAATGTAATTAAAATAAAAAATATAATAATAATAATTATAATTTTTTCTCAAAGTCCATCCAAAACATATTTATTAATTTGCATTAATTTGCTACAATTGTTTCGGCCTTATTAGCAGTATAATTATTTACAAGGCCATCTTCAGGCATCTTTTAATTGTTTTTAGGTGTTTTTATATTAATTTTTATAATGATAATCAAAAAATCAAAATGTAATATCATTGTTGTATATTAATGATTTTCGTGTTAAAAGATAAAAGTATAAAACTAAAATGTGTTATAAACCCTCCTTAAAAACTACATTAAAACATTATATTTATGTAATTATCATTGTTTTTTAATTTTGCATTTATAATGCGAGTTAAATACGTGAACATGTTACACGTTTACCAGACCAAAATGGAGTGGAGTGAACTGAGTCACTCCACTGAGTCACTGACAAACATTAATACAGTGATACCAATTGAGGATTGTATTTAAAGGAAACTATTTTTATAATATACCAGGTTGGTCGTAATAAAAGGAATTTGATTGCCAATATTAAAATTTATAAAGTTTATCCTGAATAATTTCAGAATTATTTTGTTTAACCTTAAAGGTTCTTAAAAGAATTTATTTTTCTCAAAAATAAAACAACTCAATTTCTTTTTATTTAAATTTATTTCTCATAAAGATAAACATTTTAACAATTGTGAATATTTTTGATTTGTGTTAGTTTGTTCAAGTGAATGACTGTAATAGCCCTATGTCAGGCTATTACGACTTTTAATTACATTTGAGCAAGCTTGGGAATAAATTTCCTAATTGTCTTATTGTACTAATTTGAACAATTATTCTTTTTATTTCTTTCAATTTAAATTTCTATTTATTTTTTTTGAATAAAATAAAGTTTGTGTGTTTTAAATTATTCATGTGTTTAATTGATGCACATACAAGCATCCAGTTCTCTTTCTTTTTGCATTTAGATTTTAGCAGTGGTTGTCCAGTTTGCAAGAGCCTAAGTGTCTGCAGTATAGGTTTGTCTCTTCTTTCAGGTGTAAGAGTTAATAAGAGTCTAATAATTCAAACAATTTATGCTCTATCGAATAAACCCTGAGCTGGCCGATTGGGAAAAAGAAAAATATTTGGGGTGTATTTTTATTTTAGTTCACCGTATATAATTTATGTTTATTTGGAACGGTGTGCATATTATTTATTTAAGCTTTAATACACCGCAATACGTTATAACATAAGATAATATTGGCAAATCAAAAATATCTTAACTACTCAAAGAAACCGACTTTGGAATAATAACGAAACAATAAAAAGAAAAACTGAGCCGATAAAAGTTGTACATTCCTCACAGCTATATAAATGATGATGATAATATCTTTTAAACTAATCTTTCAGCTTTCCATTACTACGTGTGTCCTATTTCTTCGGAAGCTTCTTACTAAAGTCTGCTGATTGGAAGTCTTGTCTTTTTCGTTAGGTTTTCTCATTGCTTTTATTACTAGAAAGTTTCCAACAATATATAGATTTTCCTTGCAGTATAGCATTAACAAGGATGGATTAAATCTTCAACAGACTTTGTGGAATATATCTTTCCTACTTTTTGCCAGTAATGCTTTTATTGAATTGTAATCCATTACAGATTTTAGAAAAGTAAGAATGTTGTAAATACCTTTGTAGTCATTACATTAATAAACAGAAAAATCAATTTTATGATTCCCTTTCATTACTGATTCATGGTTACCTTTGTCATTCTGATTCATACTTCTTCGTATAACTTTCAATTTCTTAATAAAATTAACAAAAAATGTTAATCTGCAAGACTAAAAAATAGCTTTTTGTAAAGGGCTAATGCAAGGATTTCGTGCATTAATTTCAGGTGAATGATAAATACAAGAAATAATCAACAAGAAAGCTAATGAATACAAATATAAAGCGCGGATTTGGATATTGTAAAGCATGATATTTACAATAAAATCTAGGGAGCGCTAGTAGTTATTCTAAAATTCACAAAATTGGTATTTGAAACAACATAAATCATCTATCTGCAAAACTATTAATTTAAATTAATATGTCCTCTGGTATCAACGGTGGATTTACATGAACAAAATATATATATATATAGAGAGGAATAACAATCAAGGATATAAAACAAACTGCGTGGCAAATTAACTATTTTCGAGTTAAAGCACTTGTTGCAGTACAATCAGTTTGCAAGCACACATATGTGCATATGCCTTTTAATACAAGGCCATTGAAGCTACCTACGTTTTTCATAATACCATTCCCGTTTATAATGATAAGCCAGCCATACGAATGAAGTTGGTGTAGCGCTTGAACAGGAGCAGCATTTTTTTAAGACAAGCAGTTTGTTTGAAGTACAACTTAAATTAAAAGATGGGTTTTGTAAATTCGGGTTTTAAAAAAATGTCGTGCGCTCGAGCGGCGTCTTAATTCCATAGTTCAGTTAGCTAGAGCGGGGTGATAACAACCCGATTCCAAGTGAGAGATTTTTTTACAAAACCCAAAAAGCGACAATTTTCTCGTCAAAAATATTCATGATTTTAATAAATTGCATTTGAAGCTTGTAAGTCTAATACACAATATTGTACACGAATAAAAAAAACTGGTTTACAAAAATGATTTTTTGCATTGACACCTGAATAGATACTTAACGAAAATTATTAAATTTATGAATTCCTGTTTCCAGGAAATTTGTATACATCACACCATTTTACAACGTAAATTGAGCACTGATTCTATAAATTAACCACGAGTGTAAAATGCAAGAGAGAATGCAAATAATTCAAAGCACTAAAACGAAACCTTTAGCAAAACTATTAAAAATCATATGAGAAATGGAAAATATTTGGCAAAAATACAAATTCATATAAAGAAAATAAAGAAAGAAAAACAATTAACTAAATTAGTCATGTGCAATGTTGTGGATCAAAATTATAATTTGCAAATGTAATTTATTAAAATTTATCGATCATTTAAAATCCCATTAAACGATGCCGTGACTCAAAACATTAATTACAAGTACTTTAATCTTTATAAAGAATGAGATACTGATTTTTGGACTGTTTTTCTCGATTATTGTATCTACTTAGTATGTACTAAGTTTCACCTCTATAGTGATATTAAAATGAAATACACATTGTATACTCTTTAATTTAAAGTGAACCACTCGAGTCATACAAAGCATTACTTGATCGAGCTCAAGTGACTAAGTACGAAATTCTACGATCTTCCATTGGTCCTAGTTCGGCAGAAAAGAACCAACCCACAAAAGTTCAAAAAATAAATTATATATATATACACTTTTATGCGCTTTTATACGAGGCTTGTTCAATTGAAACCCATGTTTGGTCGAGTTAGCCTCGGAAACAATTTTAATCACACAACTGACGTTTTGCAATGTTAGTAGTGTTTGTAACCGTCACACTGATTAGTTACTTGCATTTACATTCAAATTCAAATTCTCCACTACCAAAGAAGTTTAAAGCACAACCTTAGTGCAGGCAAGGTGATGTTGACATTGTTTTTCGACCACGAGAGACCCTTGCTGATAGAGTTTAAAGGACCTAGACTACATATCAATGCAAACCTGTACAATGAGACTCTAAACAAGCTCTATCAAGCAATAAGACGAAAATGTCCAGGGAAGCTTTCACCTGGTGTCACGCTGCTTCACGACAATGCTCGTCCTCATGTCGCCAACGTAGTAAAAGAAAATCTACCATAAAAGAAATGGAGGATTTTAGAGCATCCATCCTTAGCCCAGATTTATCGCCTTGCGTTTTCATACCTTTGGGCCACTGAAAGTACAAAACGCTGTGAAAGAATTCTTCAAGCAGCAGCCACAAGAATTCTATGAGCAGGGTATACATCGGTTGGTGAAACAATGGGATATGTGCCTTCATTGTGGTGGTAGTTATTTGTAACGGTATTTTTTCACAAGCTCTGAAAAAATGTAATTTTGTTCATACATTTACAAAAATCTTAAGTCCGGTTCTGTAAATTTACGTTCTTTTTTAAAGTGTAAACTTGCGTTAGCATTCGATACAAACAACTCTATAAAAACTATTTTAAAAAAGGGTCATGTTTCGACTTTCTTAGAATTATAAAGAGCATTTGGACAATAATTTATTTCTTTCTGTATCCTGTTTATGCACGTGTGCTCTGGTTAACGTAGCTTCTTTGTTAAAAATCTTGGAAACTATTAAATATGGCTTATAATAAATTTTATTGAAGTCACTTTCATCGAATTTCATGTTTGCTACGTGTTTAAATAATTTGACGAGTCGGCAGTCTCGAGGTAAACAACCTCTGTATCACACCCCTTGTTTGCGAATATACTAACTGCGTAGCGTTTGGTCCTTTAAGGCCAGAGTCCAGTAGTAAAAAACTAAGAAAATTTCCCTTATCGACTCCACGTGGACTAAAATGCTTTCATTTGTCAAGATGGATCTGGCGTTCCTCTGATTGGTGCATACGATTTGTAAATCTTAAATTCACAATAACAAAATTTTTTAGTTTTCGAAGGGAAGGAACTTTTGCTTTAAGCGCGGTCCAGACGACACTTGCCTCTAAGTTGAGGTAAAGAGAACACTTGCCTTCAGTTGGTGGTCCGAGACGCATTTCAGTTTTAAGTTCTGATATAGTACAATTGCCGGTATCGGATGCCGTGCAGTGTTATTTAAAGAAAATTTACAGTTAATAATCATACCGTTTAATTAAGTTTTCGGATATTAATCAAGAATTGAAGTTAATAAAGTACCGTTATACAGTTAAATACTTTTCCGGATGTTTGTGCTTTTGAAGAATGGGAAATCTAGTCTTTTCCTATTAAAAGTGTAACAGCGTTAATACAGTTTACCGTATCGTACATTCGTTTAAACAATTCTCGTACCGAAATACCGATAAAGAAAATTAATAAATACAGACTTTCTCTTCGGTGATCGAAATTTAGATTAATAATAAAGTTTGAGTTATGTGCCTTATAAATTCAGTTCAGATTTAAATAATAAGTGGATTGTTTTTATGAAAACAACGAACCTTTGCCGATGGTTTTCAAAACTAAATTAATAACCAAATCTTATGGAAAGTTTTATGGTTGCCTTCAGTTATTTTATTTTGGGTGAATTCATAAATAATGGTTCACCATATACAGACATTACGAGGGTTAATTCATTGCATCCTTGAATAATGGAAGGAGAAATCTACTAACATTCCAGTTTCCGTCTGCTGTAACTGTTTGATGTATGCAGTAGTCATATTTGTGCAGTTTAGCGTTGGTTTGGTTTGCGAATTATTGACAAATACAGGTACAATGATTTATGTATTTTTTTTAGTGCTAAATAATTATGTAAATTTCTCTTTGAATCTTTGTAATGTTTTTACAGTTCGTTTTTCATTTGTATGTAATTTTGTATACAACTTTTATTCATTAAAATTTCATTAGTCAAGAGCTCTTAGGTAGGGAACTATTACTTGGACTTTTGAGTTTAAAATTTGTAATCTTTATTTATATTTTTTCTTGTGTTTTCTCAAATAAATATGATTTTAAAGTTAATTAAAACCAGTAAGACTGAACCATATAATTATGAAGGTTTTTATTCAAACATTTATTAAACAAAATTTTTGACTTTATTGAAATTAACTAATATTTTGCACTAAATTTATATCTGTCTGATTTCATTTTCTGATTAGTGATTTCAGACAGATTTATTAGATTCATTTAATCTATTCGATCTATTTATTTATTATTATTAAGCTTCATAATCAGATGTCGCCCTTCTTGTGTATGTTCTTGTGTTTTTGAAACCTTATCCATTTCTTTATAAATTAGACAACTGCAGAACCAATACCTACGACCTTAAAAAAAAAATTAAAAATTTGTAAGATAGAGGTAAATCTCAAGCCGTGGTAATCTTAAGCATCTTTTAACGTAGTAAGTAACGTATAATAAGTCTAATTTTTATTGTTTAATATTGTTTATTTTGCCGTACAGAAAAACTAGTGTTTCCAATTTATTTTTCAATAAAGTTTTTATGGACTAAAGATGCGTTTCAATTGAACAAGCCTCGTATATGCAAAATATATTCGAATATCTTATTCATCAAAATCACGTGGCATGGAAAATCAATGCCTTTGAATGTAATTTGAAACTGTAGTTATCTTTACTTCCTTCTAATAAAAGAATATGGTTTTTTGTATTATTAGTACATATCAAGAATAAAAATACAAATGCGTTTTATTGACACTTCAATTAAAATCAAATAAAAGTACCGGCTTTGAAAATCTGAATAGCACATTCTCTATTATTGTGTTTGCTGCTGAATAATAAAAGAAATGTATTCCAACAACAAATAAAATAAAGTCATAAAATAGCAATTTCATTTTTACATTAACACTTTCTACCGCCATTTTTTTTTTCAATTTTGACATTCATTCAACAACCTCTACGCCATATTCAACTAACAAATAAAAATAAAGTACAGTAACAGTATAAATAAATTCATTTCGTGTACAAATAAAACGCTTCATTTTTATTTTGTCACCTAATTCGCTCCACTAAATTGAAGTCTGCATACTAAATAACCTGAAAGCTTATTGCTCATGCAAATTAATATGGGAAACGCTGCTGCCCACGTAGTATTCTACAACGTTAATAATATTGCTTTACTTATTTTGTTTTATTTTTTAGACCGGCTATTCGTTTGTATAATTTTGAATAGATCAAGATCTTTCTTATTACAGTTTTTTTCTAAATGCTCCATGCGCGCACGACATACGCACACATACTCAAACTGATTAGCGTTTAGAATCCTTTAATGAATCCGAGATAAATTAGTAGATTTACTAGTATGTTATGATGTATGATATTAATAATAAGACAAAGAAGAAGAAAACCAGAATGAATAATGATCAATATTAGCACGATAGAAAGCAACATAATAGGTGGCATCTCAATCAAAGCGATGCCGTAACTGTCTCTAGGTCATGTAATACTGAAATGAGTTTATCTCTTTAATCGCAAAGAAGTAACATTTTCATCTCGAGGCAGTCTGAGACCAACTTTTTTCCTCTTCATGCTTATTATAAATAGTATTTACATAAGTAGAGCGTGAGATAAAACATTAAGTAGGTTCGTGCATAGGAAAATTTTTAAAACACATCTTTGCAATTGAGAACAAGTCCATTTATAAAATATCAGAACGGAAATAAGTGGTATCACTGATTGTTTAGTCTCCACGTTATTAGATATAGTTTCGGTAGTGAGCCTGTAACAGTCATTATGACATCAAGCTTTATAATTAATGTAAAGACAAAAAATTGTTCTTTTATAGTAAGATTGTTTGTAAACTAATAAGTGTATTAAAAAGTATTAGAAGTAATCTTTGAACTGAACAGTTTCACACTGCTGAGTAGCGATTTGTTTTTTTAGTTGGGTGCTAATAAGACTGCCGGTGGTGATGGTGCCAGTAATGTAAATGGCGACCTCTTGGTATTTGCCGATCATAGAATAACATGAGACTAATAAGTTACGAGTTAGTTAAGGGTATAAGCAAGTTGAAATTGCAAAAATAGGAACTGAAACAACCGGCTTCTTATAGACCACGCTGCTAGGGTGCGCGTTTCGTTGAAGAGTGTACCTAAGCAGCAAGATGATGTAGGACTTCATTTCGATTACAAACTATAAAATAGTCAAAGTAGTAGGATACTCAGGTGACGACCAGGTATCAATAATGACTCTCCCTTTCTCTCAAAGGTGAAATCTCGATGAAACGCTTCTGCTCGCAAAATAAACTGAGAAATCAAAGAGTTTGATTTACATAAAGCAATGTTCTAAGGTGTCCCAAATAACTGTTTAATTTCTTTTTTTAATGTAGTGCGTTATTAATTGTTAAAAATTTAATTTTAATATTGTGTGAGATATTTGTTTTCTTTATGTAAATTAGTATCTTTAGATACTGATTTGTAAATGATAATAGTTAATGTATGTACGTATAACTTTAATCATTAAAAATTTGAATACCATGTAACATTCCAAATGTTTTGTTTAAGAAAAAAGTATGTAAGACAATAAATTAGTAGCCACTCTGACTCTACGTCTTAATAGGTTCTATCACACTCTTCGCTGTAATAAACAAACACCCAAAAATTAAGACTAGTCACTCGGTTATTTTATGCAAAACTTATGTTGAACTCAAATGGGAGGGAGGTCTTTGAGACGGGTTGGTTGTGTAATGTATGCAATAGATGCTGATTTGTTGCATATGTGATTTTTGATTGTAGTTTGATAATTATTTATTGTTTAGCAAATGCGGAGTTGCTATTATTGTCAATAGTATTTGCCTGTGTTGCTTTTATTATTATTATTATTATTATTATTATTATTATTATTATTATTATTAATGTAGTATTGTTGTTACTGATGATTGCTATTAACAACAAGGTTGCTGTTGTAACGTGAGATTCATGAGCTTAAAAAAGTTTTTAAAAGAAATTAGCCGAACAGCTAGCTGGTTGGAGAAGTCGGATCCGGTGTGGCTTTATGCTTTGGCTTTATGCTCGCCCAAACGCACCAGGGCGGCCTGGGGGATCTCCAATCCCCCGTAAATAGTGATTATTATAAGTACTTGGGTATTAGCAACTAGCTACACAACCCTAAAAGCCCTGTTAAATGTATATTTACAGCTAGGATTAACTTTGACTTGTCAAGATTTGAAATCTTGAGGGTAAACATGTCAAAAGAAAATTTACCATTAAAGTATTATTGTTTTACACCCCTGAAAATGCTTCCGAAATTTCGAATCATCTCCTCAAGCTTCACCAATAAATAAAATCAATAATAATATTCAACCCTAAATTAGTAAAATTAGTAAACCTTACTAATCTTCTCTCAGAATTCTTCTAGGCTTATAAGTTTTTCCGCGTAGGTAGTACTCCTACACGCCAATTTTCTTAACATTTCGATATTTCATTCAAGATAAAAACTTGTTTGTTTATTTTTCCGGCATGTCTAGTCACGCTATATTGGTTGTTATAATAAGATTAGTTCACGATACAAAATAATATATAATACTATAGAGAGAAACCAGAAGAGGGCAATAAACTTTGGAATATTAAAAACAAACCAAAACTTAAATTTATTAAACTTGTAGGAAAATAATAAAATACGCCAAAAACACGTAACTAAAGCACGTAACTACAACACAAAAATATCCGTTTACTAATCTGTTTAATGCCAGTGTAAGGAAAACCTCTTTCCAGTACATTAAAAGGTTCTCAACATCGCAAACAAGATGAGATGAGGATAGCAACAGCCTCTTAAAGTAGGAAACCTCCTTCGCAGACTACGAGACAGAAAAAAATATAAACCTTCCTTGTAATACTAGTAGCTTTTCCGTGTTAAGGTATAAAGAATAAAAGAGACAAAATACCTTGTGCTGCAAGAGAGGGAGATTCTTACAGGATATACTAGTACAAAGGAAGTCTCGTTGAATGAAATTAATGTTTTTGTTCTGTAGAAAGAGAAAGACGTGGAGAATAGCTTGTAAGAAAGCGAGAATTCAGAAAACGAAAACGAGTTAGGCGTAATATGCACTGACGTGCAATATCTACGAATAGAATTTCCCGCAAACTCTCCCATGGGGGAGAACACACGAAAATTCCGTACGTTTAAGAATTCTTATGTATTTGTATGTGAAGGTTCTAAAAGGAAAAAGCTTAAATGTACTCATAAATACTCACGGTTTTAATGTTTTATAAAGTTCTTTTACCTGTACTTTGGTAGTTGTGTATTATGCAAATTGGTTTGCAAGACCAATCATTAAAAAATAAATAAATAAGAGACAAGTAGAATGTTCTAAATTATGAATCCAGATACTTGAGCAGTGGGAATTCATAAATATGCATTGGGATTATATTAAGGATAATACTAGCAGGAAAAAATATAGTATAGCATATCAAAAAGAGATCATTACTAAAATATTAACTGTATTATATGCCTGTTTCTTGTATCTACTCTGTAATCTTACGTTATTGGTAGTTAGATAGTGTACGTGTACAGTAGCATAGTCTACTTTCTGTGGATTATGTGTAATTTCTGAATACCCTCTATATTCTCTCTATTACGTATTTTATGTATATTGCATCCAAAGTTATTAAATAGGAAGTTGTCTCACTGTCCTCTACAACGCATGTTAAACCCGGGCACGGAAAAGAGTTAAAAGAAAAAAGTTACTGGAAAATATACCATTAGTTGCATCATACTAATCGTCTGCAAGATTTTGAATACACATAGTAAGAAAACTAACCGCTCAAATTAATTAATTGACAATGTCACGTGGGGTTTTCGTGACTGGAGGACGTAGTCAGAGGTAGAGAGAAATCAAACACAAGTTGTAAAAAACAACTATATACTAAAGCCAATAAAGAGAGTACAAAAGGTTAACATACATGTTGACATATTGATACATATTGTGAGGACGTATATGTCCTCCAAAACTAGTACAATCAAGGGGAGGTCGGAACCAACCTACTAAACCCCCTAGCACTAAATCTACTAACTAAGCGTAGGAGCTAGACTCCTAGTAAATATAACTAAGCCAGGTAGCCTGGTCACAACTTCCCATAATTTCGCAGAGAGTGGGCGATTTTAGCGCTACCCACTCAACTAAGCAAACTAAGCCATAATTAATCAAAAGACACTTACCCGCTTGTTTCTTGATGAGGCTTCTGGTGAGTCCTGGCACAGACTGATTTTAAAGCCAAAACAAGCGGGTTTATATACTGCTGAAGGCGGAAACGTTACTGAATAATTGAATACATTAAGTGGGATGCGAAGAATACATGAATACATAATGAGATGCAAACTGTATAAATTATTCGAATGAAACTGTATAAATTATTCTAATGAGATACAAACTGTATATTTTATTCTAATGAGATTCAAACTGTATAAATTATTCTCAAGGCAATGCAGATTGTGTACCGCGCGTTGCGGCGTGTGGGTGACTATCGCACTACTCTTGATACTAAATGAATGCAAGTTGAAATGTTACAAAAAGGATTTCATTTAAAATAATTCCGTTTGTGACAACAAACAAAAACATCTAATTTACTTTTGTATAAAATAGTAAATTTGTAAAATTATCTGATTTTAGGTTTTTGAATTTTCGCGAATTATGTTATAAGTTTAATTATGTTATATTTATTTGCGAGTTCTGGTGTAAAGCGTGTATTTAATAATTAATATTTCGATAACTACTCGACAGAATTGAATGTAATTTACATGCATGTAGCTAATAGTGTTGTATTTTTGTAATTTGAATTATGGATTCTTTCTCAAAATATTGTATGAAATAGGGGGTAAAGCATTCTGGTGTTCTGGAAACTTAATCAAATTTTTTTTACAAAAAAACAGTATTTTTTAATAAAACAACAAATACAACAATAAATTTTGAAAATATTCAGGAATTAATTAAATAAATAATTCTTTAAAGAATGTCTTCAATGCAAATGTTGCTTGTGTAGAATAACCCGAAAAATAATCCATATATCAAATAACAAAAATTGCCAAATACATACAACTACTATCCATTTTTTTTCTAGAGTCCTCTGACTTTGAAAGCGTATTGCTCGGGAACTACTGAACCGAATTAAATATTTTAAAAACTAGCAAATAGTAAATGCATTTCTACATACTACATATTATATTTCTAACTGGTATACTTTTGCTTTTATCGGACGATACGCAATAGAAGGTACCCATTTTTAGGGACAATTTCATTGAAAGTAAGTTCACTAATTATTTTCTCAGAAAGTATATGTCATATATCCATGAGATTTTTGTATGGGTTAGAAAGAAACCTTGCGGTTCTTATGCTATTGATTTTCAGACAGAAAAACGTTTTATCTAAGATTTATGCGAAAAAACAGCGAACTAAGCGTTCTTATTTATTAATAGAGATAGCGTCAAAACTTTTTCGCTAAATCAACACTTGTTATGTGTAGACATTATTTTTTTCAAAAAAATGTTCCTAATTTCAATAATAAAAATGCGGAAACAAACAAACGATTTTTGATGACAGGCAGTTTCGACAAAAAACGGTTTTTTTGTTATTGCACTTTTATTGTTAAAATTCGGAACATTTGTTTAAAGAAAATAATGTCTACATATGAAAAGTGCTAATTTAGCGAAAAAAATTTGACGCTATCTCCATTAATAAACAAGAACGTATAATTCTTCATATATATCTTAAATAAAACACTTTTTTGTCCAAAAATTAATAGGATAACAACCGCAAGGTTTCTTTCTAACCCCTACAAAAATCTCATAGGTATATGAGATATACTTTCTGAGAAAAAAAATTTAACTCACTCTAAATGAAATTGTCCTAAAAATGGGTACCTTTTATTATGTATAGTCCGATAAAAATAAAAGTATACCAGTTAGAAATATAATATTTTACTGCAGTATGTAGAACTGCATTTACTATTTGCTCGTTTTTAAAATATTTAATTCAGTTCAGTAGTTTCCGAGTAATACGCTTTCAAAGTCAGAGGACTCTAGAAAAAAACTGGATAGTAGCTACTTGCATGTGAAGTTGCATTCAATTCTGTCGAGTAGTTATTGAAATATTAATTATTAAACTCACGCTTTACACCAGGACTCGCAAAATAAAGAATTTTTTTCGAAAATTCAAAAACTTAAAATCAGGTAATTTTACAAATTTACTATTTTATACAAAAATGAATTGTCTATATAACTGTTTTCGTTTGAATTTTATTTAATGTTATTTAATTTCATCGGTTATTCTTTTGCTATGCGCATTCAAACTTAGGGGTCAAATCTTCTGCAAACGATTAAATATTTTTTCTAATTTAAGTATTTAGTTGAGACAAATTAAGTCTTTTATACATTTTTGTGCCTTGATACTGTTAGGCAAGTGCCAAATAAAACATAGTCAAATTTTGCATTTTAATAGTTTTAAAAGATAAAAATACCTGTTACTAATATTAAAGGGAGGAGCTCTTTAAAATGATAAATATGCATAATAAATAAATAATCTAAGAAAAGGGAATGATTTCATAAGAGCAACTGAAATTACAAAAAATACTATCATAAACATATCCAATGAGAGACACTCAAAATGTTTCATATTATACATCATTTTAAGTACTTTCCAACGGTATAAATGACCCATTGGCCGACATTGAGTATGAGAAGGTCAATGGCCAAAAGTATAGTAAAGTTAGACCAAAATTAAGCAAATAACGGAAAAAACTAATAGGACTGAAAACTGGAATAAATAGATGTTGGCGAATATATACTGTTTAAGAAATTGATGACTCTCGACTTGAATAAGCTGTATTCGAGTCGCCAGCTTGGAAAAGATGGCGGTTCAAATTTAAAAAAACGGAAAAATTAATAGAAAAGCTGAAAATTAGCATAGATTTTGGCGAATACATGTTTTTAAGAAATTGACGAGTCTCGACTTGAACAAGGTGAATTCGAGCCGCCATCTTGGAAAAGACAAGAAGAAACTTTTTTGGAAATAGATGTCCACCTTCGTTTAAAAAGAAAAGCATTTTGTTTTGATTTTCTTTCCTTTAATCATTTTGCCCTTGCAGAGTGCCCAGAATTGCTCTATTGGACGACACTGAGGCACAGACATTGGATTGTCCGTCTGGCAACATATTCAATATGATTGTCTTTCTAAAATCTACAGTAGTTTTTTGCAAAATGCGATGCGGTCTTAACAGACCAAAAAATAATTGGTTGAATAATGTTCAAAAAAACGCAGCCAGAGTTTTAGTACCCCATCCAGATACTTATTGTCTCTGTAAATCAAGCTACTCATTGTATCACTTGACACATAAGCTGGAGAAACTCTCCCTTTACAGAAAAATCTCCCATAAGCAGGCATAGTACTTTTAGGTACAAAAAAATTATAAGAGGAATTCTACATCACTTCAACATTAGCTGAACGGTGCATTATTTTGTATTTACTTGAAAACCGTTAGAAAAAATCGAATGTTTTTTTAACCTAAAAGTAGCATCGATGCCCGTTAATCCTATAAATTAATTAATTTTTAAATTTTTCTCAACAATTTCTTCCAGTGGTCAAATATGTACAGATGTACACACGAATTGAAAAAGCTGTAGTTTAAATATGAAACTTCTCCTCGTTACAGCGAATGATTCGAATAGAGATAAGAAGTTCGTATTGGCCTTAAAATCTTTGTTTTTTTTTAAATCAAATGGGCATCCGTCAAAACTGAAATGCCAACATGACCCAAATAAGAACCACCTTAGAGTATATAGTTAACAACAACTGTTATCAATGTCAAACGACCTTGATGTTTTTGTCAGCTATCGTTTAATAGTTATTTGTGTATTTAGTGCGCGAAATGCTACTTTGGTGGTCAAGAATAAAAGTCTTTCGAAAATCTCGTTTGAGACCACCAAAGACATTTCGAGCACGAATTGCACATAACTTTTTTCTACAGAGTTATTGAAATAACCGAAAACGTAGAAAAAAATTATAAAAAATAACACAAGGAAATTTTTATTTTAGCCAAAGTGGACAGTTTCGTTGTTGCTACGGAAATGACATGCAAACAATATGCATAATTCGCATAAATGCACGAAATATTTTTCGCTCTACAGCGAAAAATATTTCGTGCACGTTGTCAAGTAAACAAAATCAATGTGGCATTTTGCATACGGATATTAATGACAATCCAACTCGAAAATTTTTAACCAATCAAATTACAGAATTTTTCAAATTGGGACCAATGAAATTAGTTTTATAGTGAAAAAACCACTAGTGGTTTTTTCTTAGTGAAAAAATTTATGTCAAAATGAAATGTCAAATTTAATTAAATTAATATCAACTACACACGCTAAATAAAAATTTGCTCGATGGATTGTCAAGCCGAATTCAACTCGTGGTCTTATTTTTTCTAGCAAAATTTATCGTTTAAGACATTCGTAGCTTCTGCTTTTGGAAAATTACACTCGTCTCCTGCGTCGACTCGTGCAGTTTTCGTTGCGAAAGCTACTCATATCTGAAATGACAAATTTTGTCGGAAAAAATTAGACCACTTGTTAAATTATATATGAAAAAATGTCATCCTTTTTTGGCAGCTGTAGAAAAAAGTTCAAATTTTAGTTCAAAGTTGATTTTTGTTTTAAAATGTTTTCCATTTTAAAAACATAGTCATTCTAGATAATTCTATTAAATAATTTAATTTTCTATCCCAGTCCAATCTTATAAATATTCTTAATAAGAAACGACAGACATAATTAAATCATCGTTAATAACTTAGTTCATTTGAACAGTAACTGTTGCAAATACAAAACTGCTGGAAAATAAAAAGTAAAATCGTTTTTAGATTTGTAAACTTTCTAAATCATAAAGCTATTAATTATTTCATTAGTATTAAAAAATTACATTTTAAGGTTTTAAATGCATTTTAAAAGTTGTACAAAATACATTTTTAGATCCTAAACATTGAATTTCATTAATTTATTAAAAATAAAGTGTTCATTAAACATACTTAATAAAAAATTGTTTTACAATTCATACATCGAATAAAAATGTTCAATTCAAATAAAAAGTTTAAAACCTTTATCTGGTTTAAAATTTGTACTTTTATTAAAACCAAAATATGAATTAAAAAAACTGAATGTTCACCATTACCCTAGCTTGACGAAAACTTTGTTAAATTAAATAATTT
Source organism: Agrypnus murinus (assembly GCA_929113105.1). Taxonomy (NCBI): domain Eukaryota; kingdom Metazoa; phylum Arthropoda; class Insecta; order Coleoptera; family Elateridae; genus Agrypnus; species Agrypnus murinus. The sequence goes on along the minus strand of OV816026.1, from coordinate 2,976,790 downwards.
TGTTTTCAAAATCTGTTTAAATTTGTATAAAAATGTTATTGCTCAGCTGTATTTTTTTTATTTGCATTTAAAACCAAAGATATGATTTCTAAAAATAAGAACTGTTGGTTTTAAAATTTGGATAACGATGCCATTGTCTAAACTTCTAAATAACTTGATTTTTACCGGAGGTTTATGTAATTTTTCTTCTTAATATCTCTTGCGACATTTTTATGACTTAGATTTCTGTTTGTTAATTATAGATATTGTTTATTGCTTTAAATTGTTTGAAATCAGTTTCGTTTTGACACACTATTACCATCAAAAAATTTATTCTTATTTAAAAAACATCTTAGTTGGGAAATTAATGTAATAGAAGCTGATTAAATCATGTATTCAGCTTTTTAAGACTAATAACTAAACGTTTAGAAAATTGTTTAACGATTTAGTGGTCTAAGAGTTTTGGCAATTTAAACGCTTTATCGGAAACTCATGTAATTTTTTTGTTTTGCCTCTTTTCTGCCTGCATGCTCTGAATTCTATGCATTCACTATCTATTGCCTGAATATTATCTTATTATCTCTGTAACCTTTTAGTACTATCTACATATTTGGTATGTAGTACATTTATATGGATATTCTGAGACTGTTCCTGTTTTTCTTTTTTCAGCCTGTATTCCCAGCATTCTCCCTATCTAGTCTGCCTATTTTCTATGTATTCTTTTCTATATTTTCTGTACTGAGATACTATCGTAGAAGAAGCGATTATGTATAGGTATTAAAATTTTTAATGTAATGTTATTTAAAGCGTTTGTCTAACCACGGCGAAAAAATAATAACTAATCCCTGTCAATACGATATACATGGAAGTGTCATTATCATTAGTCCCTTGCATGCTAAGTACAAATTATATAAATAAAATACATAACTGGAGGAACGTCTGATTTATTTACTACTATAGCGGATCGGTTGCAATTATCTAAAAGAAAAGTAAAACTAAAATTCTTTAAGCATGACATTAAGGTTAAAGGCGACAACCTTGAATTAATTTATAAGCGCAATTATAATTTACAAGAGTGTCATAAAATCAATTACTCTACTATTATTAGAGAATCGGCACGACGGATGTTGCTAATCTACTTAATAGATTTTAACATAGGAGTAAATAAAATATGAATTCCAGTAGTACTACTAGTACCACAAGCACGGATACTAAATATTATATATATATATTCGTCAAAATAGTTTCAAATGCGACTTTTTTGTAATAAGTATAACAAATGTAATTTCTCCCTTCTTTATAAATATTTACGCTGTCACATATAAAAGGCAGAAAAAGCTGCAATTCAAACGAAAACTGGTTGTGCACATGAAGCGCAACGATATGAAAGTAATACAAATCAACTGTGTACGTACTACATACACAAAAAATAACAATATCATAAAAATGTGTAGCGAAAACGTCAGCTGGTAAACGGAAAAAGGGAACATGACACAAAACCGTCGCAAAATAAATTCGTATTAAAATATAACCTGGTTCTTTAATGATACATAAAAGAGGTATTTGCAACTTTCATCGTTGTTTTTTTATTAAACTGGTGATTTCATGCTACTACACCCATCAGGAACTTTTACTACTGAATTTGCCTGGATCTGCTATATGGTTTTATTCGCTAAGGTTCAAAGACCCCCCCAAAAAAGCAATATCCTGTGCGTGAATAAATTGGACTTTTGTATTTCAACTTTTGAAAATGAAAGTTTTCCAATAACAGTTAACGGGAGATTACTGAAATATTAAAAAGTTTTTTTGAACTTAGGGTCAGTAACTTATAAATGTTTGAAGTTAATAAAAATGATAAAAGTTTTTTGTTGATAAAAGTGAAGATTTTCTCGGTTTCATTAAACTTTTAAGAGTAATCTTTTTTATATTACGTGACTTGTCAATAACGCTGGGCAGGTCTTTTCGTTTTTTGCTTCGGTATAATTAAAAAGTTGCATTTTTGTAAAATTAAGAAAAACTCTTTCCATTGCCGTGGTAGATGTTTTATGTGACTTCAAAACTTGAGTCAAGATTGAATTGTTTGAATAGCAAACATCGCGACGAAAGAAATTCCATTATTTTCAGAGGTTGTGTTGCTCACGTTAAGTTTAAGTTAATTAGTGTTCTATGAAAGGTTTAGGTGAATTTGCTCTAGAAAAGAATTTAATCATGTTCTACAAATGTGACCAAAAGTCAAAGTAGAAAAGATCCGTTGTCTTAAGTTTTCTAAAATTAATGAATACACTAAAAGATGTTTGGTAGATCTACTAAATCCACACAAAATCATCATTGCAATCATTTTTGAAAAATATTTAATTGGTTTGGAAGTTATCAATTACACACAATAGTTTTCCCTCTTAAATTACAAACTTCTAACCATAAATAATGTGATGGGAAGTATTTTTATCATCTCCTGAAAACTAGTAGAATTTGTAACGTGTTCAAATTCCAATTTTTGAATAATGCAATTTTAAATGCATTAATGGTAAAAAACCTTGTTACGGCCCTGCATATTCCAATACATTTTAGTTGAGTTAAAATTACATACGATATTAAGAATTAAATGGTGTTCTTTTTAATATCAAAGGTCACCCCGAAGTGTTTTCATGCAGATGAAATTGTTTCTAGAGTAAAAATGCAGACTTTATCTTAAAACAAATGACGTTTTCGTAAATATCAAAGTTCACTGCAAGCATTCCCACACGGTTACAAATTGTTTTTCGTTGCAAAAATACAGATAAGATTGAATTTACAACTATCCAGAAATAATATCGCCCTTCTAACAAAGGAATCTAATGCCAGAGAAGACATTTAGTTCAAATTTATAATTCCGGTGCAAGCTTATATGCAATTTGTATGAATAGATTTTTCTGAACGCAGACAAATAAAAAACGGATTGAGGTCACCTGCAAACTATCGAGTTACACCCCAAGAAGCAAATTTTAAATCTGGTAAAGTCCCGTGGAGCTTAAGAGAAAGTTCTAGAAACCTTAGGTGTTCGTTCTTTATTGGCTTAAGAAGTGTTAGCCTCGAGTTTGATTGGGTATTTAATTTAATTTATTAACAAATGTAATAATAAATTAAAAACGTTTATGTTTCCAATATTTTTGGTTTAAATGGTACTGTAGCGATGGGTTTTCGTATGACGCCGAACTTTATGTTTCTGACATTCAGCACAAGATATGACCCACTTCTGAATATCGTGGTGCATAGATGGCCACAGATATCGCTAAGTAATCAATCTTTTAGTAGCACTCTAACCCCTCTACAATATATTGTAGAATCAGGTGAACGTTTTACTAAGGTTCATCTTGACACCTTCCTTCTTCGAGAGGTTATAAATTCCTCCTTACCATTATTGACCGCTACAGTCGGTGGCTGGAAGCAATTCCTCTGAAGGATTCTTCCGTGGAGTCAGTAATCACTGCATTTGTCGACACGTGGGTGTCCCGCTTTGGAATTCCCAAGTATCTCACCACGGACAATGCAAGAATATTCCTTTCTCATGCATGGATCAACTTCATGGCCATGTTAGGAATTAAACACGTCAAATGCACGGCCTTCCATCCGATTAGTCAGGGCGTTATCGAACGTTTTAATCGGACACTAAAACAATCCATTCAAACCACAGGAACTTCCTCCTGGTTAACGAATCTCCCTTGGATTCTCTTGAGCTTACGTGCAACACTGAAATCGCAAGTTAATGTTTCTCCTGCAGAAATCCTGTATGCTACCCCGTTACGACTACCTGGAGATTTCTTTGAAGAAGAACAACAGGCTAACGACATGAACCTCCCTAATTTCATAGCCAATCTCAAACGTCGTATGAGGAAGCAGAAGCATTTTTTTACAAAAACGTATTCCGGACAGTCCTTCGTCCCCAGCGACTTGACCAACTGCACACACGTGTACGTTCGTAATGACACGCACACTCTGGGCATGAAAGACAGTTACTTAGGCCCCTATAAAGTGTTAGAACGGACAGTTAAATACCCCACTTTAGAAAATCACACTGGCCCTATCTCTTCAGATAGGCTAAAGCCTGCATACTTTTTAGATTAGTTACTTTATAATGTTAAGCCAACAATGAACTGATTTCAAATGCTACGCGAAGGCATCTTTTGAAAACCTTTTATCTGTTGACTTTGGAAATTTGAACACTTTTCTGTTTTTCTTTCTGTTTACATGTTCCTAGGGTTGCCGTCGCAAGTTCCGTATTGTTAGTTAACTTAAGTTTTTTATTGTATACTACCTAGTGGAGTTTTTGTAGCTGGAGCATTTTACAACTTTATTCAAGTTCCTTTAAAATACTCCATTTTTTCTCCAAAATACCATTCCGTATTTTTTCCTTTTCATGTATTACCCTCGTTTCAGACCGGGCGGGGTAAATGTTGTGAATGGCTCACAACTTGCATTCATGCGTAGATACGGAATGGTACTAGGCAACGAGAATAATAAACAAGTCGAATAAATATCTCATAAAATTTTTTACTTGCGTTTTATTACCTCCTACAAGAGAGACATATAAGTAGCCCTAACACTACATTGGTGTTAAACCATCGCTACAGTACCATAATTATATTGTGGAAGTGCAGAACTTTGTGCTTAATTTAAAGACAATTATTTTGGGACAAATTAAATGTGGCAATCCAACTTGCTTAAATACTGAACCCAGATAAACCCGCAATAAAGTGGCGTTCTTATTAAAATTAAAATATGAGTTTAAAGTTCTTTATTAATGGAAGACAATCTCCCAAATTGTAAACGACATTAATCTCGTAACTTCAGGAATAAACTGTGGTTCATCATACTACTCTGTGTGATCTTTAACTGTGTTTGCAATTCTTTTCTAATATAAATAAAAACTGTTATTTAATAACATAGGTGTTTATAGTTAGTTATGATTTGAAGTGCAATATCAAGGGCAATATAGTGAAGTGTATTTGTAACGACGCAAATAGATATTAACATCTATTCAGGATTACACGATAGACTTTATTACCTAAGTAAGTTGTTTTCGATTTTAAGATTGTTTACCTTTATTCAATATATTTAAGCTTTGATCAAGAATAATTACTGCTTATATTAATCAAGGGATCCCTCTTTGCTTGGTAATAATAATTTATCATTTCATTGTTCTGTTATTATATGATTTCTTTAGGAATAAATCAATTTAAAATTAGTTACCATGTTGATATTGGACCATTTACTAGCAAAAGTTAGTGAAATATGTAATTCTGCCTAACAATAATTTATCTAATTATGATTGAATTCCATCAATTTTTGTCAGAATCCTTTTTTGGTTGCAGATTCTGAACCGGATCATGACTTGCAATCAAATGGCGCCCTTATCCTTTTATTATGTCTACAAACCTTATTTTCTTTATAATTGTACTTACATCCTGAGCGATAATTCGTCAATAAGAGATCTTAATAAAAAGTCGGTGCATTTATATACAGTAAGTATTGTATTTAGTGTGTACAGTCATTTTAGTTGTTACAATTGGTACCCATACGTGGGACTTTTATGTTTCGAGAAATTTCGAGTGTTACAAATTTGACTAATGTTATTTCTGGAATAAGCTATTCGGTTAAAAATTTATAAAAATTTTATTCGACTCGCTATGGTCCATGCATATGCCACTCAAATGCGCTCAGTTATTTACGTTTATGAAAGGTCTGAATACATTTATTTTGTGGTTATTTTTGTGATTTTTAGTGCGTTTTATTAACTGCAGCATTTACATACTGCAACAAACTTTAAATATAACTAGGAGGAAAGATTACAGACAGTGAGTGGAAATAATGCCTTTTACTATAACTACTTTTTCCGGTAATGAGTAATTATAATGCATTACGTTCGAAAAAATACATATTACTGTTTTTCAGTAATGGAAATAAAACATTCCATTACTTTTTTCCTTGCATTTCTAAGAAACCAAACTTTAGTTGTTTTCAGCTGAAACATACAGCGGTCTGTTACTCAAATGGTCAAATATGACTATACTCCGTATTATTGAAAATGATCCCTGGGTATCGCTCCATTTCAAGATTGTGTAACAAAGAAGAAACGTCATTGCATCATTCTTTGTTATACAGCTTATTTATTTGTTATGCAGCTTTAGTCCAACCTGCAAAATTCAAAAAGTCAGTAAACGATTACCGATTACCAATATTGAATATGGTCTTATCCTTTATTTTCACTACGCGGTAAAGATTTCAATGGACATTTCCAAGCAAGCAAATCAAGTGGCCCCATTTATTAACAATAACCACGTTGAGTTTTAATTTTCATTTCCAAAATCTATATCTTAATGATTTTTTTCATAAATTTTAGTAACAAATCTTTTGGGCTATTGTGTATACAAAGATTTACTGCTAATCTTAAGTTTAAGATAAGAGCATTAAATAGCTACTGAAACTTTATCAGTATAATAGGGCACATCAGAATATTACCGAATTACTCAAGGAGCTTATTTGTAAAGTAATTATTAAGTTATGAATATAAATTTACTTTTAGTTATTCCGCCGGTTTTGGATGTTATTATAGCAAGTGGTAAGCATCTCCATAAAGAAGGGTCTTGTGTACTATACATATTATATGTATTCCAGGAAGGATCATGTCCCGTTGAATTTTTTGTTTCAAAACTCTCAGGGTAGAAAACTAAGTGACTTAAGTAGACCAACGCTTTCAAGATTACTGAAGCATTTACGATTTAATACAAAAATAGTAATAATAGACATGTTTTTCGTGGCAGATCCATGTGGTAGCAATGAGAATCTCATTTTTAAGACGCTATTTAAAAAATATGACTGATGGGCATCCACGTCAAGACGTATTTTTTGATGAAACTTGAATTTTAATAAGACCATAACGAAATGTTCAAAGCAAGAAGATACTGTGAAATGCACGTCCAATACTTACTCTTCCAATGGGAGGCGGTGTAGGAACGAACAGCGGTTTTGTTGAAGATGCTGATTTAGACTACCACTCCGAACTATAAAAAAGTGGCTCGAGAAATCTTATTTTGAAAATATTAGAACCTTCCGTGATTGTTCGTACTTAACAGTGATTCATATCATTCCAGAACTTGGAATAAAACCTTATATAAAACAGTGGTTAAGAGGAAAAGGTATTGAATTTGACGAGAATAAGGGCAAGGCATTAACTTATGCTCGCAAAAGACTAAGAAATAGCCAGTAAAGATAAATTTTATCAACGTATGGTCACGAAACTATTCGGCTTCCTCTGTATCGCTGCCATTTCAATCCAATTGAAATGATATGGGGCATAGCAAAGCACTAGTCGATATAAATAATATTAAAAAGGGAATCTACAAACGAGTTAAAAGAATGTTTGAAAGAATTGTAACCGTTATACGGAAGACGTTATAAAAGATGTTTCAAGAACGAATCTGTTATCGAAGAAGTAATGTTTTTAATAATAACTGTAAACACCTGTGAATATGTAGATGATGGTGATGATGATAGTGAAAGCGAAGAAAATTAGAATACGTTAAAAAAGTTATACGAACTTACAAAATTACCAAAAATGTAAAAAACACACAAAAAACAAGAAAAAACTTTTAAACACGACCCAGCAACTTTTTTGACAATCTTAAGCCTGTTGATTGAAGTTGATGAACTTTTATGAGTGTTTAAATTATTTATACGTACAAGGTTTTTCTGGGTTGATCATTAAATAACAACGGATTTAAAAGCTAGAAACAAAAGAATGAAATCGTACATTCTCCATGAAAGAACACTGTAACCTTCTCCCCAGCCCCAAAAAAATGTTTTTGAAACACCAAGTGGCTGTTTCTGGTTGTTAGAGTGAAGTTAAATTGTATTGGTTTTAGTAGTTGTAGTGGTTCCGTCACACTATTTCTTATCGCGGCCGCAGATTAACATAGTATCCAAAAACTTTAAAGGAGTGGAGCTCGGAAACCTTCCAACAGGATTTCATAAAAGTGATTATGAGTAGGTTCAGGATCAGCACTTTTGCAACAAGAAACAGCCGTATCTTGGACGATCTTGAAGTTTGTTTGTTTTGATGTATATTTCCTAACCTTATATTCCTAGGCAATAAATATTATAATAATAATAACTTTCGTTTGCTGTTCGCACCGTACTTTATTTGGACAGGTTTGGATTTTTGGACAAAAAATTTTTTGTATTTATTATTATTTTAAATTAGCTCAGTAATGAAATTTAGTGGGTAGTATAAAAATCCGAAATTCGACAAGAACGATCAAAATCTAATTTTTAAACTTCATGTAATTTTTATCTTTATAGCCATATAGGTAAATATAAGAAATATCCAATAGTCCCAAATGAAAAAATATATCAAAAAGTAATGTATTACGTCCAAAAAAATTAATTAGTAGCACCGTCTTACTGAAACCACATAAGTTCCAACTCCAACTCCTCTAAATAGGGTATCAGAAAGACACGTAGCATGGTTCTGTAACGCTCGCCAGTGGCAGTTACCGCATTCTCTGCAGCGTCTTCGAAGAAGTAGGTCCCAATCACCGTTTCTGCGTAAACATCGCACCAAATGGTAGCATTAAGAGGATAAGCAATAATTTTGTATATTTACGTATCCAAACATGAAAATTTTCGTATTGAATATTTCCAGCCGAACGAACGGTTCGAGGATTGCCTAACTTTTGTTGTTCCTTTGAATTTTTGAAGGTGTTTATTTGTGAAAAAGCAATTCATGTCAACCTTGTTTACTGGAACTCAAACCATCATAAACTAATACTGTCTTGTCGAGATTATGGTACCTATTTGTGCCCATTTTGAAATTCCGCTTTTCATCCACTCAAAATTCTAAGGTCACAATATACCTTAGTACGTATATTATTTTAACATTCTTTTTGGCAAAACTCAAATAGGACCTCTAGACGTTACTTTTGCAACGTATGTATAGCGAGGTTGTGCATGACAGTATTTTACCGACAATAAATCCAATATAGCTAATATAGTTATTTACACAAGCATAATAATGCTTTTAAATACTTTAATAAATGTTTTGACAGTTGGTAAACAAAGTTCTCTTTACATGCAGACAGCTCATTGAAGTTTGTTACTGATACTCCTCCTCCTTCAAAAGAAAAAGTAAACCATTTAAAGTGGGCCAGTTTTTAGATTGTTTTCAATCGATTTTCATTGAAAGCATTTTGAATTAGCTAAAATCAGCATTTAATTGCAGATCACGTATTTAATAGGTGTTCGATATGGCTTTCCCTGTGCTATCAGATAGGCAGGCTGATAGCAACGAGGTCGCCAGTAAATCACTCTTAGATCAGTTGCAATTCGAAAGCTACTGTGCCAAATTGAGAATTTAGGTTTTCACATAAATAAAATCGTGGAGATTTAATAATAATAATAATAAAAAGAAGAAGAAGAGAATATTTTAGATTGATATTGCGGTTTCATGGTTTATAGGGTATGGAATATTTTCAATAAATTCTAAACGTTGTAGAAACGCGGTAGAAACGTTCTACTTTTCCTTGTTTATATATGCAATTATAGCGTGATTTAAATCCAATGGCATCTTGATTGTTTACAAATTATACAATTAAATGCTAATTAAACTATTATAGACTGTCTTCTAATAAGCCATTACCTCCTAATATAATTAACAGTTTATTAATAGTGGCTGCTAATGAAAATTAATTTTCCTTATGATTATTTAGTGGGGGAAATATCGTTTTATTACGAAGTAGTTTGCAAAAGCCGTATCTTGTTTTAATGCAATATTTATTATTACTCGAATTTAGGTCAGGTTAGAATTTTTAACTTGAGAACATGTGTAATTAGCAGCAATAACCAAATTGACTTTAATAGAAACTTTAGCTACCTGCCTTTAGCTAGCTACCTCTCTTAACGCAACCGTTCTTGTCTCAGGTTAACGCACTGGTTTTGACAAGAAATAAGCGAAACTCGATAAACTGAGCAGTTATCGGATTTACAATCACAGGCATTACAATCCACGCTTGAAATAAAAATAAGCAAATAGAACTCAAACCATAAAACGTATATAAAAAATATCTAGTAAAATACACAAAGATCAATTAAATCTAATAGTCATAATCATGAAATAAATAAAGATTATTAAAAGTTTCACAGTTTTATTAAAATATACCTGACAATATTGTTTCGACAGCTATGCTGTCATTATCAAAGGTAATATAATTATAAACAAACACGTCGCTAAGGTAGATACAAAATAGGTAACTAGATAAAATAATAATAATAATAAAAATTAATAATAAAAATCATAATTAAACATCTAATACTTCCAGTAACGGAGAATTACTGAGCTCAAGTTGTTCATTCATTAAAGGTACCCTGAGTTTGTGTTTGTATATCTCAAAGGCTTCTAAAATGTCTAATTTGCGTTTGTTATTACAAAAATGTAGGAATTTAATATTATTTTGAGGAGTCATTGTGTGATTTTGTTCTAAAAGGTGTTTGGCGTAATTCGATTTTTCAGGATGTTTATTTTTGTAATGACGTACGTGTTCTTTATATCTTATGTCAAAATTTCGAAGTGTTTGTCCAATATATACCGAACTACAAAAAGAACAATTTAAACGGTAAATGCCCGATTTCATGATATCATGTGTTCTGTCTTTAGCATTAAATAAAAATGAAAAAGTGTTAGTGTTGGTTTTAAATGTTATTTTATAATTGTTGGTTTTTCTTAGTATATGTGCAATTTTTTCTGATATTTTGCCAAAATATGGTATAGATATGTAATTTGTGTCTTCTGTTTGATTGTCAATGGGATATATTCTTTTGATAGCTAACCTATAATCTTTTTGTTTAATTAAAGTGTCAATCATGTTCGGATTATAATGATTTGCATGTGCTAGTTGTTTAATGGTTGATATCTCTTTGCTAAAATCTGATTTTGTTAGTGGAATAGTTAAAGCTCTGTGTACTAATGATCTGTATGCTGCTATTTTATGTGTATTGTGGTGACAAGATTCATTTGGTATTGTTATATCTGTTTGTGTTGGTTTTCTGTATATGGAAAATTCAAAAAGATTGTCTGCGTTAATCTTGATATTTAAGTCTAGAAAGTTTATAGCCCTGTTTTGTTCTGTTTCTAGTGTAAATTTTATATTAGGATGGATATTGTTTATAAGAATTAAAAATTCATTGATAACCTCAAAAGAACTGTCAAAACAAGCTAAAATGTCATCAACATAACGAAACCAGAAGATAATGTGTTTAGAGAGGTTTAATTCAAATATTCGATCTTCAAACTTGTCCATAAATATGTTAGCTAATAGAGGACTTAGAGAATTACCCATAGGTAAACCATCCTTTTGTAAATAAATTATGTTATTAAAAGTGAAATAATTTTGACTTATACAAAGGTCAAATAATTGAATTAACTCTAACCTTTTAACTAATTCTATATTACTATTGATCAAGAAACTATCTAATAGAGGAATACATTCTTGTGGGGGTATTCTGGAGAACATGTTGCAAATATCAAAACTAACAAGTTTTGAATGTGGTGGAAGATGTATGTTTTGCAGCTTATCTACTAATTCTAATGAATTTCTAACAGAGTATTTCGATTTGTAACCTATCGTGTTAATAATCTGGTTCAGTTTTTTGGATAAAATGTGATTAGGTGCATTGATGTATGATACGAGGGTAGATCAGTATTTACGGTCCCTGACATAGTAGGCTTTGCATGATATCGTCACTCATTTTTCTATGAGAACTGTCATTACTAATTATTTGTTGCGTCAAGTTTTGCGTAGGTGCGTGTTGTTCTTTGAAAGTTATTAATAATTAAGCTGGTCGATAACAGACAATTTTTAAAAATGGAAAAAAGTGAAGTCAGAGCGCTGATAAAGTATTTGCAAAAAAAAGGATTAACACCTACTGAAATTCACAAGGATATGACAGACGTTTTAGGGGACTCTGCCCCTTCTTACCAAGTGGTGAAAAATATGTCTCGCGAGTTTAGATTAGACAGAACAACTTGCGAACATGCGAAAGGTGCGGGACGTCCAGTCTGTGTCACCGTTGACAAAAACATCAATTTTATCCATGATATGGTAATGGCAGATAGAAGACTGACTATTCGCCATATCACGGAAATAACGAACATCTCTTATGGGTCAGTTGAAAATATTTTAAGAAATGTTCTTGATCTCAGAAAAATTTCGGCGCGTTGGGTTCCAAAGATGCTGACCGTCGATCAGAAACGCTCTAGAGTGCTGCATTCGGAAGCCAATTTGGAGTACCTGAAGGCCAATCGGAAGCAATTTCTCACTCGCTTTGTGACTGTGGATGAAACATGGGTGCACCATTTTGATCCTGAGACGAAAAGACAAAGTATGGAGTGGCATCACAGAGGTTCTCCACCTCCACGCAAATTTCGAGTTCAACGGGCGGCTGGAAAGATTATGGCCACAGTGTTCTGGGATGCAGAAGGAATTTTGATGATCGATTATTTGCAGCGTGGACACACAATAACGGGTTCTTATTATGCAGGGTTAATTCCAACATTGCGCGAAAGCATCGACCGAAAAAGACCAGGAAAGTTGGCACAAAAAATTTTGTTCGATCAGGACAACGCTCCAGTCCACAAGAGCTGCATTGTCATGGCTGCCATACAGAACGCTGGCTTTGAAATCCTAGAACACCCTCCATATTCACCAGACCTGGCTCCCAGTGATTACCATCTATTTCCAAAATTAAAGGAAAACCTGCGTGGAAAAAAATATGGAGACGATAATGAAGTTATGACCGCAGTAAATGGCTGGTTTGAGGAGCAACCGGAAAACTTCTTCCTGAAAGGCATTGAAGCATTGGAACATCGGTGGACCAAGTGCATTGAAGTCCAGGGAGATTATGTTGAGAAATAAATAAATAATGTTTTAAAAATTCTTTCTCTTTCTATATCAGGGACCGTAAATATTGATCTTCCCTCGTACAACTGGTCTTATTGGCATATTCTGTTTGTGGGTCTTCACTAATCCATACAGTTTAGGAATTTGTGGGTTTTTATTAATGATTTGTTGCTTTTCTAATTCTGAAAAGCAGATATTGCAGTTTTCTAAACCTTGTTTTATTTCTTTTTGGAATTTTGTGGTTGGGTTTTTGTTTAACGTTTCAAAATTTTCTTTATTAATAAATTCATTAACTTTTTGTATGTAAATATCTTTAGAAAGAATTACCAAAGTGCTACCCTTATCTGCTTTAACAGAAATTAGATTGTTCTCTGTGATTTTCTGTTTTATAGATTGAAGAAGTGATATGTTAGATGTGTTGTACATTTTGTCCTGTTTCAAAGACATCTCTTTTAACAAATTCGAAATTTGGAATTTTGCATAGTTATTATGATCTTTCTTAAGTATAGTTTCGCATTCAACGGCCAAAATTTCTTTAATTTTGTTGGTAAATTTTGGAAAAGGACAAAATTTGAAACCTTTGTTAAGAAATCGTGTTTCTCTGTCATTGAATGTTATATTTGACAAGTTTATGAAACGAGGATAAAAGTTTGCAGTGTTCTGACAATTATGGTTATTTTGTAGTGTACGTTTTTGTTATCTTTTTGTTACATATCACTTCTTCAATCTATAAAACAGAAAATCACAGAGAACAATCTAATTTCTGTTAAAGCAGATAAGGGTAGCACTTTGGTAATTCTTTCTAAAGATATTTACATACAAAAAGTTAATGAATTTATTAATAAAGAAAATTTTGAAACGTTAAACAAAAACCCAACCACAAAATTCCAAAAAGAAATAAAACAAGGTTTAGAAAACTGCAATATCTGCTTTTCAGAATTAGAAAAGCAACAAATCATTAATAAAAACCCACAAATTCCTAAACTGTATGGATTAGTGAAGACCCACAAACAGAATATGCCAATAAGACCAGTTGTATCATACATCAATGCACCTAATCACATTTTATCCAAAAAACTGAACCAGATTATTAACACGATAGGTTACAAATCGAAATACTCTGTTAGAAATTCATTAGAATTAGTAGATAAGCTGCAAAACATACATCTTCCACCACATTCAAAACTTGTTAGTTTTGATATTTGCAACATGTTCTCCAGAATACCCCCACAAGAATGTATTCCTCTATTAGATAGTTTCTTGATCAATAGTAATATAGAATTAGTTAAAAGGTTAGAGTTAATTCAATTATTTGACCTTTGTATAAGTCAAAATTATTTCACTTTTAATAACATAATTTATTTACAAAAGGATGGTTTACCTATGGGTAATTCTCTAAGTCCTCTATTAGCTAACATATTTATGGACAAGTTTGAAGATCGAATATTTGAATTAAACCTCTCTAAACACATTATCTTCTGGTTTCGTTATGTTGATGACATTTTAGCTTGTTTTGACAGTTCTTTTGAGGTTATCAATGAATTTTTAATTCTTATAAACAATATCCATCCTAATATAAAATTTACACTAGAAACAGAACAAAACAGGGCTATAAACTTTCTAGACTTAAATATCAAGATTAACGCAGACAATCTTTTTGAATTTTCCATATACAGAAAACCAACACAAACAGACATAACAATACCAAATGAATCTTGTCACCACAATACACATAAAATAGCAGCATACAGATCATTAGTACACAGAGCTTTAACTATTCCACTAACAAAATCAGATTTTAGCAAAGAGATATCAACCATTAAACAACTAGCACATGCAAATCATTATAATCCGAACATGATTGACACTTTAATTAAACAAAAAGATTATAGGTTAGCTATCAAAAGAATATATCCCATTGACAATCAAACAGAAGACACAAATTACATATCTATACCATATTTTGGCAAAATATCAGAAAAAATTGCACATATACTAAGAAAAACCAACAATTATAAAATAACATTTAAAACCAACACTAACACTTTTTCATTTTTATTTAATGCTAAAGACAGAACACATGATATCATGAAATCGGGCATTTACCGTTTAAATTGTTCTTTTTGTAGTTCGGTATATATTGGACAAACACTTCGAAATTTTGACATAAGATATAAAGAACACGTACGTCATTACAAAAATAAACATCCTGAAAAATCGAATTACGCCAAACACCTTTTAGAACAAAATCACACAATGACTCCTCAAAATAATATTAAATTCCTACATTTTTGTAATAACAAACGCAAATTAGACATTTTAGAAGCCTTTGAGATATACAAACACAAACTCAGGGTACCTTTAATGAATGAACAACTTGAGCTCAGTAATTCTCCGTTACTGGAAGTATTAGATGTTTAATTATGATTTTTATTATTAATTTTTATTATTATTATTATTTTATCTAGTTACCTATTTTGTATCTACCTTAGCGACGTGTTTGTTTATAATTATATTACCTTTGATAATGACAGCATAGCTGTCGAAACAATATTGTCAGGTATATTTTAATAAAACTGTGAAACTTTTAATAATCTTTATTTATTTCATGATTATGGAGTTCCACAAAATAAGGCTGGAAACAATAAACAATAATAGTCATAAATCAAACTATAAGTCGATAAATTCAAATGTAATAAAATAACATTCGTAAGCGCTTACTAGATCTGATATAATATAAACAAATGTGTAATTTATATTTCTGTAATTTTAGAAGTGTCGCTATAATAAGAATTTAATTAATTGCTCTTTGTTTAGATATTCGGGCGGTCGTTGAATCTCAATTAATTAATTAATTGCTTAATAAGTTATCCCTCGTTAAAAGTAGATCTCGATGTGAACTTAAATTTTGTTGTCTAGAACTGTGAGCAATACCTGGAAAGTCTAGGGAAAAATAAATTAGGATACAATTAGAAATACATGGATGATGGATGCCAAACAGAATGTAAGGTGGTGTTAGGGATGCAACTACCCGTTATACCTCACTTCTAAAATAGCAAGTTTTATTTCTTGACAAATTTACAATTGACATTTAACATAATACATTTTATAACAACGGACAGTCCAAATCAAGGATCAACCGACCTAGAATTCAATACTAGAAACAACACTTAGACGAGACAGCACACAACAATTAACATTAAACAAACGGTAACCGAGCACAAGCACAGCACCAGGTATACGTCTCGTTTCTCCGAAATTCTCCCACCTTCAGACCTTTGAGATTCCAGAAAAGGACTGAACATCTTCACTTATCTCCAAGGGATAGAGACGTTGAACTGGTCGTAGATACTCTCCCTTTGATGTTCTCACACGAGCTACACGGACATGTCCATCTCTCCCGGTGATGACATCGCGAACGATACCCATTGGCCAGTCAATACGTTTGTTCATATCGTTGCCTACCAGCACGACTTTACCGACTTTTACCAATCGTGTCTTCTTTTGTTTCCCATGATAAACTAGTAGAGCTAGATACTCCTTTCGGAAACGTCTTCTGGGTTCATTACGAACACTGTGCATATTTCTGTAGTGAGCTCCTAGCATTTCTCTCTCCACACAGTCAGCTTCAGGTTGAACAGATGTTCCATGATTCCGTATGAAGTGGTCTGGAGTCAGTGGCTTGAGCTCCTCTGCATCTTCATTTACATATGTGAGTGGAATATTGTTAACCACCGCTTCTACATCACAAAGAAGTGTCTGGATTTCATCAAATGTGACACGTGAAGATCCAAGAACGGCTCGTAGCAGCTGCTTGACCACACCAATGGGACGTTCCCACCATCCACCCCACCACGCTGCAGTAGGCTGATTAAATTTCCATTGCATCTTGGAAATGTTGGCAAAATTGTTAACTTTACTCCAGTCCACCGCCCTGAACAGATTCTCACAGCCCACAAAATTTAAACCATTGTCTGAGTAGACTATGCTTGGTCTTCCTCTTTTTGCAACGAAGCGCCTTAATGCCTTTAGGAATCCTTCTGTGGATAGACTATTGCACAGTTCCAAATGAATAGCACGATATGTTGCACAGGTGAATATTGCTATCCATACTTTCTTTTGTTCTTTATTGTACAGAGGACCTGCCATATCCACTCCAGTGACATTGAATGCTGACCTAACTTGAATCCTGTCCACTGGCAATGGAGGCTCTTCTACTTGAATTGGTATGGCTGTGAATCTTCGGCACTTTACACAATTGAGCAAGGCATGCCGAATGGTCCTCCGGCTGTTCAAAATCCAATATTCATTCCTCAGCAAGGATAGTAACACATGAACGCCGACGTGTGAATTCAGCTCATGTTGATTTTTTATCAATTTGTACACAGTCTCGTTCTTAGATGGAAGTACAATTGGACATGTGAAGCTTTCATCGTCATCTGACTGGAAAAGTCTTGTTCTGATTCGTAGAATACTTTGTTCATAAAAGGTCGCAACTTTTCAAATAATCGGACCAATAATGTGTGGGAATATCAGGCAACCCCATGATTTGTTTCACATTGTTTGCAAGTCTTGCCCCTATTACAGATGCAACAAGTTCCAGACTTGGAATCGTCATTTTAGGCTTCAACGAGGCCACTCTTGCTTTAGACATAACTAGCTGGAGTTATATTTTTCCTAGGTTTCCTGACCGTAGGTAAACACAAGCAGCATATGCATCTCCACTTGTAAACACGTGAAGTGACCAATTACATTAATCGTTGTTATTTGCTAAACATCTGGGAACGCGTAAGGTTCGCAAGTTTGGTATCTGGCACCTCCATGCAGTAAATTTCTTCTTTATTTCATCAGTTAATTCCTCGTCCCAACCCAGTTTCAGACACAACGATTCCTGAAGTAACATCTTCGGGATGATTGTGAATGGCGAAGTAATGCCAAGAGGATCAAACAACATATGAGCCAAAGAGAGAATGTTCCGTTTGGTGATGGGTCTATTCAGTTTTTCTTCAGCTCCATGCAAGCCACAGAAAAGCTCATCTGACTTTATGTTCCAAGAGAGACCGAGCACACGAACAGTCTTATCTTCTTCTGATGGGCCAATCTCCCACTGACGCAAGTTGAAGTGTACTGCTAAAAATAATTCTTGGAAGTCTTCTTTGAATTTGACAGCTTCTTCTTTCGTTTTAACACTTGCAGTACAATTATCTATGTACAAGGATTGTTTAAGAATCAATGCTAGTGATTTATATTTCTCATCACAGTTGTCGAGATGATAGTTGAGGGTGGCTCCAAGCAAAAAAGGACTCGAAGGCACTCCAGAGACTCCACAATGTCTTAAAACTTATACTTTGGTGCATGTTGTGTCCACCCACCATAAAAACCGTAAATAACAAGTCTGGTATCTGGCACCTCCATGCAGTAAATTTCTTCTTTATTTCATCAGTTAATTCCTCGTCCCAACCCAGCTTCAGACACCACGATTCCTAAGGTAACATCTTCGGGATGATTGTGAATGGCGAATTAATGCCAAGAGGATCAAACAACATATGAGCCAAAGAGAGAATGTTCCGTTTGGTGATGAGTCTATTCAGTTTTTCTTCAGCTCCGTTCAAATCACAGAAAATCTCATCTGACTTTATGTTCCCAGACAGACCGAGCACAGGAACAGTCTTGTCTTCTTCTGATAGGCCAATCTCCCACTCACGCAAGTTGAAGTGTACTGCTGAAAATAATTCTTGGGAATCTTCTTTGAACTTGGTAGCTTCTTCTTTCGTTTTAACACTTTAGTACAATTATCTACGTACAAAGTTTGTGTAAGAACCGATGCTAGAGATTTATATTTCTCCTCGCAGTTGTTGAGATGATAATTGAGGGTGGCTCCAAGCAAAAAAGGACTGGCAGACTACTCGAAAATGTCTTAAAACTTTTACTTTAGTGCATGTTGTGTCCACCCACCATAAAAACCGTAAATAATCTCTACCAGAGTTAACCACACTCATTTGTTGAAAAACTTTTTCGAAATCAGCTACAATTCCATACTGATACATACGAAAACGGATTTGAACAGCTGCAATTAGTTCCAGTAAGTTTGGGACTTTCTCCAAATAGTCGTTGAGAGATGGATTTCCCTTTGTTTTAGCAGAAGCGTCGAAGACTGGACGAATAGGCGTAGTAGTGCTTGATGGCTTCAAACTGCACGGTGAGGGAGGTAGTGACCATAGTTTGTATCAGCATTTTCAACTTGTTCTATAATTCCAGCCTTCAGCCAGGTCTTAATTACATTGTCGTAAGACTCTAGCATATTAATCTGCTTCAGTTTATTGGTTGTGGAAATTAATCTCTTCTCTGCTAATCTCTAATAGAGTAGTTACTCTATTTGACGGTAATGGCATATGATCAGCAATCCATGGCAAGTACACTTAATATCGCCCTTCCTCGTTAACACTTACAGTTTGCATAAAATGATCAAGTGCCGCCTTTTCTAATTCTTCTTCCGATTCTTGTTCTACAGGGTCTTTAATTCGAATGACATCCAGGCTCCACAGATCACTAATAATAGCATTAGTATGTACATGAAAACAACGAACCATATTTGTACTATCAGCATTCCTCTTCTTGTTCATTGAAAGCTTACCCATAATCGTCCATCCGAGCTTAGTCTCCATCGCCACTGGCCCAGACTGTAGTTCAATCTTCTTTCCAGTAAAAAGCTTGCCCAAAACATCGGATCCAATTAGGACTTCAATTTGATTACGGTTAATACTGGTATCACTCAGTTGGATTCCATGTTGTATGAGCTCTTCGAGCCAGAGACCAGCTGGAATGCTACTGATTGAACCAGCAATCTTCGGTATGTCAGATACATCAAAAATACACCGGAAAGAGGAGTCCGGATTAGACAATTCAATTTTGTATTGGTTGTGTTTTTGTAGGCTAGAATTCACACCACCAAATAGCATATGAACTACTTCTTCCTCCACAACTTGTTTCAGGCCTACTTCTGTTGCAATACTTGATAAAACGTATGATTTTTCTGCTCCACTATCCAGCACAGCTCTGACACTTTTAGTCTTCTTATTTCCATGAACTTGAATCACTAATGTCTGAAGTACAATGTCCGGAGACGTCACATAATTAGGCATCGAGGATGATGATGGCTTCGATGATAAACTTTGCTGCTGATTATCGTCTTCTTTCTTCGTACTCTCATGATCTTGACGAGATTCAACGTCTTTACACATTATCACCCAGTGCTGTTTTCCGCAAAGCAGACATCTCACTGTTACTCTGCATTTGTTTGAACTGTGCCCTGCTTTTAGACAACAGAAACATCTCTTCTTTTCATAAACTTGCCTTTTTCTTTCTTCCAGCGACATTGACATCGCTTTGCAACAGGATTCACTCCCGTGGTTTTTGTTACAGAACAGACATCTAGTCTGTGCCTTGACTTGTGAAGAATTCCCGACAGACAATATTCTAGCAGCGGTAGAGATGAGTTTCTTGTTTCTGCTGAACTTTGCAGCTTCTTTCTGCTCTTGTGGTGCGGAAAAACCTTCTCTTGCTAACTTGATGCGTTCCTTCCCATCAACTTCGCTTTTCGAACGCCATCAGAGTATCCAAATGCTTCTCGCTTGTGATTTCTCTAGTGGTACCTATGTTTTGTATACGATGGCTCTCCCACGCCACGAAAATGTCCTCAGGAAGCGTAAACTTTACCATCGGAGATAGAATGGATGCACACTTGTCCGTAGTGACACCGAGTGTTCCCAAGGCTCTCAGTTGGGATGACAGCTGCACATATAAACTGGAGAATGAGGTGCTTGATTTGTTGAGGGCAGTTTCTACATCAGTCCGATGGGATCCCTCACGTACACTTCTACAAGCATATCTTCTCTACCAAATCTTTCCTTTAAACCAGTAATGACTAACGAATAATTATTTTTTGTGACTGGATATCTTTTAGCTAATTCTTGCGCCGGTGAACCATCAATCATACATTGAAGCAAATATTGAGACTTTACGGTTGACTCTATAGTATCATCTTTGTGGATGTTCTGGAACTGACTCCAAAACTGTAACCACCCTCTGGCTTTACGTCCAAATTTAGGTAATTCTAGCTTAGGAAGACGGTGATGGTGTTGAACAATGGAGATACGTTCTTCATCAGTTTGCTTCTTGTCTAAGAACTTCCTAGTTTTTCTTATAAGGAGTTCTGTCTTAGTGTACAGTTGTCGACGTTCTATCTCGGTTTGAAGACACTCTTCTTCTTCAGCATTTGACTTCAACTGATTTTCTAAAAGACTGTCACTTCCATCATTCGTATCCGACAGTCTTGAATAGAATCTTCAAGATATGCAGCAATGACTTCTTCATCAGCTTTCAGCAAGTCTATTGCTGCCTGTAGCTCATCATAAGCATCCACCAGGACATTGCTTCACATTAAACTCACGTACAGCCCGTTGCATTTATACCAACGTGAAATTTAAACTTTACAAGAAACTTAATAATCTCGGTGGGACCTCCAAAATGTTAAGGATGCAACTACCCGTTACACCTCACTTCTATAATAGCAAGTTTTATTTCTTGACAAATTTACAATTGACATTTAACATAATATATTTTATAACAACGGACAGTTCAAAACAAGGATCAACCGACCTAGAATTCAATACTAGAAACAACACTTAGACGAGACAGCACACAACAATTAACATTAAACAAACGGTAACCGAGCACAAGCACAGCACCAGGTATACGTCTCGTTTCTCCGAATGGTGGTAACGTAATGGTAACGTAGAATTATCAAATGATTACAAGCACATTGAGGAGAAGCTTTATAAATAAATGGGGCTTTTTAAGTTCTAGAAAGTAATTCAATTAAAATTGCCCTATAGCAAGATAGTTTAATACAATAATCAGTAGATCTTGCAAAGTTTGCCAACAGGTTAATTCCAAACCAGTACAGAAATAGTAAAATACACATTTACTATGGAGACTATCGAGGCTATTATTATCGCCTAAAAATGTTAAAAACATGCGAGAGAAATATTCCGCAAACGAACATAAATTATTTCAAACTCACCGTTTTGTTTCTTATTCTATTTGTAATTGAGCCCTTATTTGGCCAATTGGATGGCTTACCTGAAACAACAAACACATATAAACTGACATATCAATAAATTCATAAATTTATTAAAACTATTTAAAGAGAAATATATACCCTATGACTTATTAGGAAATCGAATATCGAAATTAACATGTGCTTTTAAAAAATCGTTTCTAAAATTTCTCCCAGTAAATAATGTTACTATTTCTTTGTATCCCTCTGTCCATTAGTTTAAATAGTACTCATATCCTAAAAATTGTGAAAAAAATATATTTAGGCCCTCATAAAAAACATTTCAATAAACACAACCTATTTTTAAAATAGATGTGGTACGCAAGCACATTACGGCTTTTTTTTAACTCAGTTAAAGCAGAATGATAATAAATTAAAATCGCTACCGCCCAAGATTTGATGATGATTCACGTTTCGCAAAAAGATTTGGATTTTCTTGGGACCACATTCTGATGATTTGCTTATTGGGCTCGTCATTCAATGTTAAGGTGTTATCGTCAGTGAAATATACTTTTGGAATAAAATTCCTAATTGCTAGCCCTGGTAGTCAGGATCTAATATTTCCTGATATTTGTTTTGCATTTATCGGCAACTACTTCTGCTGTTTTCTTGTATTTTAAGATGAACGTTTAACCCATTTTTTGATGTTCTTATATAAAATTGTATTTTTAATTAAAAAAATGCGATTTAGAGTATGACAATTGGGAACGTAAGACATGCAGCGTTTGCCTTGTGTAGCCCCTCCCTTGGATAATTTCTCTCTTTATTAAGTTGTACCATAAATAACTATTTATCTATAATACTATGTTGCTACTTGGGTTAAATTGATTTTTTCCAATAAATTTATAAAACTAGAAAAAAGTGAAAAGGATTTTTGAAAAAAGAATAAATTTTAATAGATTAATTTTAAATATTAAATTAAAAAAATAAATAAGAGACCTGTCAGCTGTAATCGAACAGCGACTTTAATTTATTATCACTCCGCTTTAACTAACTGAGCTAGGAAGCGTTAGCACGCGCTCCTACCATGTTTATTTTAAAAGTAGGTTGTAGTTACTTATTAAATAATTGTTGTTATAAAGGGTCTAAATGTAATTTCTTTTCACCATTTTTTGGATACAACTACTCTTTAAAGTAATGAACAGATTGATAAAAATAAATAGCAAGTTTATTTACTTGTGGAGATTTTACAAACGATATTTTAAAAGCACGGGTTAGTTGATAAATAGACAATCATATAGTTAGAATAGCATGCGAGTAAATAGTTGAACGTGAAAGCCTACGGATTTCACCAACCAAGATAAAGAGCCAATACCGATAGGACTGAGACGAGATAGGCTTATGGTTATGTTAATGCGAACATATAACCTCTCGCATCTAACTAAGGCAACTTCACTTGCACGTGGATATGTCAATTTTAGGTACAGTCGAACGGGGCTCTGTCGACAAGCACACAAGCCTTTAAATGGTACGTCGGGGTGGGTAAGATTTTGTTATTGTTGTAAAATCCCACACTTGGGATGTACTCGATGAGCCAGTTGACGAACTACGGTTGAAGGGGTTCCCTGGGGATCTCTACGGGCAAGGACGTTATAGCTCCGGCACCAGTCTGGAGAGCTAGTTAGTTATAACAACCTCTCTTCTACCAGAGCTAATGATATCACTCATGTAAGTGGCGTGCTTGAGCGTACTTGAGATACTTGAGCGTAACTCAATTTGCTCGAATGGGGGTCGTGACAGTAGGCTAAATGCAAGTACGTGTAAATCTGCAATACAATGACAGTGACAAAGTTCCAATAACATAAGTTCCATTAACATTTAGATAAACTTAACCTTTGCAATTTCACATCATCTCTTCCTATATATTCCACCTGTTTTTTCGCTTTCACTGTAAACAGCTTCCGCTTACCTGCCGGAAATATTTTGCCGTAGTTGTATATGGGAATTCCATGTACTTCGATACGTTCACTTCACTGAGATGTTTTATAATGTAGGATCGTGGTTAATAGATTAAAAATATGTGGAATGGTTAGGAAGCAGTGGGGTGTAATGGAGATTTCTGTATGCAATTCCGTGGGCTTAGGACGGTTAAGCTGGCTTTGTAACGTTCACCCTAGGGAATTGAAACGTTTTACAGTTTAGAAAATAAGAGAGTGACATTCTTATTAATGGCATTTAAAATGATTATGGAGTAGTGGCTAGTGGCGATAGATTTTAACTATGGAATTTCCTAGACTTACTTTAGTTTATCACCTTTAGGTATAGGGAGTTACTCGTATACTACTATACATTCTATTCGTATTCCATTAGTCGCCTCAACTATTGGTGTGTATGATTGTGTTGCATCTTAGATGGGGGACAAATGATCTTCACTGTTGGTCCCAAGGTAGTGCAAGTGTAAAATAAAAAAATCTTACTTTTTACATATTTTATAAAAGTAATTGATTTATTTGTTACCGGTAATCATTTAATTATTCAATTTCTGATTTTTCAAGCACATTATTTACAATCTTTAATGTATGCTTCACATAAATTGGATTTTCCACGTTTCAATAATTAAAGAATATTACAACAAGAATCAAAATTGAGATGCGTACATACAAGTTAATAACGATACTAAACGAGTAGTAATTATTTTCCTTTACGTTGAGTGGTTTTATTTGCAATTATTTCTGTAAACACTCCCATTTATTAACATTAATTTGAAATTGCTCTAATTTACATAGAAATGAAACTTCGTTATGCCTGTTTAATTGAGTTGTTTGTATTTTTCAGTATTTTATAATTAGTTTTTAATTTTGTCGCCGTAAATTTATGCCTCCGAAAAATGAGGTAATTAGTTTTTAATTTTACATCGACACTGTACCAACCTTGAATATTAATATTAGACAAATACACAGTTCAGAAAATAAACCAAATCTGTTTCTGATGGTATTGTATCTAATTCTGGAAAAACCTCTTCCATAAAAATAATTCTATTTAATATGTGCAGTGTGCACACTCCCTATATAATATGAAGATGGAAAACATCAAGATGTAATAATGATAAGGTGTCAGGAACATCTCCTGATGTGTGGGAGAATATTATTTTTGTACAAGACAATAATATGAAATTCTGAATACAAGAAAAGAATAATACGACGTAATCTATAATCTACTTTATTTAGTAAAATTTGATATTTTAGGCCGTATTATCAGTGTGTCCATCACCTGTAATTCAGGCCAGTGATGAAAATTAATTACCGAGCGGTTGTTGGAGAGCTTTGGGTCAAATTGATTGTTTTGAGTTTGTGTTAGCTTTCGAACAATATTTCGAAATGCTCCAAGCTGTTTTTGTAAGTGGGAACAAAAGAGACAATTAATATTGTTTTATCGATTGTAAATTTATTCGTAAAAAAGGAAAACCTTTACATTATTCAAATTCTCTATTAGTCTATTTAATTGTTCAGTATCATGTAAACTTGTTTGAAGATGTTTACAGTTATTATTGCCAAAAAATCTCTGGGATTTAATGTTATTTCTTAATTTATATATAGTCCAAGACAGAAATATAGTTTTCAAAACAAATTACATCGAGCTTATTAAATCAAAGGAAATAAACGGTCATCCTAACATTTCATCAAAAACTCCCTAAACGTGAATACAATAGAAAAGAAGTACATATTAGCAATGTATTAAATGTTTTCCTTTTTTCCCCAATATGTTTAGTCCAGAGGCGGCGTTTGCTATAAGATAATTTGCAGGTTTGGTCAAACCTCAAAAACGATAACGGAAAAATATTTAGTTTCTTGTAATAATAATTAAGGCAGTTTTTATTATTCATAAATTGATATTTTTCTCCAAATACATAACCTTTAATAACTGGTACCTATAAAAATTACAACCGCCATATTCATACAGTACGAGCCGCCACTGATGTTTGTAGAACTCCCGATAGCGATAGCGATAGCTCTATTCACAAATATAATTTCATATTATTGAATTTTATTCTTCTGTTAACGATTGAACTATTAAAATGTACCCTTATATACCGATACATATCTATCTATATCTATATGCAAATGATATAACATTAAAGCTAATAGTAAAGGGCTTTGCGCAAGTGTACACGGTATCTCCTCGTAGGAAAATCATTATCTGCTATTATCTATTACTCTACAATTATTATTATTAGTAGTAAAGCTTAGGAACGATATAATGTTATTATGGCAGAGTATGTACAATAAGTTCCTTCTAGTTATATCAAGTTGGAAGATACTTATAAGATATTATGTTTCCTGCCATATCCCAATATAGAACTCTCTCTAATATGAAAACTTAAATTAATTAGAAGTAAAATGTGTTTATTATTTATAACTCCTATTTTAAATGAGAAACATCTTTTTAACTGGCATCTGAACTCCGAGGCAAGAAAACTGGATGATTATCGATTTTTAAAATTAAATAATATTCAATGTTTCTATAAACCAAGTCAATTACTGAAAGTCCTTGAATTCTAACCACTACGCTAAAGTACTTATCATTCTTAACCTAACCTAAAATCAATTCACTTTAGAAAATAAAAGGTTGCCTAGATAAAGGGGTAAAGATCGTACTCATATTTGTTTCGGAAAACGTATGCTCTATGGGCTAAAATGGGATATATTGAGGAAGTTCTCTAGAACCTACTAGAACTAGAGAATGTTCACAAAGGAACCACTACAACAACTCAGTGACTCACTGGTTAAATAGAAGAGAACTAATATCTGTCTGGATGAAGTTCATACCTGTCCATTGGATCTCATTAATTTAGCCGACACACAGCATCAGCAGTCGTTTGTAGTTACGTACATTTCAATTCTTAAAGCGTCTTATAGTGTGTTTACTGTCAAAGATTTAGCCATAAAATGAAAAATTGTATCAGTAATTAATTACCTGTTCACATCGAAGTTTTTAGAAAACTTGCACAGACCACAATTCTTGCATTCTTCTGTCATAAACCTATAAAAGTGGTGGTTTTGACCTTTCCGCCCCAAATGTGTACTAACATTTCACCAGTATCTTAATTAAAACTATGAATTATTTAGGAGACTAAGCATTCCCTCAAAAACAAAAACTAATTTTCTACACATATTACTGTGAAAAAATAGTTGTTGATTTAGTAAAGCGAAATTTCCTAATACCATTTTCTTGGCCAAAACTATACATATTTTTAAGATTATATGCACCCCTTGGTGTCTCTGAAAAGCGTATCCATGTTTATGGAATATCGTAGCTTTTACAGAAGCGTATCTTAAAAAATAAAATTGGGGTTTTATCTAAGGTAAAGAATAGATATTTACTTTTTAGGTCAGATTACGTTGGTAGAAAGATTTATCAGCCGCGTGAAGCAAGATCTGACTACGCGGAAACTATTCACAACTTTAATTGCGGAATCCTAGTTAGATTCCATCATTGGTAGAAGCTAGTAATGTGAATTTATTTTGATTTGCAACTTTTGAAATCTTGGTATGTTGATAATCTTTGAATCTACAGTTTTACATAGACCTTAGAATTCCTAAAATATTTCGAATCCTCTTACAATCGTTAGTATCCTCAAACTTGTTAGAATCAACGAATAATATGAATTCTTTTAGAGAGGAGACTTTTCAAAATTCCTAAGGTCCTTATAATTCTCGAGATTTTTAGGCTTCACAGTTGGAACCTTCCCAATCTTTAAAATTTCTAAAATTTAAGGAATCAATTTCAGACTCTTAAAATTTTCAGGTTCTTATAAATACTTGGAATTCTGATATTCTCCTCGGAATTGCGGAATCTGTTCAAGAAGGTTGACAGGCTTGCCAGTCATTTCCTTCTATCGCCAGTAAAAACAGGTTTACCTTGCTAATAATGTAAAATACTATTAAACTACCTATGCACTACCTATTAATGAAAGTGTGCCCAAACGCACAACACCCTTTGGGCACTTCTTCATCTTCGTTGTCGTACCTAATACCATGCTCTGTCAGGTAGCGTGGAGTTTTTTGCCAGTAGTGTTTTTGCATATTCCACATTATAGTCTGGACTTTGATTAACAAACACATCATTCTGCTACCAAAAGACACTACATTTAAATTGGTTTCTTGGCATTTTCGATTTTTTTTATAAAATTCTAATTATTTTTATGTTTATTTCATACACCTAGAATCGATAGTTTTTGAGTTATCGACACCTTCAACTTTGGCAGGTATGCAGTAAAATTTTTAATATTTTAGAGTCTAATCTGCTTTTAAAAATCGCATAAACACGTCACCTACATGTGTTGGAGCCTTTCACTTATTAAAAATTATTTTTAATAATACAGGATATTCTAGAAAGCTTAAAACCTTATTATTAAATGTATTTTATTTTTAGTTTACTACAAATCAAGATTTTTATAGCGAGTGTTCAAAATTCCTTCCATTACTTATTTGACAATGTCGTAAACGATTGCCTAACTTCCGTCGTATAATGAGGTGTAGCCCCTTCCTGTTGAAATCAGATGTCTTGATGGGGTAAATCCAAATTCGCAAATATTTTTCTCACTTATCAAGCTTGAATCCAGCAGTATAATGTCACATTTTACTGACGTTTGAAAAAAAGTATTTAACATGTCGCTGGTGGTGAGTCACGTTCAACTTGTATCAAACCAAAGAAATTTATTTTGTCAAAATTTTAGTCTTCTTCAAACGTCAAAAACATGACGTTTTGAGAAAATCTTAATTCATTCTTTGCGCTTGAAGAAAAAATAATATATTTTATGTGGAGCTAAAATGGATTTTTATGCTTCGGCTGTTTTGCCCGCTTCACTACGCTCAGCAGTCAAACTGACAGCCTCAACACAAAAAACTTCACTTTAGCTACTTATAAAATGATATACTATTAATGCATTTTCATCTTATCGTTTCAAAATATTACGTGCTTTTGCTTTCTAATGTAGATAGATTGGTTTTCATACAAAAAATCGAAAATGTGAAAATATTGGGTTATTTATTAATCTCAGCCCAACGTTTTGTGGGACGCCTTGTATAAAAAGAATATTTTTAAACTATTATGTCTAATACAAAAAGAAAACCATTTTTAGAAAGGGTGTTAAAAATTAACATTTTTCCAGGATTTATTCTTTAAAGTATTTTTTAAAGTCTAAGTATCAATAACACAAATACAATTGATTTTAGGCATATATAAAAAATGTTTTTTCTAAGAAATTCGAAATTTCCAAGAAAAATGGGAGTTAATATTTGAAAAATCAAAGTTGATGTTAGACCAGGTTTTTGAGACACACGGTCTAAGAAAGATATTTTGAAGATAAGCCTAGAAAGACAATAAAATCGCCGAATCCGAGCGACTCCTTTAAATATAGTGTTGTAAATGAAAGAACTTTCTGAAAATGCTGATGAGAACGTTCGCGAACATTCGCGCATGATAAAACCGTATCAAAAGAACGTTCTCTTGGAGAGCATAATAAAGCACGTTCGCGAACGTTCTCATAATAATTCTCGAGAACTTTCAGAACAATACAGCACAAACGAGCATAAACAAGAACATTAAAAATCGAGAATAAAACCGAAACTAACAGAACCTAAACCGCGCTCCGGGAATATTCTCCAAAAATAAATGCTTGAGCATTTTCCAGCACTATTTAAATATTAAGCGTTTTTAAAATATGAATTTATTCTTTAGCTTTCTATTTTCCTGTATATCGTTATAAGTATCTGCCATAAAGGATTTTGTCGATTATGTAGATGAAATTCATATTTTTATGTAACGATACGCCGCGCATAAGCTAACGAAGTTTTAGGAAAAAAGAAAAACTTAGCGCCTCCGCCAAATGTGCAAAGTTAAAAGTTTTTACTTTGCGATTTAGAAAGCAATCAAACTATTTAATTTCTAAATGATTTAAAAATAAAAGAGTAAGCATAAAACCTAAATTGTCTTTAGTGTTGTTATATAAGTCAATACAGTATTTTAGAACCATTACAAAAAAAAAATTAGTGAATACCTCCAATTAGCTCAAAAAACTCAAAATATTAATGCAACTTATTGCTCATATAATCAGCAGAGCTCAATACTAAAATATGAATTTTTATCATTTTTGACATTGTAGTCGGCAATCAAAAAGTCCACTATGTCACATTATATTAATAATTCGTAAAACAAATTGTACATTGGTATAAGTTTATTTTCTAATACAGTATTATCCTTGTTTATTAGCAGTTCAAATGATGTATGCCATGTACCATGTATTATAGGAATGTTTTTATTTTGGATGACAAAGTTTAATTTATTGGTTCGACTCTGTCACAACTAGGTTCACTTCGTCACATTTCTCAACGTTACTAAGTGGACTTGTGACTTAGTGGGCAATTAGCTAGAATTAGCTAGTGGGCAATTAGAAGATTATGAATAAAGCAATATCTACATACGCTCATAGATGGTTATTTCGGTATAATTCTAATTCATTAGTATCCTAGAAGCTCATATTAGATAGAACTTATTACTATTTATCAAAATATTTACGACGATTGAGCAGACTTAATAGTTTAAACACGCACTCTCCAATGCATTCGTTCTCGCTCTGATAACTCGAACTTGTGATTTTACCTCCCAAAATTATATCGTGAATCAAAGCACTCATTAATTATACGTTATCGAATATGCTTATTAGTTTCGCATTTGGTTGCTTTACCTTTTTATTAGGATGGCACAACTTAAATTTTGTGACATAGCAGAAAATATAGGGACAATGTTTAATTATAGATAATTGAAATTGGGATAAAATATAATTTAGATATTTGGTGGATCCTAAGAACAACAAGGGTAAATACAGGTAGTTTGTTTATTTACTTCTTATTAAGACCGTTATTTTTCTAGGGCTGTTTTTGATCATGAAGTATATCTGGGGACATAGGGTTTTGTATAACAGCAGGAGAAAAATGCCCTTTTTTCATATTGTTAGCATAATAATGTTTATAATCAGTAGTAGAAAATGAGTTTGCTAATATAGTATACGAAAAATAATATAAATTATGTATATTGTATTTTGTGAATTCGCTATTCATCGATATGACATGAAATGTGTTATGGCCACAACGACAGTACCTGTACAGATATTTTCTGGAAAACTGCACTGCAAAGTATTTGGAAGAAACGTGAAACTGCTTGAAAAATAGTCTATCTGTATGCAATCAATGATTTGTATATTTGTAATTTTTTCATAAGTCATTGTCGTTGAGCTTTTCTTATATGATAGCATAACCGATTCACTTTACCAGTTCCTTATAAACAACAGCTTCTTTTTGAGTTCTGATAATGATAACTGATAATCCGATTGTTTATGTAAGTTGATATAAAACTTCATGCGTTCAGTTAAAGATCGGTGCAACTAATTGCTGCAAAGAAAAACATTGTTTTAAAATTACAAGCCAAGCTATATGTAACGTGTAATTTTAAAAGTTCTCAATCTTATTATTAGAAAAGGGTCACGCATTTTTAATAAATTTAAAGTTTGTACTAATATTCTATGGAATTTTATTTGTACGTGTTGATTTCTACGGAGATACTCTAAAACTATGTGCACTAGCTTACTAATAACGTTGTTATCTGATAAAATGAGAAAAAGGATAAAATTTTGTGATGCTAGAATGCACCCTCCACTATTGTTGTACTTTCTTACACCTCTCTGCAATATTTATATAATTGTTTAGTACAAAAATGAAAAACTACACAGGATTACTAATTGTCTATAATATTTAATATATTGGAAAATTGTGTCGATTTTGGAAACTAAGAAAAAAGATATAGAAATCGTAAAACCGTTAATCAACAAATCAATCTCGAAAATTTAGTTATTAGGATTGTAAGGAAATATCACCATACAACATATCTTGAATATTTAATTAAATAAATGATGTCAACTTAAGCTACTGTTATTTTTAAAACTTTCTCATATGGATTTTCACGGAAATTTTCTTTTTACTAACAAAAAGTTCTGATGTTTACTTTATTTGTATGGACGTCATAATCTCGAAAGTATTCCACATTGAATGAAAGTACAAATATTATAATAATGTAAATCCTACAAAACGTTATACCTACTACATCACAAAAGAATTTAGTATAAAATTTTCATTTTTATCACGTCCTCGTCTTTAATCATCCGCACAGCATACACCTACTCGGATAACCCAAATTTGTCATATAAAATTCCATAAAGGTGCGAGACCACTTTGTCCATTATACACTATAAACCTTTTTTCCACTTTGGTTTATTTTTAAAATAAAGTATTTTTCATAAAGTATAAGAGTGTATCATAAAGTTTATGATATTATATGTATAACGAGAACATTAGCGACGTGTCAAGCGTGACAAACTCGTTCACCATCTACACGAATCTTTGAATGGGTCACCTGTGCTCACTTTCCTGAGAGATGCGGTCACGTAGTAGGCCACTATATATTTAAAGTCACGAAGGAATCTGGCACAGGAAAGGGAAGTCAACGCGAGGTTTTGATTTTTACTATTACCTGAAATCGGATTGGTTTGACCTACAGAGAAATTGCGTCGCGAAATGTTATCGTGAAGCTTTTTATTCCTACTTATTAGAAGCGGTATCAAGATGACCATCGGCGTTGTGCAGCTTTAATGATAATTGAGGACGTGAATAATTAAGATCTTAACAAAAATTGCAAAGTTTTGTGAACATGTAAAGCAAAAAATAAATTTTACTGTTAATGACTTTTCTAGTATACAAGACGAGGAGTTAAGGAATCCTGAAGGCTTGTACTTTAAAAAGTAAAACTTTCATTTTCTTTAGTCGTAACGTCTGCTGTTGATGGATTTCAATGGGTGCTAACGGCTCTTACATCACTGAGCAACACTAATAATTGCGAGTTGCTTTTAAAAGAGTTCATTAAAAGCTTTTTAAGAGAAAAGCCAAGCAAACAGAGGCAATTTCCTCTAGTGATAACAGTCTTCTTATGTTTTCTATTGCGTAATATATGAGATTAAAGAGGTTAAAACAATCAGTAGTCCTATTAACGAAAGCAAACATTTAGGATTTATTTATACAAGATTATTCAGCGATGTGTGTGTGTCTATAAAGTGATGAACGAAACGAAAAGGGGATGGTGAAGAACGCAATTTTCCTCATGAACATATCGTAGATGAGACATGACGAGGTTTTTTCTTCAAAGATTTTTTTTAAGATGCCTTGTCATAAATTGTCTTTATTAGCTACTTTCCGCACGAGGAGGAAATCTATTTCACTCTATAGCACGCAGCTAGGATAATATAGTGGACAATCACGGTAGATGAAAGCTGG
This sequence comes from Agrypnus murinus, assembly GCA_929113105.1. Taxonomy (NCBI): domain Eukaryota; kingdom Metazoa; phylum Arthropoda; class Insecta; order Coleoptera; family Elateridae; genus Agrypnus; species Agrypnus murinus. The sequence goes on along the minus strand of OV816026.1, from coordinate 2,943,446 downwards.
CACTGCTTTTGTTGACTGATTGACATTTTAGAGGAGCTGTAACTACGTATACTAAATATTTTTGTTCTTAGTATGTTTTTAGAAAAACCCTGAAACTTTAATATTGAGGGAGAAACAACACAGCGTACAATTTATAGATAAATTCAAATATTTGATGTTTACAGCCTCTGGCTTTTATACTTTCTAGGTTTCGGATTTTTAATGTTTTAGATAATCTAGATGAGATTCTAAAGTCCAAGAACTGTCTTGACGACTCGAAATAGATGAATCCTACAATCTCCAGTTTTAGTTTCATCAAGATTAAAGGCATTTCAGTTACGAAATTTAATGATTCTTCAATTCATTCTAGTCAAATTCATGATTCATAAGATCTAATAGTAAAATTTCAGTACAACATGTAAGTGATCCAAAGTGTGGTTGGTCAGTGTCAATAATCGTCAAAGCTTTATTATTTGATAATAATTCAGATATTGAAACTTACATTCTGAAAGCTTTAGAAAAACTCCCCATTTTTAACGATTGAATATTAAAGTACTAAAACTTCTAAGTTAAAACTTGATTGAACTTTTGTTTTTAAGATCCCTTAGTATCAAAGTTTCAGTTTTAACGTCTCAAGGTTGTAGAATTTAATAGTTCCAAGACGAACGAACTACCTTTAATTTTCAAATAGCGCTTAAATTTCAAATGAATTTATTTAAATTTTAAATAAACTTGTACTTGTTTAAACCTCGACTGAATTCGCTTCAACTTAAAATGGTACTCCAGTTGCGCTTTTAAAGACTCCACACACAAGATATATGTCATCAGACACCCTACCTTTCCTAATCAGGCATAGCTGATCACAGGTACACAACACGTGACCTAACCTAACCTAGAGTCCCTAAATATAAATTGAGCTCTGTGTTATGTTTAGAGTTAAATCACGCATGTCAAATTTCTCTAGTGACATTTCATATTTTGAATCTATTATATGGTTGGTAGGCCCTCCGTGGTCGAGTGGTACAGACCCTACCTCTCGTTCAGAGGGACAGGGGTTCAAACCTCGGTTGCGACTGAATTTTAAAAATTTAGTACGATCGTGGTTGAGCACCTTAGCTTAAGGTATGAAAGTTGTATGAGTGATACAGTATGGGGGAGCGTAATGTACTTGCTACAATAGCTCCATTACCTCCGTTGCACTCCCATAAGAGTTTGTGTGGAACCCTGACACTGCGAAATGCGGTATAAGGGGAATGGATTATGTATGTATGTATAAGGTTGGTAATCATGAAAACTAATTAAACTGTCATTCTATAAATCTGAAATTGGGTACAATACTTTATTAAAAACTGTCGAGAATTATTAGATATAAAATTGATATATGTACTATAGTAGTTTTAAAAATTCTCTACAAACAGTAAATAAATAATTATATGCACATTAAAAACTTTTACATGCATAAAAACAAAAATGACATAAAGCATAACCTAAAATTTATAACTAACACCTTTTGAATTTTGTCAATGAAAGGAAAAAAAACAAAAATATCTTTGTTTCAGACAGCTTAGTTTAGGCCTAAAACGAGATACATTTTGACATCCGTATCTTAGCTCTAAAATAACACAATTAAAGTTTTCATCCGGAAACTCTAACCTAACCTAATTACATTGCACACTAGGTAAATCTCACCAGTGTTATACAACACACAACGTGTAATCAAACTTAATAATCTAACTGCACTGCACGCTAGGCACACGTAGCACTTCAACAAATAAACTACCCTAACCTAACTGCCCTACATATATTTACTCGGTACATTTCATTTATCTAACTGCACACTAGGCTTATCACAACAGGACCACACAGCACATACCATGTAGCTTAGCTGCAGCTCTAAAAATTCCAAATGAACCTGTTTCAATTTCAAATACTTCCTTAAATTTAGAATGAATTTATTTCACTTTTAAATAAACTTCCTTAACCAAATAAACTCGCTGAGATCTCAATTGACCTCGCCTACATTTCAAATGAACTCACCTAAATTTCAAATGAACTCGCCTAAATTGCAAATAACTCTCTTAAATTTCAAATGAACTATCTGAAAGTTTAAACGTATTTGTTAAACTTTAACTGAACTCGTAAGTTTAACTTTAGAGTTTTAAAGTTACACAATGTCTAATCATTAAAGATTTAAAGTTTAATATTTCTAAATTTTCAGGATTAAGAATTTTAAGGTATTTAAGTCTAACTTTAATTTATAGAACCCCTGCATTCCACAGTGGATTCACCTGGCTGGAAACATTAATGAGTCCTGAAATGCAACTTGTTGAAAACTGTCGTAGCTGGGAAAACCCAAATATTGATTACACACTAATGTCGACAGTCAGCATGTTAATAAACTTTCGAACTATTATTTTGTAACAGTTCTTTGAAAATTCATAGTGTGGCGTTCTTTTTAAATAATACTAAAGGTACTGTATTAATTGTCTATTAGCAAGAGAAAATATTTACACTAACACAAACAACTATAAACTATTACCAAACTTAAGACTAATAGAATTACACAAATATTTATTTGTTAAGATTTATATTACACTGATATTTATGTTATTCTACCCACGATGCGCGAATGTGTTATGCTGGTTGACTAACCCCCTCCTCTTGCGGTGGTGATTTATATATCCCATATAAGATTGCTGGAACGCGCTAGAATAATGTGGTGTATTATGCTTATGTTTAGTTGAAAAGCTGTCAATGCGTCATACATTCCGTCGCCAATCTCGAATGTTCACTGGTAGCGTGTAAGGGTTTTTTCCCGTTCAACAGACTGGCTGTAAGATATAATTTTCAAATTACAGACATTCATGGGCAGGTGTTCAATTATTAAAGGTAAACATCTATAGGTACTTTAAGTTTCGAAGTTTCCATGTTTTCAAAAGTCATATGAATGCATTTAGGAAAAGTTTTAAGGTTCTACTAGTCAAGTTAGGTGTCAATAGTCAGTGTTTGAAGATAACCACAATACAGCAAGTCTTAGATATGTGGTATCGGGGGAGGTATATCAACATACAAAGTATGTCTATGTGTAGTTTTAGGAACTGTTGTTATTATTCATATGAAACATAAGCAGAAACGCCATAACAGATAACAAGAGGACATAAAGGAATGACAATTCTTTATTAGTCTCAAAATAAGTAAAATATTCAAAAGGTCGTCAAATCGACAATAATTTCTTTCTGAAGATTTCATTAAAACAAACCAAACAAAACGGTATGCTAATCTTAAATGGCAGTTAAAAATAGAATTATAAGCACATCCAAAGCGATGCTTCATCAAAGAGAGGTAATCAATTATCTTCGACAAAATTTGCAACAAACTCTGTGATCAATATACTTAGCTGTTCCCGTTATTATTAATGATACCTCTAAACAATCCATTCAGTACGAGAAATAAATGGATAGCTTTTAAAAATCATTTTAGAACCTTTTACTTACAAACAACTCTCAAAAAAATCTAGACACAAATGAAAACTTCATTACGAAATCGAGTGGCACAAAAGCCAGTTTTTATTGAACACAATTAAAACAGCTTTTATAGTACAAGAACTTGAAGACTTGTTGCTAAAAATGTTCGTCGCAAAAAATGTGTGTCGCAATTTGCATAATTGAATTTTCCAATCCAGAAACTTTTTTAGGTACTAATTCAAAAAATAAATTTTCGGCGCGTTTAAAAATTCAACAGGCTGCCTGGCTAGTCTCGATTTGATGAGCTGGTAACTAACGAAAAGTTTTATCGGGTTGAACAGTTTATAATACGTTGTGTGTTTGAACTCTCGTTAATTGCTTCGCAACATTTTGAAAGCATAAAAGCGTCGAATTTACCTGCATATTTTTATCTCCTTGTTTACAAAAGAAATTAAGATATAACGTATCCGTCAATTTTCAAACAGACAACGCTATAGTATATTAAGTATCAAGAACAGTAAGGACAGTTTACCGATCGACGACAATGTTTGGCGACTGAGCGAAGCGAAGTCGCCAATATTGGAGGAGATCGGTAAACTCCTTACTGTTTGAGATGCTTATACTATTTTTTGTACGACCACTATGAATACAAAGGTATTAACTAAGGAAATATCCCCGAAAAAAATAGATTTAATATAATTTATTTTTGCCCTGTATATCCACCAAACATTAAGTAGGTTTTGTCGTTACCATGGATACGTTTGTAATTACTATTATTTTTGAATGTCACGATATTTGTCAAACTCGTGAGAATGAGTGAATCTGAAAACGAATATAATTGGGATATTGAAGAGGCCTGAGCAAATTTAAATAAACAACATACATTTTTTAAATAGTCCAATTATTTAGAAAATAAATGATTTCTCGCGAAAGAGACATCTAAAGATCATGCATTTATTTTATAAATTACATATAATTTACTTACCGTTCCGTTTTTGACAGAACTGAACGGTAAGTAATTACTTACCGACGCGTTTTTGCTTAGCAACCAGTAAATATAACCTACTGTTCTAAAACCAAGTATGGTAAACAATCCGAAATAGCATGGTCGTACAAAAAAGAATTAAATTAATTAAATTTTCAATTATCGATCTAAAGCTTTGAATTCTTAAAATTCCAACTATGTATGTAGGTTCGAAGTTTTGTAACTTTCAAACTTTGAAATTCAGAATTTTTCGAATGCGAAGCTTATTAAACTCTAAAGCTCGGATAGTTTAAAACTTCGATTCTTAAATCATAGTAGTTTCGAAATAATAAACCAGTAACGGTTTTTGCATTCTCTTTAATGCAAACTTTGGAAATATGAAACTAAAGCTAAAGCTCAGAAGCTCTAGCAACTGCCAAACTTTTAAGTTTTGTTAATTTTTTTTATTTCGCTCCTTTAGAATAATTGGAAGTTTCTAATTATCCACTAAAATCGAGAATTTGTTAATTCCTTGACGATTTTATTTAGAGAAGTTTATTTTGTAGCTCTGAATTTTTGAAGCTAAGACTCCGTAGTTGGGACGCTTTGAAATTGTAAAACTCAAAACTCAGATATTCTGAAAGACGAATTCCTGAAACTCTGAACCTGATACTTTGAAATCCTTAATCTTTGAAATGTAAAGGTCTCATCTCTAAACTTAGAAATTCTGAAAAACTGAGAACTTTGAAACTCTGAAACTATATATGTGCCGCAACTTAAATATTCTGAAACTTCAATATATTAATATTTTAGATCTAATTAGAGATTTATCAGAACCTTAACTTCAAATATTAGATTATTTTGCAATTATGAAGACTGGTATACTAGAAAGTAGAGTAAAGAAAATACCTTACACTACAGACATAATACTCAAAAAAATTTTTAATCTTGAAACTCGGGAAATCTCCAAACTTTTCTTGTTGTAAAACTTTTAAAGATATAACTAGTCTTAAACTGACAACACTCTGAAATTGTTTCTATTGTATATTAAACTCTGAAGCAAAAAATCTGTTCATATCTTCTTGGAAATATTCTTTAAAAGAACAAAAAGTGACGCTTTAGAATATCAAAATTTTGAGAAGTGAAAGTTGAAAACTCAAAAGGCATAAAACTTTAAAACACTAAATTACTAGTTTGAATACCATAAAGTTTTGAAATTTTTAACTTGAAATTTAATATCTTTGAAGTTTTGAAGATTTGAAACTAAGAATATCTGAGGTTTAGAAGCCAACTGATAAAATATGAATTGAACCCCACTGAGTCCACTCGAGTCCACGAAGTTCTAAGCTAATAACCTTTGAATTCAAGCTCCAAATCCATAAAACTCAAAATTCCATATCCCTAAAGCTTTGAAACTGCAGCACAGAGTCTTTAAAATGCGAAACCCTGATATTTGGAAACCTAAAGGTATTTAACTCGTGAAATTTTTAAACTACACAGTTCTCAATGTCCAAACTTCTATTCAACAAAACCTTTGTCGGTATAAATAAATGTCTGCAAATATTAAAAATTGAATTCTCTAAAACAGTAAAACTTCAAGGATTTGGATTGATTCGGCCTTTACTTGATGAAGATCCATATTAAATTCAATAACACAATAAAACACTATTAAATCTTCACTTATTTATATTTGAAAAATATCATGACTGTCGTTTCGCTACACAGTAGCTTCTTCAGATAAAGACTGGTTAAGGATGAAGATCCATATTAAATTCAATAACACAATAAAACACTATTAAATCTTCACTTATTTATATTTGAAAAATATTATGACTGTCGTTTCGCTACACAGTAGCTTCTTCAGATGAAGACTGGTTAAAACTAGTTCAAGGATTTATTCTGAATTTTTTGTAGGTTTTAAATATGGACGACGAAACGCAATCAACTCATTGAAATTGAAAAAGTCTAAATCTATGAATGAAAACATCTAAAAGTCTGAATCTATGAAGGTGTGTGATACCCTAGGAACAAACATCCAATGACAAAATGTGAACTTAAAAAATCTGAAACTATGATACTCTCATAGTTTGAAACTATTGTAAATAGAAAAATACAAAAACGAAGATCTTTTCATTTGGAACCACAAAACTGCAAAAGTCTGAAACACGTAGTCTTGAAATTCTGAAACCGTTCATTTCCATCTATTGTCCTAAATATCTGAAGTTTGCTTCCCTCATTCTTGTGATTATTAGGAAATAGTATCAATTCAGCAGCAAGCAGTTTAATTCTTCGCAAGAGTCAAACTGCTGCATAAACATTCTGTGTGTCTGTTAAACATTTGTCTACTATCCCATAATTTTCCGCAAAGTCAGTAGAAATATACTGAAGTTTCTTTGATGCTATTCGACAGCTCCAAAGAATTATTTCCCAAAACATCAACATCACAATCTTAAATTTTGTATTGATGTTTCCCCAGATTTTTCCTTCAGCTTTTCCAGTAAGGCTTATTCGAGTATATTCTTCGCAAATTGTTTTGATATTTTAGCAGCACACACAGAGAAAAATGTATTTAAATTTCAACAACAATTGTGTGGTATTGTAAAACAAATTGGTCTTAAAAGAGGGACAGGGACAATTTGTGTAGAATTATAAAACAAGATTGTGCCATTTAGTTTGTCAAGATTTTTTAAATAATGTTTTCAATTTTTTGTAAGGATGTGTATAAACTCAAATATAACATTTTGTGGAAGTCAATAGTAATTTTGTAGAATCAAATGAATAGTTGTCTATAAGTTTTCATAACAAATTGTGCTACTTATTAAAACAGAACGTGTAATGTTGTTGCATACAATTTTATACAAAATTGTCCAATTATACTACTATAGTTGTGCCACAATTGCTTAATAGTATTTAACACAATTACTTGTTCACATATATGCAAATTGTGCAATACTCTGGCACAAATATTCTATACAGAAGGTTAGGTATCACAAATAAAATATATATTTTTACATATATTGAAATATATGTAACTAATATGTATATAACTATACAATGTATAGTATATACAGGTATAACACTAAAATTTCCTTTTGCTGTCGCCTGTTTATATATAAATCTCGAATTTACATTAATAGCGACAATTACAAGTGGTGACGTCTATAAGATGTCATCCATAAACTTTGCGAAACACAATAATTAGTAGCAAGCAGTTTGAACACTGGATTATGATTTCATTCAAACAAAATATTGTATTTTTCTAAACATTTTTCACAATTATACTTCAACATAATATGGTAGCTTATCCTCTACAACATTGTTCCAAAGAATGCAGAACTAAATCTGACTGTGTTAAATAATTGTCGTACGTTCCTTTTAGACAATTCAGTAACGAAAACCTACACAATGCTGGACAATACGATTCTACAATTATAATATAAATTTCTCCAACACCGTTTTGAACAATATTGTGCAAAGCTCTTATGAAGTATTTCTCTCTGTGCATCATATTATACAGAATTATATTTGGATTTTTAGCCGCTTAGGCACAGCTTCTTTAATGACTTATTGTAGTCGTCATCAATTACCTAATGAGCTTTCCATCATTTATCCACTAGAATAAAAGCATAGTAAAGGTTTTTCGGTATTCCAAAAAATAGCTTCTCAATGGCTGAACTTGAGGCTGCATATGCGAAAATCAAGTATAAGTTGAGGGAAAGACGGTGAACGTGAATGGTTAGCGGATTAATGCGTTTTAAAAACACTCCATCATAGCGTTGATCAGGATAATACGTAATAATAATAATAATAATAATAATAATAATAATAATAATAAGAGAAGCTAATTATAATATGCAAGCGAAATGGATGAAACATATTGAAAACTTCAATTTAAGATTAAGACCGATGGTGGAACAGAGCATAACAAGGGAAGAAGTAAATGAAGCTATAGCAAAATCCAAAAACTGGAAGGCTCTAGGTATAGACAACATTCAAAATTACTGGCTTAAGAAACTTACATGCTTCCATGGAAAACTGGCCAGTTTCTTTAATGAGATGATAGAAGATCCTGAAAAGATACCACCTTTTATGACGGTAGGCGTGACACACCTTCTGCCTAAAGACAAGGATGTAGGAAACCCAAGCAAGTATAGGCCTATTACTTGCCTATGTACGGTATATAAAATACTGACTTCTGTTATTGCCAATAAAATATACAAACACTGTGAGTGTCAGAATATTATTGCTGAACAACAGAAAGGATGTAAGAGAGGCTCCATGGGATGTAAGGAGCAATTAACCATAGATTCCGTCGTGATGAGACAAGCCGTTTACACACAAAGAAATATTAGTGTAGGATACATCGATTATCGAAAGGCCTATGACACGATACCCCATGACTGGTTGATAAAAACCCTAGAGTTGCATAAAATCCACCCAATGTATATTCATGCTCTGAAAATCATAATGCAAAGCTGGAGGACAAAATTAATGATAAACACCAAAGATGCCCAAATAGTCACCCCAGAAATACATATAAAGAGAGGTATTTTCCAGGGTGATAGCTTAAGCCCCCTATGGTTTTGTTTGGGTCTAAATCCCTTAAGTATCTTGTTAAATCGTGTGGAGATAGGATTCACACTTAAAAAAGATAAAAGACCTCTTTATACCTTATCTCATTTATTGTATATGGACGATTTAAAGATGTATGCACCGTCTAACCGAAAACTAAAACAACTACTAGATATTACAACCATATTTAGTAAAGATATTTGTATGGAATATGGCACCGATAAGTGCACAATACTTAACATCGAACGAGGACAAATCAAGAAGGGGGAGAACTATGATGTAGATGAGGAAAACATGATTGAGACAATGGATACGGCGGACATCTATAAATACTTGGGTTGTCAACAATCTAAAGTTATCCAAGAAAAGCCGATTAGAGAATTAATGGGGCAGAAATATGTAGATCGAGTTAAGGGAATACTACGCACACAGCTAAATGGAGGAAGTAAAATCAAAGCTATGAACACCTATGCGATCCCATTGTTAGTATATACTTTTGGCATAATCCGGTGGTCTGCAACAGAACTAGAAATAGTGCAACGTAAAACCCGAAATTTGTTTACAAAATTTGGACATCACCACCCTAAAGTTCAACGGAAAGGTTTACGTTACCGCGTAGGGAAGGCGGCAGAGGCCTCCTGGATATTAAGGAACTCCATTAGAAACAGATAGAAGGTTTATGAAGACACTTCCATACCAATGCCCACAATCAATTACATAATGCAATAATAGAGATTGATGAAAATTATACACCACTTCGTTTACATAATGAAGTATTCGACATCGAATATCAAGGAACGGCTGATAAGATAGAGGCACTACTCCAAAAGAACTTGCATGGGAGACATTTCCATCAGTTAAATCAACCATGTGTCGACAAACTAGCGTCGAACAAGTGGTTGACTGATGGTTACCTGTTCGGAGAAACTGAGGGGTTAATGACCGCTATTCAGGACCAAGTAATACCTGTCCGCAATTACCTAAAGTACATAGTGAAAGACCCGTCTGTAACGAATGATGCTTGCCGAAGGTGTGCAGCGATGCCGGAGACAATTCAACATGTGTTGGCGAGTTGCAGGACGTTGGTAGGGAGTAGCTACCTTGAAAGACATAATCAGGTTGCAGGAATTGTTCACCAGAGACTTGCTCAGAAATATGAGCTAATAGATACAGCTGTCCCATATTATAAATACAAACCTGAAACAATCCTAGAAAACACCAAAGTTAAATTATATTGGGATAGATCCGTTAGAACAGACAGAGCAATACAGAACAACAGACCCGATATAATTCTACAACTGAAAGAGAGCCAAACGACTTATCTTCTGGATATAGCTGTGCCAAATTCACATAACCTGCAGAGTACAATCAATGAAAAGCTGGACAAATACAGAGAGCTGGCAATAGAAGTTAAAAGATTGTGGAATCAACAGGTAGTTAAAGTATTACCTATTGTAATATCGACGACAGGTATCACTCCTAAAACAACAATGAAAAATCTCGAAGAACTTCAACTATCGTATTCAATACGTAGCCTAATTCAGAAATCTGTAATTTTGAATGTTTGCCATCTAGTCCGGGAATATCTAGGACAGTGAGTTTGTCTTGCACATGGTGTGCCGACAAATCTACTAATTACCGCGAAAAAATCGCGAGAGAAAAAGAGAAAAAAAAAAAAAAATAATAATAATAATAATAATAATAATAATAATTTTAGATAAGATGATCACAGAAAAAGTAAAGAGCCAAAAACATAGTATCAGTATGGCATGGATCGACTATAGTAAAGCATTCGACAGCGTACCACATTCATGGATAATGGAAATATTAAACACGTACAAAATAAACCATAACGTCGTTGAATTTATATCTAAATCTATGAAACAATGGCGAACACAAATGCACTTGTACTATAAAGATGGCAGCATCGCTACCAATAACATCAACATAAGACGTGGTATTTTCCAGGGCGATTCATTGTCTCCACTTCTGTTTTGTCTAGCAATAACACCTTTAAGTCAGCTGCTTAATAGAGAACAAATCGGATATAAAATAACATCAAAAGAAACAATAAATCACTTGCTGTACATGGACGATCTGAAACTGTACACGAAAGATGACTACCAGCTACAACAAGCGCTGAACATCGTTCATGAATTCAGCAGTGATATACAAATGGAATTTGGTCTAGACAAATGCGCCAAAGTCAGTATTAAACGAGGTAAAACTGTAAAGAAAGAGAATGTCAACATCAACGACACAACAGTAATCAGATAACTCGAACATAACGAGCTTTATAAGTATCTAGGTGTTGAAGAATGTAATGAAGTAAAACACGGAAAGATGAGAGAAAAACTAACTAAAGAATACCTTCGAAGAGTGAGGATGGTACTAAAGAGCGAATTGAACTCTAAGAACAAAATACAGGCAATAAATAGCATTGCCATACCAGTACTGCAATATAGCTTCGGTATAGTAGAGTGGACCGAAAAAGCACTTGAAAAAATAGATATAAAAACGCGCAAACGTCTTACAATCCACGGAATGCATCACCCAAAAGCAGATGTCGAGCGCTTATATATGCCAAGGAAAGAAGGTGGCAGAGGACTAATCCAGGTCATATCGGCCTACAAGTCAACAATAGTACAACTTGGTACCTACATAAACCAGAAGAAAGATAAGTACATCGCCCAGGTCGAACGACACGAAAACAGCAAGAATAAGTATTCCATTACCAAAACGTACAATAAGATACGCAACGAATACAACACAAATAAAAAAGAAGAAATTAAAGAAATAATGATGAAAGAAAAAATTCAAAAATACATAGAGAAACCACTGCATGGGCAATTCGCCACTAACGTACACAACAAACCATTTATAAGTAAAGAGAGAACATTCAGTTGGTTGAAAAAAGCTGGATTAAAAGGTGAAACCGAGAGCTTGATAGTTGCTGCGCAAGATCAAGCATTGAATACAAAATACTACCAGAAGAAGATACTCAATCAAAATGTAGACCCTAAATGCAGATTATGTCACCAATGTGATGAATATATCAGCCATATTATTTCCGGCTGTTCTATCTTAGCTGGAAAAGAATACCTCAACAGGCATAATCGTGTGGCGACATACATACACTGGAAGCTACTTAACCAAATAAACTTCGAAACAACTGAAAAATGGTACGAACACCAACCAAAAAAAGTCGTTGAGAATAACAACATCGTGGTCATGTGGGACCATCCTATATACACAGACCGAACTATAAATGCAAATAGGCCCGATATAGTTTACTACGACAAAAACAACAAAATATGCCTGTTGATAGATGTAGCTATTCCAGACGATCTTAATATAGCCGTAAAAGAAGCTGAAAAACTAAGTAAATATAAGGACTTAGAGATAGAGATTAGCCGCATGTGGAAAACAAAAGCAACAGTAGTTCCTGTCATAATAGGTGCTTTAGGTACAACAACTAAGCGACATGAAGAACATATAAGCAAGATTCCTGGTAATATTAACATCGATGAGTTACAGAAAACAGCAATACTAGGAACAGCCCACATCATTAGAAAGTTCCTAGGTACTAAATAATCAAGTAGAAGAATCCCTAGAATGCTTGTTGCAATCCGGATCTTCAACAGTACTAGCTAAAATCTTCGAAGCTATGCATATGAGAGAATAACAATAATAATAATAATAACAATAATAATAATAATAATAATAAAAATAATAATAATAATAATAATAATAATTACAATACAATTACAAATACCTACCTAATGATGTCGAGGAAAATGAACAGTATAAGATCCTTTGGAATACTGCAATGGTTACCGACAGAACAATTATGCATAATAGGCCTGATATTCTTGTAATGAATAAAAAGCAAAAAACATCGCAAATAGTGGACATAGCAATTCCACTAGATGACAATATCGGCAGATCATACACGGAAAAGATTAATAAATATCAAGATCTAGTGTACGAATTCAGAGCTATGTATGATTTGCAAAAGGTTGAAGTTATTCCATTTATTATTTCAGCCAATGGGATAGTACACAAAAATTTTACAATTAATTTAGTGAAACTAACACTACCACCGAGTTTAATTAATTCATGCCAAAAAGCCGCCATATTGGGAACCGCTCACATCATTAGAAGAGTGCTCAACAAGTAAAATTAAATATGCCTGGCTTGGTTAATAACCCGTCATGCATTTCACATTAGCGAAAATACAGTCCTAGTTTATAATTATCCAGTGGTATATGTCTTGGTGATACACCCGACATATACTAGGGATACCAGAAAACTGAAGAAAAAATATAATAATATAATAATAATTCTCTTTATTTACCAAAATATTAATTTATAAAAAACTAAACTGGTATTTTATTTAAGAGAGGCGAAGTTCAGCTTCACATAATTAACAGAAGCTGCTCTGTCACTTAACCTCAAAATTATATTTAAAAAAAATATAAACTGAAGTGCATATTAAAAAACTAGTTTTTATTATTTTTATAGTTGAGCACATCACATGAACTACTAAACGTTTTATAACATTTGTTGTTTTCGCATCATTTCTAAAATCGTGGTCTTATTTTATGGTAGTCATAGCTTTATACGTGTCCGATATCTGATTTAAGTAAGAAGCAATCGTGTAGGAGAATGATCTCTTGAAGATAGTGGTTGGGTGGGGTGGTATAGTTATTGTTCTTTTAAATCGAAGATTGAGTTGGTAGATATTGTGGACTTTTGGTAGCTAAGATTTTATGGTATAAGGTTATAGCATGTATACGTCGTCTGTTAATCATATTGAGCGATTTTGCGTCTTCTAATCTGTCCGATACGCGATACACCGTTCTAGGTATACCATAAATTAATCGCAAACATGCGTTTTGAAGTTGCTGAAATTTGCAGACCTCTGATGGATCTAAACACGGTCCATATACCACATCACAATAATTTAAATTGCATAAAACTAAAGAATCGCACAGACTTTTTTCAATATGAGAATCTAAGAGATCTCTGTTTTTATAAATTAGACGAAGATTAAAGAATGCCTTTTTGATTGCCTGATGGACATGGGATTTAAAACGTAGATCTTTATTGAGAATCGCACCTAAATTCTTTACTTCATTGTAAATTTCATATACCAATATTTTCTTTAAGAGAGTCGTATATGTACGAACTGCACACCAACATTGCCTTGGACTTATTAGGATTCAACTTGAGTGAATGATTTGTTGATATTCTTAAAATTTGTTCTTCGTTAAGTCTTCTTCTTCAAAATGTCTTCATTAAGCTTTCTGCATGAAGATTCTACGTCAAACCATTCAAAGGATAGATACAGTTGTTTATCATCGGCGTAAAAGTGGGAATTAACATTTTTAAGTTGACTATGAAAGTTGGATGTATAGATTGCAAAAAGGATTGGACTAAGAATAGTTCCCTGGGAACACCAGAATCTAGAGAGCGAAATTGAAATACTTTATTTTTTAGAATAAATTTATCGCATCTTCGGAGAGACCGCTGAAGTGTAAAATAGATAACAACAGCTCATGATTCACTGTATCAAAAGCTTTAGAGAAGTCTAATAAAACCATAACTGTTGCTAACTTTTTGTCACAAGCACTAAGTAAATTGTCAGTTATTTTAAGCAATGCACTTGTGCAGCTGTGTCCTCGCCTAAACCCAGATTATGTCTCACGCAGTATTAGGTTTTCCTCTGAAATTACGTAGTTCATGATCTATTATTTTTTTTAGGATTTTTGAGGAAACAAGAAGTATAGAAATTGGTCTGAGGTCTAAGAAGCTTTCAGGATTCTTTACTTTACCTAATGGAATGGCATTTTTTCCAGCTAGAGGTATATACAGAATTTGTGGTACAGAAAGTTATTACACGAGTAACAATCGGGAGAAATCGAGGCAAGTACAGATCCACCATCATTATTGTAATTCCATCGTGACCGCTATCATTATATTTGATATTTCTAATACATTTAAAGACCTCATCTTCCGATACAGGATTGAAATACAATATTTGATTTGCGTTTACATTGCTATTGTAGAAATGACATATTCGTGCTAGACTTTGAAGGAGGGATAGAATCAATAAAGTGGTTGTCAATTTCGTTGACATCCGATAAGTGTTCAGGAAGGTCACTTGATATTTTCTTTTTATTAGTTAGACATTTAAAGTTTTCCCATATACCTAATATTAATTTGTTTAGCTTGTGAGAGTTCAGAAAAATATTGTTTTTTTGCTTTCCGGCATTCCTTGGTTTTTTATATTTGGCTGTGGCTTGCATTTCGATAAATAAATACTTTAATAATTTTTGTTTTTTTTAATTTATAGAAGCTAACCTTCATTATTATAAATTTTTTCCTGGTAACATTTTAAAATCTATTTACATCACTACCTAAGTACTCAAAACACCTGCGCATATCAGGTAAGCTTTTGCCCATACTACTTCATGATAGATAAACAAGTCACAATATCCTGATGTATCGCATGGCTTCAAATTCAGTCAAACTCATTTTGAACCATCATCCAACCTCGTGAATTTGTGCTGAATACGTATCTTGACCTTAATGGTTATTTTGGTTAAAGGACGCACCATGGTGCTTCCATTTTGTGAATTGATAAAATAAGTTTTCTGTGGCTCTTTCATCCTTAACTGTAACAATGATTTAGTTCAATTTTAATTCATTGTGGTTACTAACGATTGTCTTTAATATAATTATTGTATTATTTGAACATTATAGTCGATTAATAGGATTCTCGTAGCACCTGTCTGAGCGAAGTATGAATTAAAACCTTTAATAATCTGTGAAGGTAACCGATTTCTTTAGTTATTCATCTACCTTACATATTAAAGAAGTTTTTGGTCAATCTTTGTTATTTAATTAAACTAACTTAAATTAATTTTACTAAAAGTTTTTATTCTAAGGTTTTTAACCATCACACGCGAATAGTATTTTTTTATCTTTGAATAAAATGCAATACATATAAAGAGTAATGGAATGGAAATCTAAACAGCTTTGAAGTAAATTTGTAAATTTGAAGTAAGTTTTCACTAAGCATTCAAACTGTTATTATTAATTTCTGAAAATTAAAATCGTAAGTGACGGTCTTTAAGTTGTTTCAATCTTTATAGCGGAAAGAAACTTAATATAATTAGTTTGCTAACTAACTAACTAAAGTTCAAGTGTAATTTTAGTTGAAATAATGTGAAGTGAAATAATTTAACATTTAAACAATTTATCTTAATCTTTGTAATATACATAGTGGTGCAAAAAATAAATAAGCTGATTAAATTCCATTCAACTCTGAAACGGGTAGTGGAATAAAATAAGTAATTTAAGATTTATCTGTTGTAATAGTACATCCGAATGTCTTCGTAGTATTTTTAATTTTTTATATAATCTTTTTATTTGGGAATTAATATTCTATTAAATACAGTGAATTAAGTATTAAGTATTAGACAAGAATTAAAAGTTGGATAGTGGTAGAGTAGTTTATGTTAAGTTACAAAAATGTGCTTAATTGATTTTGCAAAATCCTGCTAATAATTCTAGAATCTCTATCCTATCTATCCGAAGGATGGATACCATCACTAATGTTGTATTTAGCCTGATATTTTGAAATTTTCATTATGTATAATTATTTTTCGTGTATTTAAATTCCAAACAATTAACCACATCTAAGAGTAAGTATATCGCAATTGCGCACATTATAATTTTATTGGAACAAATTTATTAAATTAAAAAGGTAGAATTTATATTTTTACTGTTTAAATCTTTTATAACACAATAATAATAATATAGGCTACATCATTATTTTAAATTATAAAAACCAACAGCCTCAGTTAAATGTCTTACTTCTTATAATTACTGTTTTACTTTTTTCGTTTCCCTAATTATTATAACTAAACCTATAATAACTTCTTACGCGGGCCTAACCAACAAATTATGTCAATTAGACCAAAACATAAGATTGTTAGATTTAATTTGACGTAATATACCTACTTAACAATTTGTAATCGCACACCAGTATTTTTTGTTTTCGTTCCACTAATTAATTACAACCTACTAAACGTTAAATGAACATACCAAAAAATCTTTTAAATTTGAATCGTCTGCTTAACTGTAAACTCTTTTAATAATAATTAATAATCTTATCTTAGATTTCAACTTTACAGAATTAAAATGTCAAAAGTATTTCCCACCGAAGGAAAAAGAAAAATCCCTAATTAAATACAATGAGGTAAAAAATTCATTCAGCGAGAGAGGCTTTCACATTGAAACAATCATTACGCTTTCTTAATCCTTTTCATTAACATAATAGCCGCAAAAAGATTTAAGTAACGAGAATTCAATTTAAATTTTTATGAGTTGCTTGTATTCTTCTACATTATTAAAAAGTCCTAGGGCTGGCTGGCTTTTCGAAGGCCATCAGAGGATATCCATGTAAAGTTGACCCCATGGCATACATTTTGCCCTATGGCAAACTTTAACGGTGTACACACATTCGCTACTCGTTTTTGTCGTGCAAACCAGTTAACTGGCGTTATTACGCTATTACACTGACACTAGCATTCTGTTTGCTATTATGATTATTAATACTTTGTAAATAACAGCACGCCACACAAACTAAACCGGTATACTTAATAACAAGCTAATAAGACGGTATAATAAGATTGATATTCCTCTATTTTCGATTTGGGTGTTTATACTCCAAGAAGAATTTTAATTGAAATTATATATTTTTTTAATCGAATCGGATTGTTTGGCTTGTTGGTTTAAGATTTGAAAATTGAATGCTTAATTTTTTACACATTATTATAGTGGCTCTTTTTTGTACGGCGAAGAGAGTTAACTGTAAAGTTCTAAAAAAAAAAATTGCAAACATTATCATTAATATTAGAAGAAAAAAAACAAGACAACAAAACTTGATTAGAACAAGTAGTACGTTGCTGACCTGGATATGTGGATACTAGGTATATAGTACTAGCTTTAGATTTAAATAAATTCATCTTATTGTTTATTCAGCGTCAAAACAATAAAAATTCAGTGAATTTATCTCCCTTGTGTTCTAGATTTCTGATAAATGTAAATTTAATTCGTTTGATTATGAATTGCAAAATGTAAAGTTTAAGTGTTTGATTATTTATGAGGCCTTCTTTGTTTCACCTTATAATACTGAGGAATTCTTATTAGTGCAGACGTTTTTATGTTTTGTTTTAATATTCAACGAAAGAATTTTTATACAAGCAAATACAGCAAATTTATACATTTGTTAACAGCGATAACACAATGTCTGAAAAGAATAAATAAAATATAATCTACACAGAGAGAAATACTTCATAAGAGCTTTGCACAATATTGTACAAAACGGTGTTGGAGAAATTTATATTATAATTGTAGAATCGTATTGTCCAGCGTTGTGTAGGTTTTCGTTGCTGAATTGTCTAACAGGACCGTACGACAATTATTTAACACAGTCAGATTTAGTTCTGCATTCTTTGGAACAATGTTGTAGAGGATAAGCTACCATATTATGTTGAAGTATAATTGTGAAAAATGTTTAGAAAAATACAATATTTTGTTTGAATGAAATCATAATCCAGTGTTCAAACTGCTTGCTACTAATTATTGTGTTTCGCAAAGTTTATGGATGACATCTTATAGACGTCACCACTTGTAATTGTCGCTATTAATGTAAATTCGAGATTTATATATAAACAGGCGACAGCAAAAGGAAATTTTAGTGTTATACCTGTATATACTATACATTGTATAGTTATATACATATTAGTTACATATATTTTAATATATGTAAAAATATATATTTTATTTGTGATACCTAACCTTCTGTATAGAATATTTGTGCCAGAGTATTGCACAATTTGTATAAATGTGAACAAGTAATTGTGTTAAATACTATTAAGCAATTGTGGCACAACTAGAGTAGTACAATTGGACAATTTTGTATAAAATTGTATGCAACAACATTACACGTTCTGTTTTAATAAGTAGCACAATTTGTTATGAAAACTTATAGACAACTATTCATTTGATTCTACAAAATTACTATTGACTTCCACAAAATGTTATATTTGTGTTTATACACATCCTTACAAAAAATTGAAAACATTATTTAAAAAATCTTGACAAACTAAATGACACAATCTTGTTTTATAATTCTACACAAATTGTCCCTGTTACTTTTTTAAGACCAATTTGTTTTACAATACCACACAATTGTTGATGAAATTTAAATACATTTTTCTCTGTGTAAGAAGAGATTCTAGCCAAAAAGAATTTCTGGCAACTTCAAGTAATTACACACTAACAGGGCCTTCGTTGCCAAGTAAAGGACTTCTGGACTAAACGTCATATTGGGACCCCTATGACATCGTGTAATAAAATATATGACCTTGCGAAAAGAAACAAGTTGTACACGCACCCGGTCTCCGCTGCCACGCTTGGTATGTCGGCACTTGCTGGGCGTAATGAGCTCTAATAGGCTTAAACATTTGGAATGCAAATAATTTTCGTAACATTTCTAATTAATACTTTTAAATTGAAGTTACCCACATGTTTAAGGAATTAATTATGGGGACTGTTTCTTCATCGACTCTTTATCGCTCCCTTCTACTCTATACAAATTGCATACTTTTGCACATTGCTTGTATAATAATAATAATAATAATAATAATAATAATCGTTTATTACCCAACAGGTTTCCCCAATAATAAAGTAATATACAAAAAAACTTAAAAAATACATAGTTAAAAAAAATGAAATTTCGAAATTTAGAAACGTGGTATATGCATGAGTATGAGTGTGAGTGTTCCGTACTGGAGTTGATTTTGAAGTATTGTTTTGAATTCTCTAAGAGTTACATTAAAATGTCTATATTGTATTTCTCAAATTGACTACAAATTGTGATTAATGGAGCATTTTTTCTGTAATTAGTAGTAAATTGGTATCTAAACGTTGGTGGGTTTCTCAATTGTACAGCCGGAACATAGAAGCTTAACTGTTCCAACAAATTTGATTATGGACAATCTTATATAAAAATACTAGATGTTGTATTAACCTTCGTTTTTCGAGAGAATCAATATCAAACATATGCAGAAGTACCTGATATTCACCTTCAAATCCTTGACCCATTTGTATGTAAAACATGTGTTTAAGGGATTTTTTCTGTATATTCTCAATTTCAGTTTTTTGAAAGTTGTAAAAAGGATTCCAGATCAGTGAAGCATATTCTAATTTAGAGCGAATTAATGTATTGTACAGTTTGAGCACAACCTCATGGGATTTAAATTCTTTTGAAATTCTGTATATGAAACCCAGAAGTTTGTAAGATTGATTGCATAAGCTATCAATGTGACTATGAAAAGTAAGTTTATGATCCACTATTATTCCTAAATCTCTAGTCTGATATTTTCTTTCTAATATTTTTCCATTTATTTTATAATTAAATTTAATACATTCTTGTTCAGTTTTTTTTGAAATAGATAGTGTTACACATTTATTTATATTGACGTAAAGTTTATTAGTTAGAGACCAGTTGTAGATGGAATTTAGGTCAGATTGTAGTTTGTTGCAATCATTCTCACGTTGAATCTTTGTGAAGATTTTGATAGCGTCAGCAAACATCAGGAACTTAGAATGTTTCATTGATTGCTCAATATCATTAATAAATATTAAAAACATTAAAGGTCCTAAATTCAACCCTTGAGGTACATCAGAAGTGGGGATAAATTCTATTGACCGAAAACCATGACATTCAACGTGCTGTGTTCTATTTGCTAGATAAGATAACATCAACTGTAGCAATACATGTGAGAAGCCCCTCGTATGCATTTTTTCTAGCAAGAGCATGTGATCCACCTTGTCAAATGCTTTCGAAAAGTCAGTATATATTACGTCCGATTGGCACCGGTTTTCAAGGTTGTCATAGGCATATTGCGCGAAATTACATAGGTTTGTGACAGTTGATCTTCCTTGATAAAAGCAATGCTGATGTGTGCTTATCAGATTTAATTTGAAAATAAATTTTATGAAATATGATACTTACAAAAATTTTAGAAAAGATATTTAATATTGTAATAGGCCTGTAATTTTGAATAGATGTTTTCTGGCCGTTTTTATAAACAGGACAAATTTTTGAAATTTTCCACAACGAAGGAAAAATACCTTGTTGCAAAGAGGTATTAAACATTAAAGCAAGAGGCTTTACTAAAAACACTGCACAAACGTTAATTATATATACGGGAACTTCGTCTGGACCTACAGATTTTTTGTTTTTTAATTTTCTAATAGCATTTAAAATTTCTGTTTCTGATATGTTTGTTAACTCAATATTAAGACAATTACTAATTTTGCAAGTTATGTTACTTAAAGAGCAAGTATCTGACTTTTCGTATACACTCATGACGTGTTTAGCGAAAGCTTCCGAAATTTGTTCACCAGTTGTAAGTGAAGTTTCATCGGAATACATTAAAGAAGGAATTGTTGCCCGGCCCATTTTACTTTGTAAATAGTTCCAAAGATGTTGATCATCTGCTATTAAATTTGTCTCTATATTTGTAATATAATTTTGATAAGCATTTTTTATCATTTTCTTAACTTCACCTCGTGCCCGTTTATATGACGATAGATATTTTTTCTAATTTAGATTTTTTGTATAAGGATCTATATTTTTCTTTTTCTTTAATTAATTTAATTATATCTTTATTATCCCATACGGGATAAGATTGTTTGCGATTATTTGTTTTAGGTATAGTTTGATCAAACATGTTATAAAGCGTATTGTAAAATTTCTGTTATTTCATTTACATCATTACTATTTATGTGATATTCCCAATCACAATCGCGAATTAGTAGATATAATTGATGAAAATCGCCTTTTTTTAATTGTAACCATGTTTTCGCATTCTACTTTTAATACTGGATGATGCAAATCTTCCGGAACAAGGGGTTCATCATCTCTTGCTAAATTTTAACGTTTTATACGTATACTTTTTAATTTAATGTTTTTTTTGTTTTTACAGGTAAGAAGTTCTAATTACCTAGGCACACCTCGAACAAACTGCTAGAGCTAACCAAAGTGTAAGTGAAGTATTTCATTTATTTCATTATTTTACCTTGAACAGTGATTTTCAACCGGTGATTCGCGGAATAATACAGTGTTCCAGGAGGCTACTGATTATTCAACATACTAATCATTTTCTATCGGAATAATTATACTAATTATTAAGAAATAAGTGTTATGTTTATTGCTCTGCAATTCCGAATTATGTGATTAAATTAATACAACACATAAAAGAAAAATAAAAGAAATATTAGTGAAAAGTAAAACGCAAACTTTTCATTAATTTGCTAATAAACTTTTGCATATAAGGTTTTCTTCTATGTTTCGGTTGTCAGACTCTAGATGAGCTTCTTTTAGTCCAGTCAACGAAGGAAAAATAAGGGAAATAATTCGTCTAGTCTCAAATTTTTGTACTGTTATAAGTAGGGAGGAGTGCCATGAACAACATACTAAAAATCCTGACCGGTAGGGTGTGAACGGGGAGATGGGTGGAGCATGTACAGGTCATTTCTTACGTTTTTCTTAAATAACTCGAAAACAACGGCCTAGGGCGAAAAAGTGTACCAAATTAAACTACATGAACGGTTCCCTATTCCCCCCGCTCACCCCTCACCGGCCAGGATTTTTAGTATGTTGTTCCGGGCACTCCCCCTACCACGGTGCCAAAATTTACGGTTACACGAATTATTTCCCTATTCGACCTTTTTTGGCCTTCGTTGACTATTTATGTTACACAATTGTTATAATATATTTTAATAACTAAGAATATGGTTTTATGAGGGTAGGTGAAAACACTGCGTTTTTGCTGCACAGGCAGCAAAAACCTTCTAGTGGCTTTCCATGTCCACATGTCCAGCGGAGTCCTACATCGTAACGTTAAATCAATTTTTTATAAGTCCACCTGCCGCCTCTCTACTGGATGGCCATTTTTCGACAATACCACCTACCGAAAAACAGATCAGAATTTCGGAAACTATTCAATCCAAATAAAGACGCAAAAAAATGAAAAAGTTTTTCCCGTAACAAATCTCGCTAATCCGCGTCAAAAAGGTTACGCCTAAAAAATCTGAACTGGCCGCCGTCAGCTTAATTATGCCCATGACTCGTCCGCTTCTGGAGGTCTTGACTGAACATATCTAGCTTCCGTAAGTCTTTAAATTTTAAATTAGTGCAATTTTAAATCGTTAGAACTTTGAAAACTTGATCCTCTTGAAGTTTGTCTCAACAATTGTCAAAATCTTAATAAAAGTGAAAGATATTGAAGCCGTGAAAACTCTAGGTTTCAAAACTGAAAACTTAAAACCATTAAAATGTTCGATCTGAGTGTTTGAACAAAAGTTGAGAAACTAGAAATCTAAATGTTCGAAATGTTTTTCGAAACCTAAACTCTAGTTTGTTTAAAAGCTCTAATGGAATCTCTAGAACTAAAATTGTAGAAATAAAATTTACAATGGAACCTTGAACATCGTAAACATTGAATTTTAAATTGTAGGAATTTCAATGTTTATTGAATTTTACAATAATATACAATTTTCCAACAGTAATCCCCCTTATGCTATTACTAAAACTAGCTAAATTTGAAATCTTAAAGTTTGAAACAAATATTTTAAAAGCGTCAAAGCTATAAAATTGAGAAACTGAATTTCTGAAACCTAGTTTTCAAAATGTAAAACTAAAACTCTGGAACTTTTGTACATGTGAAGCGTGTTTGAAAATCTTCTGAATGTTAAAAATTTTCAGCAACTTAAATTCTTCTAAATTTCGAATCTCTGAATTTGAAACGTTGTAGCCTTGCATCTGTAAAACCCCGGAAGCTTGAAGTTTCAAAGGACCCGTTTAAAAAAGCTTTAAATCATTGAGATGGGTTTTTTAGAATTAAATGTTAGAGCGACATTCAAGATTTCTGAATTTTGAGTTGTGTTTTTTTTACTTTTGAAATGCTATAAAAGCCGTTTAAGTAATAGTATCAGTATAACGGACATTTCCTCATAGATATTAGCAGTATATTCACGAATAATTCATTATCTACTTACGTATGCGCAGTCGTAAACACCTTTTAATGACAACTTTTATATGCATATAAATAAACACATAAAATAATTATACCCCATAATTTTGTTTAAATATACCTTTATTGGGAAGTTGCACCTTTCTAATTGAGAAAGAAATAAGAGCAAGCAGAGGTATACTTACTCACTTAACTATGTATTTTCCTAGACCATTTATTACTCACAAAGGACGTAACAACAAATTAAAGTTATTATTTATTATGTTGCATATTACACATGTGAAAGTCCCTATTATTAAACAATATGCGCATCTTTTTATGCTTCGTAGTTTAGTATCCCACTGTGATACTTTGTCACACACACACTTTTTATATAAAAAATAACGATACTCGCACATACAGACAATAATTATTTAAAACACTTTATTACGGTTTTTGATTTACTTATATTAATTAATTTTAATGCTTATATTATAAAAATTAATATTAATATTTATACGAATACGTATATTATAATATCTCGTGGTGATAGTTGCATCTATATCGATGTTTATTAGCATATTTGCACCATTATGTTTATTGAAACTACCTAAATAGGTCGTTATTTTTAAATTAGGCGGAAATGATTTTTCGTGCTTGCCTTAAATAGCCTAGAACCTAGACATACTTGGATGGGTATAATATAATGTCGTTTTATACGTATATGTTGAGAGAGATATCCCAAACCTGTTAAAATTTGTCTCTGCAGAGTTGATTTTATATCGGTGTGTAATCAAAATTCCATTACATGCCTGATGGAAAGAAACCTAGCAACATAAGTATTACAGAAATATTGATTTTAAAGCGAACTTATATTTAGCATCTTGTAAATATAAAGTAAATTCTTATTATAGGGAGAGCTGATTTTTTTAGTTTTAAAGTGTACTGAAAGCTTGTCAAAATAAGGAATATAAAAAACATATACCTGGAAACAGACAATTCTTTTGAAAGTTACACCTAAAACTATACACTTAAATTAATGGCCATTTATTCCAGTTTATGTAAAGTTTATTTAAAAATTTAGTAGTTTGGAGTTTCACGGTTGCCAACATCTAGATGTTTTTCCATGTTTTCGATTTCTATAATCCGGAATGATAAGAGTCGATTAACGAAACTGTTGTAGGATTAGGAAAATTCATATATGTAATATTTTGAACCATCCTACATTACAATTTTAAAAGTTAAATAAAGTTTAACTTTTAGTATTTTAGGGTTTTAGATATTTACAGCCTTAATTTCTAAGTACCGCATGATCAGTAACTAATAGATCTATCACAGATTCAAAATCGTCAGAGGTTTAGCTTCCTATATCCTAATGTCATAGTTCTAAAGTCTCTAAACTTGTGAGTCTCAAACTCAGAATCGCACTGAGATTCAGAAGACTTTTGACAATTACTGTAAGTTTTTGATTTAGAATTGTATATTTAAATATTCTAATCGTCTAACTAAATAGAAATATTTTCGCCCATATTAAAAAACATTAATAAATAATATGCTAAAAAACTAAACTCATCTAATAAGGGTATAAGGAACATATTATATATTCCAGGTGAATATAAATTTACTAGGTTTTCCAAGATCAATGTCCCTAATTTCTTAAAACCATAGGCTCAGTGGCAGCACCACAGGGGGAAAGAGGGGTCACACTGCCATTTGCTCTTTCATATCTGACGTTTATCTAAAATATTTCAAGAATATTTATGATTTTTCTGTACACTTGTATATTTTTAATCTACCACAAAAACACGAAAATCGGCAAAGACAAATGTGGCAACTTTCTCTTCCAGTTACTCTGTGCATCCTCGCTGCGGTAGCGCTGTCTGTTCTATGCTCATATACAGTGAGGTTGAAAAGTAAGGTATAAATATTTACTAACTTTAGGCAGTTGTAGTGGGATAGTCTGAGCTAAAAGTTATGGAGCTGTGCTATTTTGACAAATAGAAATAATTACATAGTTTTGCCTCAAATAGTAGTCTAACGCTACTAGTTTTATTAGAATGTATGTGAAAGCAGTTAGTTATTATTTATATATGTTTTTAACATAAAAATCTACATTAAAATCTAGCAACTACACTAATTTTTTTACAGATTCATCATAGCTTTATACAGTTACAACTTCCTTAAGTATGACTTCATGACAGGTCTTTTTGAAAGTCATTGATATTATGATGAGAGTGATTATTGTTTTTAGCCTTATATGGTGAAACTCCATAATCATGAAATAAATAAAAGATTAGTAAAAGTTTCACAAGTTTATTACAATCTACCTGACAATTGTTTCGACAACTAAGCGAGAGTAGCAATAAAACACGTCGCTAATGAAATACAAAAAATAGATAACTACGAGGGTAAATCAAATATAAACGGTAATTTTGCTATTCCGCTTAGAATGCAGTTCCGAGATAGCTGATGTTATGTGGAGTAGATGTTTGGTTTATGAGGAGTGGGGAGCTGGCCGGGTTCGCGCACATCCTTGGCTTTGTCGTCAGTACAGCCATAATCGAGCAAGAGGTACATTCATCTGTTGCGCAACGGATTATCATAAAGTTTTTAACCAATGAAGGCGTTAAACCGTCAGAAATTTTAACTCGTTTGAAGGCACAGTTTGGGGACAGTACACTGTCTCAGAATCGTGTGTATACGTGGGCGGAAGAATTTAAAGGCGGACGAGAACGTGTTGAAAACGAAAGTCATGATCGACGTCCAACGACAAGCCTTACAGATGACAATACCCGTACCGTTCGAGAGCTTATTGAACGTGATCGCCGGTTAACCGTGGAAGAATTTCATCAGAAGTGGTTATCAACTATGGAAGTGTTCTGATTCCAGCTGATGAGCTATTCCATTATAACTGATCAACTTGGTTTTGGAAAAATTAGTGCTCGATGAGTTCCGAGGTTGTTGACTGGAAACCAAAAACAGGTTAGGTCGGAGATCGCTGAAAGGCTTCTGAATCGATTTCAGCGAGAAGGGGAGGCCTTTTTGCAGCGCATCATAACGTATGATAAGACGTGGGTACATCACTACACCCCCGAATCTAAAATGGCAAGTAAGGAGTGGCGAAGAAAGAATGAAGGTTGCCCAGTGAAGGCCAAAACTCGGCACTCAGCTGGAAAAGTCCTTGCAACGATTTTTTTTACTCTAGGGAAATTTTACTGATCGGTTTTCTACACGATCAACGTACAGTGAATGTGGCTTACTACTGCCAGTTGTTACGGTCGGCAAAAGCCGCCTATCGAAACCAAAGACGAGGCATGCCCATCAGAGATATCATTCTCCTCTATGACAACGCCAGGCCTCACACCGCGGCCTTGACAAGGAATACACTGGAAGAAATGGGCTGGGAAACCTCGAGCACCCTCCTTATAGCCCAGACTTGTCCCCCTGAGACTATTTTTTGTTCGCGCCTATGAAGGAATCACTGGGAGGAAAACGATTTGGAAGCAATGAAGAAGTCGAAGAGCACGTGCGCAATTGGCTTACAACTCGCCCTCAAACTTTCTATAACCAGGGAATACTGACTAACCTCTAAATCGGTGGCAAAAGTGTGTAGATCACGCAGAAGACTATATTGAAAAATGTTAAAACAATGATTTGTGTATAACGTTATTCAATAAATGATGAAAAAAAAAATTACCGTTTATATTTGATTTACCCTCGTAGATAAAAAGATAAAAATAATAAACATTAAATACCTAACACTTCCAGTAAGGAAGATTTACTGAGCTCAATCTGTTTATTCATTAAAGGTACCCTGAGTTTGTTGTATCTCAAAAGCTTCTAAAATGTCTAATTTGTGTTTGTTATTACATAAATGTAGCAATTTAATATGAGTTTGGGGAGTCATTGTGTCATTTTGTTCTAAAAGGTGTTTGGCATAATTAGATTTTCAGGGTGTTTATTTCATAAATTTCGAAGTTTCGTCCAATATATACCGAACTACAAGAAGAACAATTCAAACGATAAATGCCCGATTTCATGATTAAATATCTAATTTGCATTTGTTATTACAAAAATGTAGGAATTTAATAATTTTCCACAATGGTTGGACAATGAAACAAAGCTACTAATAAAACAAAAAAATATTGCTCACAAAAAGTACAAAAGTTCAGGTTCTTTAAATGATTATTCTTATTTTAGTAATTTAAGAAAACAAAGTAAAGGTTCTGTTAATAAATGCAAAATAAATTATATTAGAAATATTGAAACGAATATTGTAGAAAATCCTAAAGCATTTTGGAATTATGTAAATTCTTTGAAGTCAATTAATAGTATACCAAAAACCATGCATTTAAATGATGCTAAAGCAGAAACACCATCAGATATAGTTAAATTATTTGCTACCTATTTTAAATCGGTCTATTCAGATTCAAAAGTGAGTACATCATCAAATTTGTTATTAAAAAATCATACTTATGATGTTGACTTGAGTAATATACTTATAAGTTCCGATCTTGTTTTAAAAAAATTAGAAGCTTTGGATGTAAATACGAATGCTGGTCCAGATGGGATACCGCCAATTTTTATTAAACATTGCAGCAATTCGTTGGCATTACCACTCTCAATTATTTTTTCTAAATCATTATGTTCTTCATACTTTCCTGATATATGGAAAACTTCTGATGTGGTTCCTATATATAAGAATGGCATCCGATCTCAAGTAACTAATTACAGAGCAGTAAGCATTTTATCTACGATTCCAAAAGTCTTTGAATCTGTAATCTGTGATGTACTTATGGAATCAGTTAAAAACCATATTATACAAGAACAGCATGGCTTTCATAAAGGTCGTTCTACAGCTACTAATTTATTTATTTTTACCAATTTTGTGATAGATAATATTGAAAGAGGTTTTGAAGTTGATTGCATATATACTGACATAAGCAAGGCTTTCGACAGAGTTGATGTTGATATTTTATTACGTAAATTAGAGATGATTGGAATAGGAAACCCTTTACTAGGATGGCTGCAATCTTATCTCAAAAATCATAGACAGTTTGTTAAGATAAATAACGCAAGATCACAATTAATTAATGTGTTATCAGGTGTGCCACAAGGATCCCACTTAGGACCAGTTCTGTTTTCAATCTACATTAATGACATTAAAAATTACATAAATCACAGTTCGTTTTTATTGTTTGCCGATGATTTAAAAATTTATAAGTGTATTACTTCGGTTGCTGATAGTACTCTGTTACAAAAAGACTTATCGTCTGTGATTAAATGGTGTAAGAATAATGGGTTAGAATTAAATGTGAGCAAATGCAAAGCAATGAAGTTCTCTAGGAAGCGAATTATTACTACTTATAGTACCTATTACATAAACAATGTTGCTCTAGAAAATGTAGTGTCTATAAGAGATTTAGGCGTTCACCTTGATTGCGAGTTAAGTTTTTCATTACACTTAAATGAAACTGTTTTAAAGGCTAACAGAATGTTGGGTTTTGTAACACGTCATACTAATGACTTTACTGAATTAAGAACAATTATAATATTATACACGGCTTTTGTAAGATCTCTTTTCGAATATTGTACAATAATCTGGTCACCTTTTTATGTAACACATGAATGCCGTATTGAAAAAGTGCAAAGAAAGTTCATTAAATATTTATGTTTCAAATTTAACATACTGTTTGATAGGAATAATTATGAAAACATATTAAAATATTTTAACCTGCCTCCTTTATCTCTCCGGAGAACATTTTTTGATGCTTGTTTTGTGTTTAAGGTGTTATCGTCAATTGTAGATTTACCTGTGTGCCTTGAAAAATTTTCTTTACGTATTCCAGTATATGGAACAAGGAATTCACTCCTCTTAGTAAGACCTTTTCATCGCACTAATTACGGTATGTTTTCTCCGTTAAGTAGAATGTGTCATGTGGTGAATAACTTGGAGGATGTGAATTTCTATGGTATAACCTACACTATTTTTTTAAATCAGTTAAGAGTCTGCCTAAATATCTGATATGTAATTAGCATGCGTACTCATATAATAATTTAATGAATTTACCTGTTATAATAGTATAATAATATAAGTATATAAAATTATATAAAGTATGATTCATTGTACTAACACTATGTTAAATGGAATTTGTTTGTTTCCGTAATAAAGAATTATTATTATTATTATTATTATTTTGAGGATTCATTGTGCGATTTTGTTCTAAAAGGTGTTTGGCGTACTTAGATTTTTCAGGGTGTTTATTTTTGTAATGACGTACGTGTTCTTTATATCTTATGTCAAAATTTCGAAGTGTTTGTTCAATATATACCGAACTACAAAAAGAACAATTTAAACGGTAAATGCCCGATTTCATGATATCATGTACTCTGTCTTTAGCATTAAATAAAAATGAAAAAGTGTTAGTGTTGGTTCTAAAGGCTATTTTATAATTGTTCGTTTTCTTAGTATATGTGCAACTTTTTCTGATATTTTACCAACGTAAGGTATAGATATGTATATATGGGATATATTCTTTTGATAGCTAACCTATAATCTTTTTGTTTAACTAAAGTGTCAGTCATGTTCGGATTGTAATGATTTACATGTGCTAGTTGTTTAATGGTTCACATCTCATTGCTAAAATTTGGCTGTGTGAATGGAAGAGTTGAAGCTCTGTGTACTAAGGATTCATTTGGTGTTGTTATGTCGGTGTGTCCAAATGGTTTGTTCCTAGAAAATTAATATAACCTTTTTTTGTCAGAAATTTAATTCTTTTATTTTTAAAATAACCTTAATTGACCTCCGAGCCGTAGGAAGTGAAATATTCGCAACCGAAATTTTGACCTTTGTCCTTTAATATCTTTTAACGCCGGCGCGATCTCACTTTCGATTTTTAATATATTTTTGAAAACGACAAAATAAACCAATTAAAACAAAAAAAGGAGTTGGGATTTTTTGGAACAATAACCCTAAAGTAACTGAACTATAATATTAAAGTATAATATTATCAAAAATAGTTTTACTTTTTTACTTTTAATTAAAATTAAAATTAGTCCTTAAAATTATAAAAACAAAAAATTATATTCGTTTATGGAGAGTGTAACTAAAGTAACGAGATTTATAGACTTTTTCTGGCATAGTACACAGAGAAAAATGCTATAGCGTACTTTTGCACAACGTTGGTTAGTTGTGATTGTACGATTTTTTTGTACAATTGGGTTCAATTATTTTAAAGCGTTGCGTATTCTTACCTAATAAGATTGTTTGAAAAGATTGTGAAATTTACTTTAACAAACTGTGCAAAGCAAATTGAAGTAACTGAAGAAATTAATAGTTCACAATATTGTGCTGAGTTTTTCCACAACCTTGTTGTATCTTTTGATACAAGTTGTTTAACTGTAATCATGCACAGTATTGTGCAGCTTTTTAAATTGTTTATTTATTCCAAACAGACAAAGGTCTAATTACATGGAATTTAACTAATATAAATATGCTTCAATAAGCTTAAGTTTAATTAAGAGATATAACAAATGTAACTTTTATATAATATAAAATGAATGCAATGTACAGTGAGTTTGAACTTATTAATTTATTAATTACTATTATATTACTATTATATTAGGTTATTTTGTACCTTGATAATATTACCAGTATATTAGAGGATGTTAATGATTTTCAAAGTGTTCATATATAAGTTTTTTGTATTTACTAAATTTTATTAAAAATATATCAAAATTTAATAAAGATAGAATGTAATTAATTAACTTGAGCATGGTAATTAGTGGCGAATGAAGTGTTCGAACAACAGGAGGTACCATAAATAATACAGGATTTCTAATTAACCGTGCTTGCACTTTAAGTCCAAAGAGGCAAAGGATGTCTTGACAATCTAATAAATTATTTAATATTTTAAATCCAGACGTTAACAAGGCGCATTGCCTTCGGTTACATAAGGTCATAATTTGATAAAAATTTCTAAGATGATTAGATCCTACTATGCTATAATCAGGGTATGTTCCAAACTGCTTAAAGTATAGATACCTTAAGAATCTATTTTGTATTTTTTCGATAAGCACAATGTTTTTCATAGTATGGGGATTCCAAATAATAGAACAATACTCAAGTTTTGATCTAACTAATGCAAAATATAATGTTTTAATAGTTTTAATATGCTTAAAATTAAATGAATTTCGAATTACATAACCCAGTGCCCTTCTAGCAGCAGCGGTAATTTTCTGTATATGATCATTAAAAGTTAGTTTAGTGTCTAAGGTAACACCAAGGTCATTAATTGTACTTAATTTTTTTAATTTTATATTGTTCATGAAATAATTACTTTTGACTGGATTTAGGCTATTTGTAAACGTGATTGTAGAGCATTTACCTGTATTAAAATATAATTTGTTCATTAAACTCCACTCATACATATTATTTAAATCATTTTGTAATGCAATAGCATCACCAGGTGTATTAACTGCAGTGTAGATCTTTATGTCATCAGCAAATAATAAATACTTTACATTTTTAATCACATGTGCTATATCATTTATAAATATTAAGAAAAACAGAGGCCCAAGGTTAGAACCTTGCGGGACACCTGAGTTGGAGTTAAATTGTTTTGATACCCTATTGTTCATTTTTACGTAAAAAGATCGATTTTTTAGATAAGATGAAAATAATAATAGAGTGGAGTTAAGAACACCATAGTCTGACAGTTTGCTTAGTAGTATATCATGATCAACACTGTCGAATGCCTTAGCAAAATCTGTGTAGACTGCATCTACTTGCGTACCTCCCTCAAAAGCTTTATATATTTCATTAGTAAATACTAACAGATTTGTAGCAGTTGATCTGCCAGGCATAAAACCGTGTTGATTAACAGTTATGTATTTGCTTATATAGTTAAATAATTTTGAGAATAAGATTTATTCAAATACTTTAGCTGGGGCCGATAAAATAGATATGGGTCTGTAGTTTTCAACCCGAAACTTATCTCCCTTTTTATGTACAGGACACACATAAGCTTCTTTCCATGTGTCAGGAAATGTATTACATGTTATTGGTAACCTATAAATATGTAACAGAGGGACTTCTAAGAAGGGAGCACATGCTTTCATAACATACGGCGGTATTTTGTCTGGACCAGTTGCACGTTTGGGTTTTAATTTATTAATGGCGTTGACATAGTCATTATGGGAAATTTCATCTATTTTAAAATTATCGTTAATTAAAGAATTTGTATTTTGATCATCAATATTATAGCTGGCAGGTTGGTCAGCATAAATAGATTGAATATATTTAGCAAATGTATTTGCAACCTTAGTTTGTTCAATAATCTCATTATTATAAGTATAACTTGCTGTTTGACCTGATTTCTTTTTTGCCTTAATAAAATTCCAGAACCTATTTATATCAGTATTTATATTTTCCACACCAGTAACATAATCGTCATATGCTTTTTTTTGTTAAAATTTTTAGTTTTCTTCTTTCTTCTTTATAATCATTGACTAGTTTATTTTTTCTATAATAATTTTTCAGTTTTAATGAATCAATTACATTCTTATTAAACCACGCAGGGTATTGAGACATATTAGACTGGTATCGGGGTACAACTTTATTTAGAACTGTATTTATCTTTTCGTAAAAAATTTCAGTAGCCTTATTAACATCACTGGTGTGTAGAACTGTATCCCAATTTATGTTTAGTATTTCATTATAGAGCATTAAAAAGTTACATCTTTTAAAATTAAATTGATTGTTCAAATGAAGATTATTATGCATAAGTGATGCATAGGTTTGTTTTGATTGAATTGAACACACTAGCGCAGGATGGTAAGGATCCTCTCGTAATAGCGGTAGTTCACATTTCTTCACAGTGCATGTGATATCATCGTCTATTGTACAAATGACTAAGTCTAATTTATTACCAAAACTATTGTTTACATTATTAATTGAAAGTAGATTAAAGTCATTGATGAAATTTAATACTGTGTTTGCTTTTATTCCTTGCATTATAGGAATATTGAAATCGCCAAATAGATAATGTTTTTTTCATTAGCATTTACATTTTGTGAAATATAATTAAAAACTTGTGTATAAATAATATTGTTAGAATTTGGTGGTATATATAATGAAATAAAGTTATAATAGTCACCTTTATAACTTATTTTCACTATTAATATTTCATAATGACCTGCGCTAACACATGTCTTAGTCACCCTGTACTTATTGCCCACTGCTGTCAACACACCCCCGCCCCTGGTTTTTTTAGTCACATCTCTATCTCTATCACATCGATATATTTGGTTTTTATTTAAATCAATTACCTCAGCATCATATATAGCATCATTTAGACTTGTTTCGGTTAATATTATTAAACTATAATCACTTACGCTTGATTGGGTATATATGTCCTTCAATTTTGTACGTAATCCTCTAACATTCTGGTAATATATCAATAAATCTTTTGACATTCAATAATCTGCAATAGAAGCTTCTCCAATAAACTAAAAATATGATAAAAGAGTTAATTATATAACTAAAGAAAATTCAAAATTTACAGTAATTACAATTTTCGAATCAAAACAGTGTTCAATCATTTAATAGTGTAATCTGCATTCACTTCTGATGTACAATTTTTATTTTATTTTGTATATTTTGATGATTTAATTATTTGTCAGATTTAAATCTATAATATTTTATCTGCAAATAGAAAGAGAATAAACTTAATGCTAATATTAATATATTGTTAATAAAAATAATATCAAAGCTATATTGCTATACCTGTAAATATAAAAAGAGTAAACTTAAAATTAGAATTTATATATAGGTAATAAAATTAATATTGAGTCCATGTTTTACCAACAAATAGAGAAAAGAATAAACTTAAAGCTAAAATTAATATATAATTAATAGATTAATGATAATGATATACTGTTTGTATATGTAAGATTATTTGTGGAATAGGTAGCAGTATCCCATTTTTAAATTTGCAATAACATTGATACTACAAACTAATCTTATCTAACTCAAGCATATTCCGACAAGAGAACTTTCTTTCATTCTTCTTGATATAAATAGTGCCATCCATCGACCATACATTTCTATATCCATATCTATCAATTGCATCTTTGTACACCTGGTACCTTGTTGCTGTTAAATCTTCTTTTATAACAATATTTTTCCCTTTTAATTTCTTTTTATTGGAATATACCTGATAACGGTAGTTATATGTGGCAAACTTTACAATAATTCCCCTGGGTTTATTGGTGTTGGATTTGCGTGGACCTATGCGATGGGAGCGATCAATCATGTTATAGGTCATGTTTATTTCCATATTATTATTAAAATTGTATATGCAGAAAAAAATACAAATAAAATTGGAAACTGTAAAACAATTTGAGCGAAACCTGTCAAGGTTATTTTTAATGAGGGATTGACCAATTGCATCTATTCCCTCTCAGATCAGACTTCAGGCATAAACAAACTGCAATAAACGCTGTACTAAGTGGAAATGGAACATATTTGTTTAGTAGATTCATGATAGTAGTTGCAGACTACGGATGTAACGTAGGTGAATAAAAACTTAATTAATCTAAGTATTTTTAATTTTTATCCTATATTTTAAATCATTATTATTGTGATTGGGGACGCATTCAATTTATCCATTTATTTTAGTGCAAGTGCTATGTAATAAATAACTTATTTATACATTCATTTTCTAGACGTAATTGGGTGCCGAGTTTTCTCGTTTTCTTGGGTCAACCACTTTTAGGAACGTTTTACAAACCAATTTTCCATTAATTCGAAAAGGGACCAACCGATGATCTTTCAGTGTTTGGTATTATTGATAAAATAAAATAATAAAGTATTGCCTACTCCATTGTTATGCTTTTGAGGTTGATGTATAGAATCATATGAAAGTGCATGTTTCCAACTTGAATTTGCACTCTTATATGCCATGGTTTGTTACTAATTTAAATAGTTTCAGTTAGATCTTTTGTTTAATTTGCATTTTTTCTTTATATGAATGTATTCTCTTTGTATTTTTGCGTTTAAATTAAATATACATATAACTTTTTGATAAAATTATGCACAATTTGTATCATTAAATCACCCAGTGTTTAGCGTTTCTTTCAGCAATATTAAAGGTTAAAGAAAAATAAGCACAATATTGTGCAAATAAGCACTAAACTACTATAGACACATTACTCCAATATTCATAAGTGTTTCCAACAACATTGTGCAAAAATTCAACATGAAAATCGCAAGTGTTTAATACAGCATTGTGTAAAACTATGCTACAAAATGTAGAAGATTCATTAAACAAATTGTTCTAGGTAGTTACCTATTTGGTATGGAGATATAAATAATAAGTTGTTTGAATAAACATTACAATTTGTTTTGCACAAACCAATGCAATTACATTGCACAAATTGTTCCTGTCACCGTTTTAGACCCAATTTGTTTTAATTTTCTCGACAATTGTCCACAAAATATACAAACATTTCTCCCTGTGATAGTTCTTCAAAACTTGCAAAATAGTTATAGTGTGAATTGCGCAAAACACTTGCTTTGCAATTAGGTTATCAGAAATGTTGGTTTATATCAAACTTTTACGTGTTGTTCAAACGTTGAAATCTTATCGAGATGTAAGTATTAAAATTATTCACATTCTACACAACGTGAAGGCTAAAGATAAAATATCGACACAATCATTCGCGTTTAGGATATTTGTATAGAGTAATGGTGAATTGAAAATAAATGATAACTCCGTAAAATGTGGAAAGTTTTAAACAGTACAAAGTTTTAATTGACTCTTATCAATTTTTAATATGTATAGTATTAATCTATATTATTAAAGTCTTTTGTCTTGATGACGTTCCTAAGCTGGAAAATTTCAAACACCATGCCAACTTTAAAAAAATTTGGAAAGTCTTAGACGATTAGTTTTAAATGCTTAAAAACATTACAAACATAAAGACCCTAAAAGTTCGGTTGCTTGCGTTCGGTTTTACGTTCCAGCTGCTCTCTTAATACCAATCTGTTCGTTTATTAGAATTGAAGCAAACAAGGAATGAATGAAAAACAACGCATGAACTCATGCGTTCGTTTATAATAGTGAGGTGAGGAGCGTGGTGTAAAGAAAGCAAAAAAGGTTACAGGGTAATATAACTGAAATTTATATTTCTTGTAGTAGTTCGGGACTATTGTTTGAATGTTCAGAATGGAAACCTCAAAGTTTTGATAAAATCGAAATATCTCAGCAAATATCGTCGTATTAGAGGTGAACTGACCTAACCCACACTAGTGTTAGGTATTAAGTTAGGACCATTCATCACCAATACGACGATATGTAGTACAAACACAACACAATGTTAAAAATGCTTATATAAATACCATGTTTACTATGGTCATTTTAAATAACGAAAGTGATTGTTTACTCTTATGTTACATTATAATCTACGTTGCCCCTAGCAACGTGGACTATTTTTAAAAAACTCACTCCTTCAAAGATAACATCCAATCACCAGCTTACGTTACTTATAATATTATTAAAATCCAGTCATTGTGCTAAAGTATTAAATTTATTACCGTCAAAACTACAGACTAACTATACATTGCAAATTCGATGTTTAAACTTAAATAAAGAGGTATTGGATAAAATTTTGTATGGCACGCGTGAGTTAAGGATATTATCCACTCAGAAAAATTAACCCCCTCGGGCCTGCCGGCCCTCGAAGGTAAATTCTTCGTTCGTGGATTACTTATTTATACATAAACACGATTCTGACATAACTATGACATAACTCGTCTCTTTTGCTTTTTCTAGGCCGATCATAATCCAAGCTGCCGGGTGTAAGTTTGGTTACCTATTGTATTAAAAAAATCACTTACATATGAAAATCATTCATTCATCGTACTATTTCTTTCTAGAATTTTATTATCAACGTCGTCATCCTCACTGTCACTACAACATATTTCATGGCCAAAATATGAACGAACGATAGTAGTCTTTCTTTAAGGCTATTCATGACTTTTACACTTGACATCTTCTGTGCTCTACAGGTTATCCGAAAACCAGTTTAAACATACAAACATTAATGAGTGCAACAAGGAAGACGTAAACAATATGGATAGCACAACAAAGATACAAAACAATCATGGCTAGGTAAGTTTCTAAACTAAAAATCTCTCCAATAACAAGCAACCAAACAAAAACATGTGTCATAAATATTTTATCTTCCAAGCAGCATCTAAGTAGCACTAACTGAGATCAGAACTTTGATTGAGTAGTTGTTACGTAACTACAACTAAATTTATGACTCTATAGGTTTAATTCATGCAATTCGGAATATTTTAGTAATTGTGTAGTTGTTTATACTATTTATTGGAACTATGTACTTCCATTACTTCTAAGTAACTTTTAAAGTATGTGGAACGGTATAGCCACTTAGTATAATTACTTTAAAGTCTTTGCACCTTCAAAGTGGTATTATGATTGTAGCAGTAACTTGCCCGAAGCTACTTTAAAGATTTTAAAACTTTCAGTAGTACTGAAAGTTCCTGCCACCTGCCTGGAACCATTGCTTAACCCTTTAAAGTAACGGAACCTTACAGTAATATTGAAAGTAAGACTTACGTTTTTGCTACCCAGGAGAATCATTTTAAAGTGATTTTTGGTAAACTACTCCATCTTCATATTTACTTGTAGAATGTTGGAGGACCATGGACCAATAATCAATTTGCAATTTGTTATGATTGTTTTTAGATGTTTTACCACATAACCTTGATATCGAATATCAAGCCATAAACGAAGCAGTGCATCGAAGTTTATCAGTCGACATTACCTACGAATGTCGGTAAATAATACCCAGAAACGTATAGAGTAAAATGATGTTTTTTATCTCAAATTTTTCTCACATTAAAATCTCTTGTTATGTATATAGTATAGTAAAATAGGAAATAGAATTATGTGAATCAACAAAATTAATTGACGTCTTAGAAACAATTAGTTTGTTATTAACTGAATTTAAATTACCGTACATAATTGAATATTCATTTACAAAACGAAAACTTTATTGTTAATTATGTTTCAATATAATTATCTTTTTACTATCTTTGGATGATTTAAAATTTCTGTTAACGTCTTTTAAAGTGTAATAAACTCGCAGTCGAGCGTGTAAATGATATACTATATTATTATTATACTTAAAATTATTACACGAATGTATAAATGTTAATGATTTGAAGATGGATACAAGGCGTTTGACCACATTTTCATTTACACAAAGATCTTGGAAGTGTTGAAAAAGTATTTCCATAGATAATAGTATATTATATACCCATGGGCTAAAGTGCATCTTTTAATCCCGAATGAGTTTATTTTCCGAGCGTTAGCAAGGAAAATAAACACATGAGAGATTAAAAGGCACTTTAGTCCAGTGGTATATACGCTATTTTTTGCACGTCCTAAAGGACTTAATCGCAAAAATATACGGAATTTCCGAAAATTTCGCTACATGTCATTCGGACAATTGAAACGCAAACTGCAAACGCCAAAATCACATAGATTCAGGATAATAAAACCTAAATCCATAAAAACATGCCGCGATTACTTTTTTTGTTGTTTATTTGTTGTTCTTGTCATGGAAACACTTTACTCCCTCAGGGAGTACAACTGCTACTTTACTCCCTGTTTTGGGGGACTAAAGTAGAACCTTATACATATATATATAGGACGCGCAAAAAATAAATTGAATAATACTCATGTTTCGCATGTATGTACCGATAAACATTTTTTTATCAAATAACTAAGTTTAATAACCAAGATTAGTTTGGTAATCTTTGTCAATTAAAACAATCTCTGCATCGTTTCCTGATTCTGTGTTTATTCATTCCGTACTACGGGGCACTCGCACTGCACAATTGGGGTTATCCGGCAATGGTTAATTTGATGTGCTCTGTCGCTCTCTATATACTGCCAGCACATGCCAGCATGTTGTGTGGCGGATGGTAATTATTTGCGAGAGTCACGTTATTGTATGTTATTATACTGTGGTAGTGGAAAAAACTTAATACTTCCACTGGTAGTTGCTGGTACGTAGCGATGGCTAAAAATACTGCTTGAGCTGTCATTAAAAGAGCATAAAATCAATTCCACCATAAATCCATTTAATAATTTGAATTTTTTCTTTGCGTGTACGACATTTTGAACTTTCTAAGATTCTAATAACAAATTGTGATAAAATTGATTTTTACTACAAAAGCAATTTATTTAGTAACATATTTACTATTATATCGACATAATTATTTTAACCCCACTTTATGCTTTTAATTTTTGTATGTTTAGACTGGTTTTCGGGTAATCTGTATATCGTTCTAGACAAAATTTTGCACTTGGTATACTCGCTGGTCGCGTGGCTAAGTGATTTACTTTTCTTCCTCCGCTCTTGAAACGTAAAACCGAACGCGGCTAAAGTATACACTTCATTAGATGAATAAAATTATCCCGGGCGAGTTATAGGAAATTACGTGAAAATAAAACGGTAAAGAATGCTGCTGGGTTACATTCTCAAACAAAATTACATTTTTCGCAAGGTTTCGGAATTTTTGTGTTTAATGAGTTTTTTATTTTTGTATTTTCTGGCAATCTTTATTTTTTTCGTGTAGTGCGAACTACAATAAATTATTACTTTATAGGTATTTGTTTATTAGTGCAACACTGTGATCACAAAAACGAATCTTTAGTTTGAATTAAACATTACTTGACCAGTTACACAAAGCTTGATTACGTTCTGATTAACTTAATTATGATTAAATTTATATATAGAAATATAATTGGATAAAACTTCATATCTGTTAAATCTCAGCCAATGAAATTTCTGAATTTTGAATTTAGTGACAATTCAGTTAATCAGAATTTAATCAAGCTTTGTGAAAAAGTCGAAAAATTTAACATCCGTATTGTAGAAACTTTCTCTCTAAACAAGCTTTAGAGAGTCAAATATTTTATAGGTACTGTATTACCTACAGTTTCATAGATATAATTAATTTAAAGAGTTATACAGCTGTAGATATTCAAGGATCTGTATGCATCTTCACAGTTTTCAAACAACTAAATTTTATAATTTCAAATTTACAAGATTTCACAGCAGAACATTTAGAGTTCGAATTTTTTTAATTTTCGTTTCAACATCATAAATACGTTTTATTCATGTATTTTGCAGGAAAGTAATTAGAGCTTTGCATTCAAACTTTTCATAATTACAATATGTATTACAGATGTGATTTTATTCGAAAATTCCTTCCGCAATTCATAACTATTGTTAGAATTGTTCGAAACCCAAACCCAAAAAGTCTGTATTAATTCCAACTTTATTTTGCAGTTAATTTAAATTTTGGTCTAAGGATGATGCCTGAAACGTTTTATTTAAAATTTTTTGAAACTAGGAGTCCGAATTAACAAAAGATTCTTCTTAAACCATACTACAGCAAAATTAATTTTTTAGAAGTGTATTTTATTTCTGAATGCCCCTGAAAGCATTTCATTATCGATCACTCTCTACAACTATAAAATGTTAAGACAGTTATTAATAGCTACACTTTTTCACACCTCCTATTCTACTTTTCAGAATACATCCAAGATCTTTGATCATTCGTCTGAAATGTAAATTTAATCGGAAAACTTCTTGGTAGAGAGTGTAGCGCACTGTCTTCTCAAGAAATGAGATTCTCCTTTCAAACAATTCCTTCATGGTTCATTAGTTCAATAGTGTTTATTATACAGCAGATAGGTACTGCTTGATCGAAACGAAACGATAAAGAAAGTTTGCGGACTTTATTATCATTATTAGATACTTATTGTGGTCAACAGACTAAATGATGCGTAAACTGAAAATTGAAACGTGATACTTAATAAATGAGGTGGGTGTTTTTTTCGATAAAGTTGAGAAAGGGAACGCGTGAGATATATGTAAAGATTAGTTACGCTTTCTAAACTACCGCAAAAAACAGAATAAATAATCACCAGAGAGTATGACTATGAAGTTAAAGCTTAATTTATTTTAATCAGTT
Organism: Agrypnus murinus; assembly: GCA_929113105.1. Lineage (NCBI taxonomy): Eukaryota > Metazoa > Arthropoda > Insecta > Coleoptera > Elateridae > Agrypnus > Agrypnus murinus. Next base: position 2,901,290 of record OV816026.1, on the reverse strand, counting down.
CTTAGCAATGAAGCTGAACTGTTACCCCTTTATCATCAAAATTAAAATAAGTCTTTTATTGTTATTAGCGCGGTATTCTTTAAACTCTTATAAACTTCTTGTTTCATAATTATTTTCATAATTCTCATTTTCTGACTTAATGACTTCCTGGCAAAACCGGAAGTAACATAGATAACAAAAAAGTCGCATCGTTTTTCTTGTAGTTTATTATCTAGTCCTTTTTTGTTTGATAGTCTCTGCCTGTAGTATATTTAGTAGTCAACCCTGTACACACAAAAGGGCACTACCAACAAACTTTTCTTAATAATGCTTAATGCATCTTATTTAAAGTCACTAGAATCACAAAGTTAGACTGTTTTGGACTCTATTGACGTGATTCATACAAGTTCGGTAAGTGACAGTTACATAATTATTCTAAGCGATGTTTACGTTGAGTTACGTTTCTAGCATCTAAACTCATTCAGATAATATTAGTAATGATTTAATATTTAGATTTGTGGAGAAAGGAATGTGTAAAGAGATGTTTTTATGAGATCAAGTGAATGTTTAGTATTAAGGAAATATTCTGTCACCGACATTAAAATTAAAGGCATAATTCTATTTTATGGCCTAAGTGTTGTATATCGTTGAAGTCAGAATTTTATTTTTTATAAATTTATCTAATTAGTTTTTACGCTGATTAAAATTCATAAATAATAATTGGGTTATGTCAATTTTGAAATGTCAATATTCTTTTATTTTTTTAGAGTTCTCTATAAAAAAAGGTTAAAAGGGGAATCCATTTTTTAACAAATAATTAGCACTTTAACGTCAGAGAAACAAGGTGTGTTTCTAGCTGCTTCTAATATTGAAATTTGTAAGGTTAGATTTGAACGTTGATTGTGATAAGGTTATGTGAAACGTCAAAATTTGATGGTTTTGTTGAAGTTTTTAAGTATAAAGTTGGTCATCAAATTAAATATTGTTTAGTATAAACAATTAAAAATTATTATTGTAATAATAAAAATTCATAAATTCTATTTAACCTTGTCAATGATAAATTAGTAGAAATATAATAAGGAAATATTGAAGTTTATACTTACCTGTCTCATGAAGAGAAGATCTCTTATTAATAATACAACAATAATTTGGTTTTCAATTAATCAATTTCATCGTGGGTCGATTGATATTAATTTGGAGATGTCAGAATAATTTTTGACCATATGGTTTTGAATAGAGATGGGGGAATAAACAAAGTTTGTCACGCAACTCGAAACTGATTAGAGATAGAATTCATGTGACGCCAAATATAAAAACGAAAAGTGAGTTTTAAATTTAGTTAATTTAATTTGGATACCTACCTTTAAGTTTAACTTTTAAGTTTGGTTATAATAGAAATTAATTTTGTAGCATAGATAATATTTTCAAATTTAAATAATCGTCTTAGAGTTATTACAAAATAATAATAAATAAAAAGATTATCTATTTATTAATTTTATTTGTTTTTGTATGATGTTGAGATCTACTTGGAATTTTAATAGCCTGATTATTTTAAAATTTGGAACTATACAGTCCGTTTGATAGCGCCCCGCTTTGAAGCAGTTTTTTTTGGCCAAAGATTAAATGGCATAAAATTCTTGGTCAGGCAGTTTATCATAATTTTTGTTTAATGACCGTGTTTATATATTTGTAAAAATTAGTGGAATTTATTGGAAAAAAATCTTAATTCAACGAAAAACTACATCATTAATAATTTTAATAGCCCACACGTTGAACAATTTTTTATTACTCAAAAAAAAGATACGATTTTATTTTTAACAAAATCAAAAATAAACACATTAAAAAATACAAAACCTAATGCTCAAAGAAAATAAAAATAATATGAATATTAAATATAACAATGATTGGTTATTTATTTAACACAATTTAACACAAATAAATATACCTGCTAATATAAAATACATATTGAGTTTAGGACCTAAATTTAGCATCCCTACTAAGTTTTTCCCGTTGAAGATATTATTGCAAAGCGGAATTCATTTACTAAATGATAATGATACACATAATCATACACACTTTAAAAAATAAAATCTGCAACATTTTAACAAATTATAAAAACAAATTTAATAATATTAAGAAAACATCTAAAAGTAGAATTAATTTCTATATTAAAGAAGCAGATACATTTCTTAAAAAGCACCCAGATTTGTTAGTGTTGAATGCTGATAAATATAATAAAACCATAATCATGAAAAAAGATGAATACCACATTAAAATGAAAAAACTCCTAAATGACACAACAACTTACAAGAAAATTAATCACGACCCAACAAACAAAATACAGACAACAATCAACAATCTTGCAAATAAATGGTTAAAAAATAAAATAATAGATTTCCATACTAAAACAAATATAACATGCCATAATGGCCTTTCTCCTTTTATTTACGGTTTACCTAAACTTCACAAAACCAATATACCATTAAGACCAATTGTAAGCAATATAAATGCCCCTACATATAAGCTTTCAAAATTTTTATGCAAGACTCTATCTCAAGTCGTTGGTAAAACTGAACACCACATCAAAGACTCATGGGACTTTATTAATTTTATCAAACAACAACCTCCCGCCCAACCATTGCCTTATTTCATTAGACATTATCTCACTATATACCAATATACCTACTGATCTAGCTATCACATGCATAAAAAACAAATGGAATTCAATTAAGCAATTTACACCTTTGAGCCTCGAAGCTTTTTGTGAGGCTGTTGAATTATGCCTGAAATCTACCTATTTTCAATTCGAGGATGAATTTTACACACAAGTTTTTGGCACTGCCATGGGTTCACCAATATCAGCGCACATTGCCAATTTGGTCTTAGAACACCTAGAACAATCTATAATTTACAGATTAAATATTAAACCTATATTTTTCAAACGATATGTCGACGACTGCATTCTTTGTATACCAACAAATCAAATTCAATATATCTTGAATAAATTTAACAATTTTCATCCAAAACTGCAATTTACTGTTGAAACGGACAATAATAAATCAATTAATTTCCTAGATATTACTATTAAATATAACACTGATGGACTTATAACTACAAATTGGCACACAAAAAATATATGGTCCCAAAGATATTTAAACTACAACTCATATGTTCCAAAGAAATATAAAAGAAGTGTTGTCACTAGCCTAACAGATAGAGCAATAAAATTATCAGAACCTGAACAAAAGCAAGCAAACTTAGAAAAAATAAGAAATACTCTTTTAAAAAATAACTACCCAAAACAATTTTATGAACCCATAATAAAACAAAGAACTAATAGCATTTCCAGCAATATTAATCAGGAACCAATTCCTAACCAACCTAAATACATTGCCTTACCATACATTCCACAAATTAACAAAAAAATACAAAAATGTTAGTCACCATTCAACATGAAAAACCTAATAATATCACGGGAAACAACTGTTTTAAAAATTAAAACCGCAAAATGCAAAAGAAAATAGAATTAATTCTATATATAAAATTAATTGTTCAAACTGTGAAGCTACATACATAGGTCAATCTAGTCAATATTTAAAAAAGAGAATGAAACAACACCAATATACTATAAAAAATAATAAAGAGTGTACTGCATTATCTAAACACGCTATTGAAAATCATCACCAATTTAATTTTAAAAATGTTCAGATACTTACTACAGAAAATCAATATAATAAAAGATCAATTAAAGAAATGATACATATTAAAAAAGAACCCAATTCAATTAATTTCCGTTCTGATATAAACAATCTAAGTAACATTTATAACAATTTGCTTAAATAAATTTCTGCATCTAACCAATTTTTCACATTACTGTATATATTCATAATTTAATATTATTTACAAATATGTTGTGTTTGTTATCTTATCCATGTTTTAACCTTTTTATTAAAATTTTTACTTCTCACTTTCATAAATTATTTGACTTTCATCCAAACACATGAGATGTATATTAATAATTGTTAATCTGTAAGTTAATTGCTTTTATTTATACATTTGTTATTGTTTTTCTTTCTTGTATTTTTAGATTCTGAAGATGGTATTGATTAAAGGAAATATACCGAAACGTTAAAAATTACCGTCTTTTTATTAATCTAAGCGAATCCCACTAATTTTTACAAATATATAAACACGGTCATTAAACAAAAATTCTAGTGACCTATTACTAAATGTATCAGATAATAATCAATGTTTTCATTTTTTCATATTTTCATTAAACGTTTACGAAAAACTCACATTTTGTGAATTTTATAACTCTCAAGATCTAACCTATGAAAATCTACATCACCTATAGAAAAAAAATTAAAATTAGTTGTAAGTAGGCGAGCATGCATCCAAAATTTTGGAAAGTGAGCGGAGGGGAGTTCTTTTCAAGTCAGATTAGGTTAAGTGTTTTTAGCAGAAAATCTTAACATTTTCGATCAGAATTTGGTAAATGTGGGGAGTGGGGTTCAATTACAAACTATTTCTATTTCTATTTCTGATTATGGCAAAAATATTTTATCCGCAGCACAAAAATCTTAAAAATTAAACAATGATTTATTTTAAGATTTATTTTAAGGACTACATAAAAAATACATTTAGGAATGTAACACTCACAAAAACGCCTGCGCCGAAACGGCGGCGCCGAAAGGTTCCATTCCGGTAAATCCGTAAAATTCTCTATGTTCTGGTTTAGCTTGTTCAACATTTTCCCTAATTGAAGATTAAAGACTACCAGAATAACTAAAATTTCTTTATTTTATCTAAGCTGGCTAGATAAGACTATTTTATTGATTGGAGTAATCAGAATACAAAGCCTACTAGTCGTAAATCATTTTTCACTTTTTTCTTGGAAAAGTAAAAGTATTTACTTTTTCTTGAAAGTATTTCTTATGTAAGATTATTATGAATATTTCTTATGGTTGAAAAGAGAACACCATACTCTATTGATCTCCGTAAAAAATACCTCATATAAATTAAAAAAAACTGCGATCGACAAAATTTTGTGAACAAGAAAATAGAAAATTTTATGCCATTTAATAATATATTATGGTTTATACCATTTGAGTCAAACAGACTGCATAATAGATACTGAACGTTTTAAACTCCGATAATGCTACATCTCTGAACTTGCAAAACTAGAAATCCGAGAAATGCAGTCAGAAATTTAAAAACTAAAGCTAAAAATTCATGAAGGTCCAAAATTCAAAAACCTCCAATATCTGACACTTTATACTATGGAGTTTTTAAACTTTGACTGAAGAAATTAGCCACTTGAAGTTGTGAGACATATGATTTTTGATTATCATTACAGTCTACAGTAGTCCGCCACGAAATTCAGTACCGAAATTCCCGAAATGTTCACTGCAGTTTAAAAACTGGGATGGGAATTTCTTGCATGGTTTTTCCTCAATAAGATATTCCAAAATTATTAATTTTCTACAACAATCCTTACAGTGACAAGCACCTATTTAAATGCAAAAACATATTTAAATCGTTTCAAGAGTGTGTTGAAACAATAGATCACCCATTAAATATATAATAGCATGTCGGTTGTCAAGCAAACATAAATCATGCAAAGATTAATAATCCCAGGACAGCACAATACAAAAAATGTTATAACGTTTTTGTTAGAATGTTTATGTTTTTCTACAGTCACAATGACGTTTAAATGGCATCCCAAATGGTACACAAAAACTAAACATTAATTATTCGTTGAGTAAACAGTTACTACAGGAAAATAATTCAAAACAGAATTGAATTCGTAATTTCTACAAAAATGTGTATCGCCCACCTAGTTTTATTTAATTTCCAGGGCATCGTTTTGTGTGACACGTCGTTTATTAAGCTTTTAAATACATTTTATGAATTAAATAATTAAATTGATTGTAGTCCCTTATTTAGAGAAACCGTAACCATTTTCGTCGTAACAAGAGTAAAGTAAATCTTATTCCAATATTTAGGATAGTAGGCGACACAATTATCAGACAATAAACTTTTTAAATTCTTCGTAATAAAAATAATAAATTATTAAAATAAATGCAAAAATATACTGCGTTAATAAACATAACAGTCTTATTAAACATAATTATAAAGTCATCTGGATGAACATTCTTGTCACTTAATAAACCTAGTTCACAAGCTTCGAAAATGTATTTTTTCTAAATGTCGTGCTGTTAGACTTAATAATACAATTGAAATGAAAAGAAATTTTTAAATTAACCATTAGAATATAGAAGTAGTAGTAGTACACATCTCGTTAAAGAAAGTTTTTGTCATAATATAATAATAATAAGTATTCCATTTTGTGCTTTATTTTAAAATTCTTCTCGTAACCGGGTTTTTAAGATCACGTAACAAAAGCTTGAAGTTGGCTGTTATATTGGGAAGGTTAGAAATGTATAAAAGTATTAGAAAGTTTTGAAGTTTTTAAAGCTAAAACCGGGGGAAAACACATTTTCAGCTGCAGACATTTTCTTGAAAAGTTATTAAACGAAAAATAACATTGAAAAGTTGCTGACTATAGAGAGTACTTTTCAGTAACTTTTGGTTTCACTGCGCTTAGTAATCTCAAAGTTGAAATAATTTCACATTTTTAGATGTAGCACATAATTTAATTTTTAATCAGTTTAATCTGCCTACTTCAAAAACAACGATTGTAACGATTGAATCAGTCCTGAAGAAATTGAACTGAAAGATCGAGTTCGCAATCCAAACCTTTTATTTTAACTTTTAATTTGTTCTGTTTCTTAACAATTTATTTTAACTGCCGGAAACATTTTCCATATTCAAAAAAATAAATTGGGTGTTGCGTTGTTCTTATTTGAGGTATTTCTGGGAATTTGGTGACTATCACTTGCAATCTAGAACGGTAGGTGATTTTCTTTGTGATTTTGAATGTATTGAGATCTATTCAAATGTTATCCTTGCAAAAACCCTTTGCAATGGTTATTTTTCTTCTAATAGCCTAAAACCAGCAAATTCATTTCATTAAATGAATAATTAGTGAATACTAGCATATCTGATTAACCAGGATTTGATAGTATTTTTTCAAAGCAATTTAATAACTAATTGGCCGAACGCCAAAGCTAAAGGTATAAAATCGTATTTTTATTTTACTTTTCCTCTCATTTGTATTTGCGATATGTATTTTATGTCTTTAATTACAGAGCAGTTATCACATCAATTATGAATTTACAACCAACAATTACAGTTTTAGGAATTACAGTTTATCAATTATACCGGTTTACCACCATCAGATACCGATCTACAATAATTAAATACAGGTATAACCTTAACACTTGAAGGATCAGCCATTACCATTTCGACAATTACAGAACTAACAATTATTGGATTAACAATTTTAAAAACCTTCTGCAAAAAAATAAATGTACGATATAAAAACTTAGTAGTCAAACTCGATTTAGTCCTGTTAGGTGTATAATCACGTGTAGCTGCTTGAGACAGGGGTCCTGAAGTAATTTAAGATCATATATAAATTTATCACATAAAATTATCACCGGACGTAAACTTTCTCACTCAAGTACGACCTCATGCATATGAGCATTTAGTAGTTGGAGCGGCTGCTAGATCTTTTGTTATGGATATAATTGGGAAATAGATAGAATTTAATGTCTGTTGTACAGACATTAAAATATAATTTACTGTTAAAATATTATTCTGTTAAAAATCAGCTGTTACAGATGCGTTCGGTAACTACAAGTGTATTTTGAAGGTTGCGTACAGTAAATCAATTTGTTTTATTACCTTTTATTATAAATAATTTATATTTTGTTAAGTCTTTAGTTAATTCATCCTGTCTCCCTTTAAGGATACGTAAAGTCCTTTACCGAAACTCGAAATCTTGTTCTGCCGCGAATCATCTCAGAAATTTTGCGTAAAATCGCAACTAAAGCGTATACACTTGTGTGAGTTAATGACAAGATAGTATACAAGCTGAGCAAAAACAAAATGTAATATAATTTGTGCCTAAAAATAATACAGGGAAAGTATTAATGAATAATAAGGATAAACCGGAAAAGATTGACAAATCTGGTGTATATGAAATTTATTACAAAAACTGCGAAGCGTTTTATATCGGTCAAAGTAGTAGAAACTTAAACAACCTACTAGCGAACCACAAACGCGATATTTCATTTATTAATAAGAAATCGTCTGGAATGGCTGCCCATTGTATTGATAATATACATTCCGAAGATGTAGATAAGATAGATCTATTACATTATGCAAAAGAAAGGTATAAGAGGTAAGATTTACTGAAACAGTTAGAGATTAAAAAAATCTTCTAATAATAACCATTTATTCTAAACGAACAGTTAAAAACAGACCTAAGCCGGACACTTAGAATCCTCATTAGCTGCTTTTATGCAAGCTCTTGAAAAAGGTCTAAGAAACCGAAACACGTGTAGAGCATTCCACATAATATTAGGAAGCATTTAAATACAACAGCTTCTTTTTAAAGTAAGATCCCTTTTTCCTAAAGATTCAATTCAAACCCCAACTTTCTCTGATAAATAAAGAATGTTTTTTACACTTGAATTGAAAAATTCTAAACTCGTTTGAGCGCTCTTTCTTTTTCTATTAGTAATATTGTTTAAAATTCTTTTAAACTTTTCCTTTTCCAGAATCGAACGGTTCCTTTGAAGATATATTTGTACGTATAATAAAAGAGAGCATTCTCGCTTAAAACGCTTCTTCCGGCGAATTCGTTCGGAGCAAGCAGACGGCTTTAAAGTCCTTATCCTATAATAAGGGTACTACTTCAGATAGTAGTAGCTGGTGTTTACTTGCCTTTCGTTTTTCTTGTTATTGAAAGCCAATAAATACGTCTAGAACTTGGGTAAAATTTGATGTTTGAGAAGTTGAAGTTGTTGCTGAAGTTACATGTAAACTTTTCAAACAGTTTCGAGTCGAACAATCATATTCGAGAAGACAGCAAAAGTTGTAATACATTACGGAGAATAATTTTAACGCATAGGCGTTAATTACGAACCACCTAGGCTTTACTTTACGGTTAAAACAATTATTATTTGCCTGTTAAATTCAACAATAAACAATACATACCTCGATGTATGACGACAACTTTCTATAACAGGCAGTTTATAACTTTCCTGATATAATTTTGAACTCGTAAGATTACAATAAGTGTGTCTAAGAGATTACTTTAATGACTGCCAATGGTTACAAATTAGTTGTCTGGGTAATTTGTTAGTGTTTTATTGACTTTTATGAAAGTCACTGAAGATATTTCAGTCTCCCAATAATAAATAATCTTTGTTGAAATTTTCAAACTATAGCCGCGCCCTGAGGAGAGGATAATTACAATTTAATTTTTAATGAACTTGTTTACGATGTTAATTTTCAGTCGTTTTATGTAGTCTCCACTAGAACGAGTAAGAAAATAAGGACTAAGAAGAAATTGAGTTAATATTGCTTTTGCTTTGATGAGAGGATCTTTAATTATAAAAAGACTTTTTTTAATGACTTGTACCACTTTTAATAACACACCTACACAAAAAATATTTTGTATTTAAATGTTTAAATACGATTCTTGGAAAAACAAAAGCTACGAAACATGAAAATTTATTTTGAAATTAGAATCTAAAAAAAATTTAATCTTAAATGCGTTTTATTTTGTTATAAGTATGTATTTTGTTTTGGTTTGGACTTGACAACCAAATGATGAAAGATTAAAGAATTTTCGTTCTGTATCGCAATCAACATTTTAGATAACCATAAGAGTATACAATATCACCGCTTAAATATCTGATTTTTTAAAGAAGAAACTTTATACTCAATATAGCTTCATGCCTGAGAAATTTTCTCAACCAACTTGTTCATTTGTTAATTTTTAAATTAAACTTTTAGAATATTCATAAATAGCAGATTGGTTTTAAATTTATATGCAGAAGACTTTAATATCTAAGTTTTTACATTACAGTTTTGCAAGGTAATCATCCCACTCAATTTTCTGTTTTAAAGAAAATAAATTGTTGAAAAATTATCACCTCCGAAGAAGCAAAAATTAAATTTGTTTACATTATTTTTCAAGTTTTTATAAAATGAGAGAGATAAGACGATCTTAACTATCTAATAAAAGTCTGACAGTCACTGGAAAAAAATTGAAAAAATGATATTTAAAATGTAAGACTATGCATCAGCATGTTCTTGAGTATTTCATAAAAGTTTAGTAAAGACAATGCAGCAAGAATTAAAAAATATATTTGAGATATAAGATAACTTTCATCAGCAGCTTCTTTAATATCTACTTAACAAAAAATTTGAAGAATGCCATTTAAATTGTGATAACTTTATATCAAGTAAGTCCTAGGATACAAAAGTTTGACAGTAAAAAATAGATTACAAATATCTTAATTAAATCTGATATCTAATAACGAAAGTTAACCAAGAAAAGAAGGTTCAATATGTACTGCAAATTACGATAACGATCATCACGAATAAACAGTTGCATCCTGCTTCGATTCCAAGAAAAGTGATTCAGAAATCTTTCAGATTTCCGGTTTCCTTATTATTTACCAGATGGACTTTCTATAGTATAACACTTTTTATAATTATTAATAATTCCATGTTGATCTTTAATTTCCGGGCAATATTACTATACGTATCAAACTGGAAATTATTTTTTGTAAAAAGTGTAGTTAATTAGCAACATTAGTTGATAATACAAAAGACTTAAAAAAGTATTTTCAACTAACTTGATAATGGCTTGGTAAGTCATTTTCTGAAGGGCTATCATCAATTTACAGTATACATAACCTATAATAATCTTTAGCTTTGACATTTCAGGAAAATAAAATGGGTGCTGTGATATTCTCCAGTTTTATGAACATTAAAAAAATTTAAAATCAAATATCCCTATTAATTCATGAAAGCAAATTCATTTTCAAAAATATAGATAATATAAAAGTAACAAATGATGGTTAAAAATAACAAAATTGTAATGTGTTTTGAAATGTTATAAACAGTGGATAGAAACCCTAACCTTATAATATTGATCTTTTTGATGTTTTTAACATCCAAAGGCTGATCCTTTCTAGTGCGAAATGCGGTCGTGAAGAGAAACTTTTTAAACGTTTAAATTAAATCTTGGATCAAAATGCAATAAAAAATATATATACATAGGAAATATCAAACAAAATAAAAAATATATTTACCTCTACTATTGCTGATTCGTCGGCCTGAATTTTCAATTTCCACCGCTACAAGAGTCTGAATTAAACAAAAACACACAAATAAATTAAACTTAAACATTTTACTTTTAATTAAGTATAAACGAACTTCTTAAAAAACAACAGAATAAATAAATTAATTTTCACTTAAAAACACTAATAATAATGAAATTCACTCTCATGTTGTAATAACAGTCTACTAGAGGCTGAGAGATGAGGAATTATCTCGTTATGTTGGGATAGGTTAGAATTAAAGTGCTTTAATTTTACAAAGTAACACACTGGACTTTAAATTATTTATTACTCTCTTCTCATCTGTTTCACCTGCTTTACTTTACGAAAACGTAATTCTAGATAATGTTCTTGATTTATTTTTGGAAGGCGTTTAGAATTTTTACGTGACAACAACTACTAAAACTGTATAATATGTTAATGTGCAATGACGTCCTACTTCTTTTCCATTACTACAAGTACTCTCGATTGTATGATTTGCAATTAGCAAAAACTACCCCGTTTTGGTGAAACTCGCTATTGGGCTGTTAGAATTCGCGTGCTCAGGGGTAAGCAACCGATAGGTAGTACACGCGGTGGTAAAGAAGCTATCGGTGAGGAGCCGGTAGGTGACTGAAGACATGCTGGTTCTGTCGGCCACCGGAGCACTCCAAGTGGGTTACTGGGACAGTGTAGCGGTCTTCCTACCAGCACCTCTTGCCCCCCAATACACCTGCTCTTTTTTCATGTACTTGCAGGTATGAAAATTATTACCATGCTTTGGTAAATTGGGTAGAGACGTCTCTCCAACTGATTACTGTTGAACGTGAGCATAAAGAGGTTGTTTTGCTTTCGCTAGAATTTAAGGTTAGTAGGAGTATTTGCAATTCTACGTAGAAAATGCATTGCGAATATATTACTGTCCGTCTTCTTATTATATAGTAATTATGGGTGTTTTTGTAGTAGATTAGTTGTATTATTCATGATGTTGAAGTGTATCCATTCAAGTACACATGAAAGTTTGTAATTATGCTTTTTCTTGTTCTAAATGATGCATTCATTGTTTGAATATTTATTAAGTTCCTAGATAGATAATAAAAGCATTTAAAACCGTTTTCTGTAATCAGTAGCTTTTGTATTATTGTACTATATTCAAACCACTTTTACCTAGATCCATCCTATCACTTAGAAGGTAATCTCTAAAGTAAGTAGTCAACAAGGAAAGTGCATTTCAGGGTTATAGATTTACAGTATTAGGTGAACCTATTTTTAACTTGATATACTATCTGAATTTTTTTTATTTCTTTGGTTTTTCTTTACTTAAATTAATTAGAAAAATAAACAAACAAAATATGTATTGAAAATGCCAAAATATTTGTACTATACAAGAATATTGATAAAAATTTCCAACCGAATAGACAGGTTACTTTCAGGCTTACTCTAAATGCAGAAACCTACAAAAATTCCAGTAAATTGTAACAGACAAAAGCAGCAGAGCTAAAGCATAGAATAAATGACTACGATGCGAGCAGATAACCAGCACAATGTATGACGATTTATCTGTCCGTTTATCATTAGTTAAGAGAAAATGGTTTTGACAAGCAAACAAAAAGATCTCGATCGATCAGCTGCGGAAGATGTATACTGTATTTACTTTCTTTTCGGTATTTCGCTGCGAATTTTATTCGTTAATTTATCAGCTTTGTTTATTTCCAATTTAAATGTAGTACTGACAATCTGCTGCGGATTGTCCATACCTTTGTTCCCACTTTAAATGTCACAAAACTTGTCCATCATTGACTATTTATAATGACGTATGCACTTAGGGACTACACATAAGGATAATTTGCAATAGATTTCTATGTGGAAAATTTCAAGAATTATCTGCCTGCTTTTCGTACTTGGCTTGTGCTTGTACCAAGTTTCAATACAACGCAAATTTGATTAAATAGAAAGAAAATCATTCACTCAAGATCTTACACGAGTGGCTTGGATTTATTGTAGTCTGAAGTGCGAAGTCTTTTTCCACAAGCTTCTAACGAGATAAACAAGATGTGACGAATCTCTTGGCTCAAAACACTAAAATAATATCACAAATAGTGATAAACAAGAAAATCGAATCAAAGCCATCAGATCCAACTATAGAAAGGGTTTGTAGTTTGTTGTAGAAAGAAGCCGGAAACAGGAAGGACTTTTCTTCTATTTCTTTAAAATTCTTGAAATCTAGCCCAGTTTACAACGAAAGTAAAATGATAATCAGACAAAATCATTCGCAGTGTGGAAACAGACCACCAAATATGTTGCTTAAGCAACCTAATTGGCTATAAAAACATCTTACACTACTCTTATCTTACTGCTATAACTAACAAAGTGGGAAAGTTCGCATTAAGGTGTGTAGGCTGTTAATAGGTAATGAGTGTGTAGAGAGCCAACTAAAGCTTACGAGTCTACGCCTAGCGTATGGAGTTTGGATGTGACGTCACTTCAGTAGCCATAGGTTGACAATTGCCTCTTACACATTTATTGGGAAAAAACTTTTGTTACTGTTACTTAGTTATTATTTTTTAACATAATTGTTTAACATTATATTCTCCATGAAAGACGAAAGATTCATTTATCCACGAACAATTAAAATTATAAAGCGTATTCAAAACATTTTTCGTAATTTGCTTATAAAAGTTTACGTAACACTATTTTCTGAATCTCAATGAGGCAATGCGGCTGTTACGCATTGTATATTTAAGAATAAAGTTTAAAGAAAAAAAAGAACACGTAACATATTAAAGATAATAGGGAAAATTAAAACCTAATAGTAATTAACAAAATTTACCAGAAGGTATTAATAATTTTGCTTAAAATAAGCTATAATATATATTATGTAATTAGGAGATCAATCGATACCGATTGATCTCCGTATTGCATAAGTTGTTTTATTTTATTTCGTATTTCAATCCTTATTTCTCCCTTTTAAAATCCATCCGAATTTATTGCATAAAGAAGCAAGTTGCCTTGTCTGTGTCATCATACGCGTAACTAAGGAGATAAAAAGCAGCATGCATGCATGCATGTGGCTATAATGCAACATCAAATTATTTACGTTGCCAACAACAACGGAGATCAAGAACGTCTTGAACTCCGGTGTCATTGACAACGGAGATCAAGATATACTTTATATTACTAATTGTGGTATATAAACAATTGTTTGAAATACGAAATGAAATAAATTAAATTTTATCACTTCTTAATTTGAGATCTGCGAGAAAAAAAATATTTTGCTGTTAATGACGTTAAGTTTGATAAACAATAAAATGGTAATTCAAACTGTCCCAAGAATTAGAAATTTTTAATTGTATGAAGGGGATTGTTTTCAGATTACATACGAAAAGATCACAAAATCAAAAATAATAGTCTAAATTGTAGGCAAATTATGTCAACTGATAAATATATTTAAAGACTGTCCGGTTTGAAACTAGTTTGAAGCTGCTCTTTAAGTTATCCATATCTGATAGATTTGTGTGTTTCAACAATTTGACATATTAAAGTTCTAAGATCGAGGCTTCGCTTGCGAGGAATTTAGGTTTTTAGAATTCTAAAACTCATTTTAAACTTTCATAGCAGTTAAAAGTCTTTTTAAGTTTGGCGCTGCATCGTTACCTAGCTTTAAAGTCTAAAACTTCAGATATCAAATACTGCAAATTAGGAATTTGAAAGTTAGCGATATTCATAATTAGTTATGAAGCATAAAACGCCTAAATTCTAAGAATTTACGGTTTTCAAATTCAGATTTTCATAACTTCAAGTCTCATAAGATATAGCTTCCATATCTGGAATCTTCAGCTTCAGAGATTCAGTATATCAAAGTTTCAGATGTATTTTAGTTATTTGGATTTTTAGAATTTAACAATTCAAATTTTTGGACTTCAAGCTCAGAGCAATTTTGTAAGTTTGTGAGTTTTCAAAATTCCAAAGTTCTAAAATTTCTTATAGTTTAAACCACAAAGAATTTTAGTCTACATTTACACGTTTAATGTTTAAAGTATGTCAAGTTTAGGGTTCCAGAGATTGGCAGTTCAATAGATCGGAAACTCCCTGATACAGTAGTATACGTTGTAAAAGATTCAAGTAAACCAGGTTTCGATTGATAATTATAATAAAATACATTTTATATAAAAATAATCAAGCACTAAAAATAATTTTGGTATCGCTCTCATTAATAAATAAAGAATTTATGTTTGTTTTTGGAATTGTTAAAAAATGAAAGATTTTGCTGGGCTACCAAAAATCGAATTAATTTATTAAATATTTCACTACTTTTGGTGATATTTATTAGAAAGAAGTGTGCAAGTGTGCACTTGCACTATAAACAAAATTGAGTTCTATAAGATGGATACTGGTTTGAAAAAATAAAACTTATCAGTACATCTACCTGGTGTCTGACGCCATTTTACCTGTTTTTCTTTATGGATATCCTTTGGAGCAACGAATAAAATTAGTTCGATGGAGTCTACGAAGTAAGATTTTACAGTGTGGGCAATCATCCCCACACTGTAAATGTTTAATTTTATTCTTGTATCAACAAGAATAAAATTAAAATTAAGTAAGTGTTCCGATAATAAATTTAAATTTATTTCTCTGATAGAATATTAGAGTTATAATATTAGAAGTTTTAAGTTTGGATAAGTTTTATACAGTCGACTGGTTTTCGATTGTATATAGTGGGTATATTTTGATAATTTAATATTTTCAGTAGTCGTTGGTTAGAGATTAGATCTAATTGTTAATATGGGTTAGTTTGTAATAACAATATTAAGATTCTGTCTGTTACTTATTATAAATTGTGCTTAATAACACCACTGTAATAATAACACACAACACACAACACACTATTTCATAAATATTATTAAGTTTTCCACGGCTTCATAACTCATTTAAAGAAGAGCTGAAAAATTACCTGTTGATAGACCATTATATTATGTTTGATTAGTAGAATGTACGAAAGGTTTAATTTACTTTATTAATTGTTCTTTATGTCTAGAAAGCTTGAAAAAATTAACCTTCTTAAGTTAGATAAGAGTTACATATTTATTATTTACTCTTCATTTCCAAACTTGTAAGAAAAGTAATAATTTTTTGACTTATTCAATTAAATTTAATTATAAATTTTGTTTCCGCTTCATGTACCCTGCACCACAATCATTATTAGAAAAAAAATTTGACCTCAATGTAATCCATTTGCATTTCGTGCTGAATTAGAATTTTTGTCCTGATTTGTATTGGATTTAAACAAATATGGTTTTATTGCGGTGAAATGCTATTACAATTTTATCACGAGACACGTTGTTTTACTTATAAATCTAGAGTGCAACGTATTTAATATGGACATGAATGCATCACTACGTCAAGTTCTCTAACTTTCTTCATTTATTATCAGGATATAAACCTTATTGTTGTATATTCAATTAATCTTGTCTTATTTATGATTATGCGATACGGCTTGAGAATATTTAATATTAAAACGGAACGTTTCTAGTTCTTTTCAAGCTTAAATAACCATATGTCGTGCGTATTTTACGTTTAATAATAACTTAATAACAAATCCCCACTGAGTCAGAAGGCTACGATTGTTTTAGCTTGTACTACAGTTAATTACAATCAAAGAACAGTTCTAATTATTTATATGTATTAATTTATACAAGAATAATAGCGTTTGTGCTGGTGTTGAAAATTGAGGTTTCAGAAAAACAAAACACCAAAATTTTTAGATTTTTTTGTATGATAGACTTTTAATATTTCATATAATATATGGAATTTTACAGTTCGAGAATTTCAAAATTTGAGATTTCCAGATAGTGCTTGCAAAACACCAAATTGTCTAACCATAGAATAACATGAATTCATCGGTTGTGAAAATTACAAAGAAACCATCTGCTACACAATTAGCTACACACAGAATTACAATTCTACTACATCGAACTTTGTTTAATCCAAAAATTAAGTTTTTAAATAATAAAGTAATCAAAATGTTAAAACATAATTTGTATAAAAAAACCTTTTAAACTAGAATTAATTTCTAAAAATTAATTCTATAATTATTTCAATTTCTTCATATTCAGCATTGGGAATCCAACATTTTAATTATTTCTTTATTTTTAATTATTTGCTTGACCTTTTCTTTTAACACAACCCTAACGTTCTGATATATTTTACCAAAACTGTTCTTTTTCTCCATTTAAATAGAATTAACTTATAGAGTAGACATGATTCATCGTGTTGATCACCAAAGTATGTAATGTCTAAGTCTTCCGACAAATCTAAAAGAAATCTCCTTTAGATGATTTTTGAAAGAGTTTTTTGCATAGCTGCCTGATCATTTTCAAAGGCATCCATAAGAGAGTTACTGCAAAAATGAATATTCCTAAGAAGATTTGATCATCAAAAGAAATCATTAAACAATGATTGTACCATTTTCCAGTTGTTTATAATTATATGGTTTTTGTGTAGAAATCTCTGATTAAAGCAGCCAAACCATTAATTAATAACACTGTACAACACAAAAAAAATTCCAGGTTTTCATATGGTTTTTCATATCAGCTTTTTGGTATGAAGATCACGAATCTGCTATTGTTGTTTTCGGGTCAGGTCAAATACTGTTGTTTCGATGTCATTCTGGTCATTTCATGCCAAATCATCACAAGAAAAATGAACTTTTCAACCCGACCACAAGGATGGTAGAGGACATCAAGTAACTTACGTATGTAAAATTATAGCCCTCAGTCACACACGGTATTCATACGGCAGGGTTGCAAATATGATAAAAAATATTAAATTTATGCTTACAAGGTGAACAAGAACAATTCATAACTTTGCTTCTGATCATAGTAACACTTTTATCTTAGGCTTTATTTAAAGCTAAAAGAGCATAGTTTCCAAAAAAAATTGTTTTATAAAAAAATATTGAATTCTTCATTCCAAGGTCACATGATGTGACCTTTGCCCTTGAATATCTAAGAAAGTGTACTTTCGATTTCTTTAGAAATACAGTATCTTATACAGCTAGGTGTAGACTCTTTTTGGTGTAAGTTTCATTTTGGGAAGTCTTTGGGAACAGGAGTAAAAAAATTTATAAATATGGTAGTTACACACTTTTAACACAAAACGAGTGGAAGTTCAGACAAGAGTATTGTATCAGGTATTTAGTATATATTTGTACATAAACCTTCAAATCGTATCTATCAGTCGTATAAGACAAGTATGATGTTGTACCTGTACCTGCAGATACAGGTAGCTATACAGGCTGTTTTTAAAAGTAGAAGTTTGCCTACCCTTCTCGTGCATTTAAAAATGAGTTTTATTTGAAAACAAATTGGAATATAACTAAAATTTTACCTGACCCGAAAAAACCCATAACAGATTCATGATCTGCATCTTAAAAACCTATAGAGAAAGTGTATTAGAACCTGGAAATTTTCCTGGAAGTCCAATTTTGTTGTACAGTGATAATTAATTATACGTTTCGTAAGTTAAGTAAATCTAGATTCAGCGAATTGTAACAGCACTCAAAGGTAAGTCTAATAATAACAATAAAGGGTAGTAGTTGAAGAAAGTTTTACAACAACTTCCGTCAACGTTTGATAAAAAAGTACAATGTGAACGCTTTCAAATGGAAAGGTGAACTACATCGAAAAACATTATGACTGCTCTTAATAGAGGAGATATATTACTATACCTTCATCAGTTTTAAAATGTTCAACATCGCGAGAACTTCCCTATTAAGTTAAAATAAGGGCGATCAAAAATGATTGAGGATTATTTGAATTTACCGTTACGTAAAATTATTGTCACGTTGGCAATATGAATACTTTTCAGATGTTTTTATCCTTCTTTTATTTTACAGTGATGCAACCTACCAATAGAATCGTTTAACAAACTGCAGTTCTAAGAAGAACTGTTTTGTAAGAAAACAAGCGAAATAAAGCAAAAATTGGATGAAAACCTAGAACAACCTGGTGAAGCACAACAATGTTAACGAGAAAGTGACGAGTAGACACTGTAATTTGACACGTAACACATTTTAATAATGCCACACTAACAACGTGAAATCACTAAAACCTATGGCGCGAAATTCAAACGGTCCTCAGTCTTTTGGATCGCACTGTAACTGCAGAATTAATAAACGAACATAAATGCAGAATTGAATGTTGATATTGTCTGAAATTTTTGTCAATGGAATTTGATTTCTTGGAGCATTAGGCATTATTTTCTACCGAAAATAAAATCGTCCTATGATTATTTTTTTTTGTTTCATTGCAGAAAAACGACATTATGGAAATTAGAAGTCTAAAAACCCAAACAGATGTTTAATAATAGTACTGCACTAAAAAGTTTATTGACAAATTTGAAATGTGTTTCCTGAAGCTTAAACCTATTTCATACTTTTATAAAATCAGAATGACCAACTTCTAAAGCATATTCACTGTAGGGGCCTACACTGGCTTCTTTCAATTGGCAGAAATCTTTTATGTGAAAAACTACTGCATGAATCTTCGGTGTTACAGGAACTTCTAGTTTTAGAAATTCTGTTCAAAACTTTTCAATTATCGATCTGTAAACGAGATCCAAAGTTTTTCCGAATCATACCTAGGCAACATCATTTAACAAATCACGGCATTCGGTATATTTCAATTTCAGTGGCAAATTAAAGTATAAAAGGTCCAGTTTTGATAGCAATTTGCAGCAATGTTACCGGTGGAAGAACCAGCATGTTTAGCTTTTTTTTCTACGTCGTGTACTGAGACTTTCTTTTCCATATGACTAAAAATTGTATTGACCGTACCCAATAGTAAATGTAGTTCCGAAGGAGGAATTACGCCAATTATAGGTTCATCTTTGGTGATTATAGGTAAATGAATGGAATTGAAAAAGCTCTTCGCTTGTTTCGCATTGCTTCCAGCTTTTTACCCAGGACAAATTTTGGGCTGCTGTATTAAAAAAGATTCTATCCGCTCCTCGTTCATTTAAATTGCACTTACTGGCATACACCACACACGAGCAATAAATGCCTGATTTTTACCCCACACCGTTCTTTTTATTTATTTGACAATGAAGCATTGTTTCGGATGAAAGTTTTTATGAGAATAATATTAATGTTCCTATTAAATAATGTTTTCTACTATCGTATACCGAAAAATTGTTTTTTCTGCAATAAACAAAGAAAATAGCATAGAATAATTTTGCTTCACGTTGCATATGATACACAACGTTATAAAGAATCCAATTCTACTAAGAGAAACTTTGGACAATTTTTTCTGTAATTTTCAGTTTCGTGGTCTATCGGATGGGTTTCGATATAATATATATATATATATATATATATATATATATATATATATATATATATATATATATATATATATATATATATATATATATATATATATATATATATATATATATATATATATATATATATATATATATATATATATATATATATATATATATATATATATATATATATATATATATATATATATATATATATATATTGATAAAGGGTACCTTGTCACCTCCAAAGTAGATACCCAGCATACGTTGTCACCTCATATATAACGTTGTGACCTCCGTTTTCGGAGGTCACAACGTTTTGCCCTTTTTTCGACTGTATAAGCATATAGATGGTGTTAGAAGCCTAAATTCAAATTTTTGTCTGGAGGTGATAACGTCATACTTATACTCACAAAATTAATTTTTAGTTCAGCTGTAGATCGCTGGCGTTGCCGTCGCTGTTAGTTGTATAATTGCCAATACGATGTCACCTCCGCCTGTATATGTTGTTTTTTGTATCATGTACGGTACGTTGCAGGCTCCACACATTGGCAACGTTGTGTACAAGACCTAAACCACTCAGGTATATAGAATTCCATCGAAACCAGTACCCCTGGCGTAGTTTCGGCCCTTCCACGCTACCTGAATCTTTACAGACACTTTATGGGTATAGTAGCAGCATTTAAATAAATATTTGTAAACTACTCAGAAAATTTAAGGGATCTCTTGAATTGTACGTCATTTTTAAATAGTTAATGATACTTAAGAACAATAAAATAATAATTTCTATTTCATTTAAAAAGTTTTGAATTGAAAACGACTTTCTTTGAGATATGAAAAAAATTAAATAGGAAATACGTTTTAGTCGTAATTATGTATAAATAAAAAATTCATCTTTTTACAAAATGATCATTTCGGATTTACTGGATTATTATTATTTGATTATTATTTTAGGAATTGTCATATGACATATGATATATTCATTCTCGCATCCACAAAGAAAGATTTAAAATCTTTAAAATCTTCAATATTTTTAGTATTACAATTAATATAATAATTAATATAATATTCAAAGAAAAATAATTTTACTAAGCAAAATAATGTAACATTTGGTATGTAGTTTGCAAATTTCACCAAATTACCCGGTTAATAAAGTTTTCATTGACATTCTAACTATGTTTACATTTGATGAAGGAAAGAATAAGTCTGAAATACTCATTTTGTAATATATATTATGTAATTAGGAGATCAAGCGATATTTTAAATCCAAGAAGATGTTTAACGCCGAGGCGCCAGCCGATGCGTTATAACATCTTTGAGGATTTAAAGAAGCTTGATCTCCGTATTGCATAAGTTGTTTTATTTTATTTCGTATTTCAATCCTAATTTCTCCCTTTTAAAATCCATCCGAATTTATTGTATAAAGAAGCAAGTTGCCTTGTCTGTGTCATCATACGCGTAACTAAGGAGATAAAAAACAGCATGCATGCATGCATGTGGCTATAATGCAACATCAAATTATTTACGTTGCCAACAACAACGGAGATCAAGAACGTCTTGAACTCCGGTATCATTGACAACGGAGATCAAGATATACTTTATATTACTAATTGTGGTATATAAAGAATTGTTTGAAATACGAAATGAAATAAAAAATATTAACTGTTTATATTTTTACATAATTACGACTAAAACATATTTTCTATTAAATTCCATATTGTAGCGGAAAATAAAACCTTACGTCATAATCTTGACATGAAGCTTTACGTACTGAAAGGCTTAAACAAACGTCAGTTTAACATAAAGTGTCGTATTTTATTTTTATAGTCAATGTTTGCATTAAGTTCTTATTTTTTACTATCTAAAGATAGAGACTTGAAATCTTTTCTAATGCCTTTAGTACTGGACCAATATAAAATGTAATATGTTTAATATGGGGGCACGCCCCCCTGGTGGTTGAGACCCCCATTTTGTACCCCTGATTTAATAACGAAACCAAATTGAGCAAAGTTGTGTTGGGAGTGTTCTTAGGGTCGCTGATTATGAATCCAATGAGAAAATTAAAAAATTCAAATAGTAGACCAAAAATGGCGGCTCTAAAATAACGGCCTTTGATATTGAGAATGCGATTTACGCCATTTCTATTGATTCTAGAGAGAAATTCAAAGAATCAAAAAGTGTTTATAATGTGATTTTGCAAAGAACTACGCTATTTTGGTTACCTTATTATGTAACCCCTTCGCTCTGCCCTAGTAGTAGAGTCAATTTCTGCATTAAGTTCTTATTTTTTACTATCTAAAGATAGAGACTTAAAATCTTTTGTAATGCCTTCAGTACTAGACCAATATCAAATGTAATATGTTTAAGATAGGAACACGCCCCCTCGGGGGGTTGAAATCCCCATTTTAAACTCCCAATTTAACAACTCGGGAAGTTTTCAACCAACTTGAGCAAAACCTATGTTGGAGGGAGCTGTGAGGTCGTTGATTATGAATCAAATATCAAAATTCAAAATAGCGGACACAAAATGGCGGTATTTTAGATTGAAAATGCGATTTACGCCGGTCCTATTGATTTTAGAGAAAAATGAGAAAAGCCAGAAAGTCTTTAGAATGTGATTCTGCATAGGAATACATAATTCCGGTTACCTTATTATGTAACCCCTTCACTCTCCCCTTCTGAGAAGCCCACTAGGGTTGATTGAAGGGGGTTACATAATAAGGTAACCAAAATAGTGTATTCCTATGCAAGATTACATTCTAAACACTTTTTGACTCTTTGGATTTTTCTCTAAAATCAATAGAAACGGGCATAAATCGCATTTTCAATCTCAAATACCGCCATTTTGAGTTCGCCATTTTGTATTTCTTAATTTTCTCATTGGACTCATAATCAGGAACACCAAAACCCCCCAACATGAATTTCACTCAAGTTAATGGAAAACTTCCCGAGTTATTAAATTGGGAGTGTAAAATGGGGGTTTCAACCCCCCGAGGGGTAAAACCGCCATTTTAAACATATTACATTTTATATTGGTTCAGTACTGAAGGCATTAGAAAAGATCTCAAGTCTCTATCTTTAGATAGTAAAAATTAGGAACTTATGCAAAAATTGACTTTACTACTAGGGCAGAGCAAAGGGGTTACATAATAAGGTAATCGAAATAGTGTATTCCTTTGCAAAATCACATGAATTTTTCTCTAAAATCAATAGAAACGGCGTAAATCGCATTCTGAATCTCAAAGGCCGTTATTTTAGGACCGCCATTTTGAATTTTTCAATTTTCTCATTGGATTCATAATCAGTGACTCCAAGAACCCTCCCAACATAAATTTCGCTCAATTTGTTTGCGGTATTAAATTAAGGGTACAAAATGGGGGCCTCAACCACTAGGGGGGGCGTGCTCCCATTTTAAACATAGTACATTTTATACTGGTCCAGTACTGAAGGCATTACAGAAGATTTCAAGTCTCTATCTTTAGATAGTAAAAAATAAGAACTTAGGCATGTTTTTTGCAAAAATTTACTCTACTATATAGAATGACTAGATTATTATAAAGCAGGGGATGAATGAACTTTCGTTCAAAGAGAAAAAATTGCAACACATGAAAAAAACGTTATAGGTCCTGTAAATGATTCTCCTTAGTTATCGTTTCAAGATTTCAGACGCGACTTCTGTCTTCCTTCAGAGATCAAACTCGTTCTGTAAAGTTTCATTGCCGGATTTATAACATAAATAACTATAAATCAAAAATGTTTCTTTTTATAACATTCTATTCGTAAAAAAAATCCTATACTAACATCCTATCCTATTCGTTTGTTGGCGAAGGAAATGGACATGAGCTCCAGATCTATGTCGCCACTGATCAAGGAAGACCTTAGTATGAGGACTGGACACTTGTTAACAGCTCGACATAATGAAATAAGAAGAGTTGGAGACAAGTCTCATTTGCAGAGATAGGTGAAAAATTTTCAACGCCCAATCTTGTTTCCCTGCATTTTATATTTGGATTTAGGATTGATGCATTATGATTACAATTAAAGTAATTGTCAAACAATTCACATAGTTGATTTGGAAAACCCGTTTGCACATCGCAGCTAGGATGCGTGAACTCTCCTAAAGTCATTCTATTTAGATTCCTTATAGGAATCGAGCCCAATTAAGTAAAATACTTGTATTTACCCTATAGCGGAGTTGTTCACATGATAAGATTATTATTTATTTATTATTTAGGCGGAGTTATTTATCGCTCGTAAATAGCAACAAACAAAGTCACTTTAAATCCAAATAAAATATACTATTTTTTTCCACTAGGGTAAAAGTGCCTCCTCTCTATGATTAGAAGTTTAGTCTAGCAATACCAACAATTTTTTATTAGAAGAAAAAAAAAATAAAACAAAGGTCTTTGAATAAACCCCAGCGTGGCTGAATACTGGACAGTCAAATGTCGTTTTCTCGACATTGATCCAAGTGTAGGCGAATTTTCAGATATCGAATCTTGATTCTCTAACTCATGTTTAATATGTATTTATTTTTAAGCGTTTTATATGTATAAAATGATGATGTACTTCAAACAATATTATTGCTTGGGTGATTGTTAAATCTAAGACGGCTGTGAAAACTGCTGCAGCGCTATATTTCCAGCGGTGTGTTGGACGCACCGATTTTCACCCACGTTTCAAGCAATTTTCAGATTCTGAGTCTCGGTTGTTTAATTGTCACTCGAGGGTTAATCAACAACCTGATACTAATTTTCGGTTCACTAAACGTTGTACAAGTCGGAGCCAATGTTCAGAAACCGAATCAGGGTTCCTTACAACTTGCCCAAGCTTCAGCCAATTTTCACGCGTTAGGTCAATGCCAGTTACCTATAGAATATACTTAAGTCAAATATCAGATACTATTTCGCTAATTTGCTTTAGCTAGTCTAATTAGTCAATCTCTACATATCAAGTGCCGGTTACATGCTTATCACCCAAAACCTTAGCCAACTTTGAATCTTAGGTTCGCTAAACTAACTCCAGTTTTAGCAATCTTCAAAATTCAAAATCTTGGTTTCTTACCCTTCGGCTAAGGTTGGGTCAATATTCATATTATATTTTGCTACGGTGCGTCCACCGATTTTCACCCACGTTTCAAGCAATTTTCAGATTCTGAGTCTCGGTTGTTTAATTGTCACTCGAGGGTTAATCAACAACCTGATACTAATTTTCGGTTCACTAAACGTTGTACAAGTCGGAGCCAATGTTCAGAAACCGAATCAGGGTTCCTTACAACTTGCCCAAGCTTCAGCCAATTTTCACCCGTTAGGTCAATGCCAGTTACCTATAGAATATACTTAAGTCAAATATCAGATACTATTTCGCTAATTTGCTTTAGCTAGTCTAATTAGTCAATCTCTACATATCAAGTGCCGGTTACATGCTTATCACCCAAAACCTTAGCCAACTTTGAATCTTAGGTTCGCTAAACTAACTCCAGTTTTAGCAATCTTCAAAATTCAAAATCTTGGTTTCTTACCCTTCGGCTAAGGTTGGGTCAATATTCATATTATATTTTGCTAAATTTCTGTAAATGTGGTTTATTGTAAAGATGGATTAGTGGTTGCTAACCTACTGAATTTTTATGAACTTAAACTTATACTGGCAAGACTAAAGTGTAAACTATATTGACTTACCGACTGTACATATGTATTTGCACAAGAAGACGTACACTATGAAAGTGTTAGGTTTGTACGGTCTCAATATGTGTTGAGAGTCTAAGACATTAATCATTTATACGAATTTTCGATTTCTTCGTATTTATTTTGTTAATGAACATTTTATATCCAACACAAAAATCGACTTTGCATTCAGTTACGGCGAAACAGTAATGGTAGACTTCGTTGCTTGTTTGAACTAGCATTCATTAAAGGAAAAGGATTGTGTAATAGTTGCTTTGTTTCTCAATTACCAGCCTTGGTACTACATTAACATTCAAGATCGGTCCAAGACTAACTTTAGTTTTATTGCGATATCGGTGTCATTTATTGTCCAAAACATTGCATAACGTATTGGTTTTAGCCAATAACAACCAATATTGGGTAACTCTGATCTTTCCATGTCTGAGACCAAGCTTGGTATCAAATTATCATCCCTACTTTAGTCTAGCAGTGGGCCATTTTCGGATATTTGAGGTTGTGCCAAGGTTGATAAACATTGTTTCAAACAAAAGCTTATAGTGGTATTTTGTTTTAAATGGAGAGCCGCGATTGCTAACATAATTAAGCGTCAAATAAACTGCCACTTTTAATTCTGATAACGCAATATACCTACTATTTATCTATGGTTTATACAATGTTATCAAAAAAGACTACATTAAGTTAAACCTGTCTTTAATGTGGACTTAAAGTACACGTTCCATAAAACGTACATGTTTTGTCGTTAGTAAGTGCTTTATTTAAAACATAAGTTAAAACATAAATTTACAAGAGGTAGGTACATGTATAACAGTGTAACATACGTATTCTGTATTTCGTTAGATCAACAAATGCTGGAAAAAATGTCTTAAGCAAAAATTCTATAAAAATGTTGATTAATTTGTTGTGTTTCGATTTGTTTTAATCTTAATAAAGTTGGTAACTCTTTTTGTTAATCAAATCACGGGAAATTCAATGGTCCTACATGATACGTGCGTGACTTCGGAAACAACAAGCATTTGTTGTAAAAAACACAATATTTAATTTGTTTATATTAAATTCTTATCGAGTTTAGTAAAAATTAAAAGAGTATCTGCCTTTACTTCAATCGAAATGGAATCTGGATAAAAGCATATTCAATTTAACCGTTATTCCCGAGATTAAAAGAAACTTTGTAGAATATCATATTTATACAAATACTATGTTACATAACTGATTTATGTCTAATACATCTAAATTTCAAAAATGTGCTATACTAATTATACGCAATATTGGTACTGGTTGCGTTCTTATTGACTTTTATTGACAATAACAAAAGAATTCCCTTTTTCTGGTTTCGTTATATTTTCAATTCATTATAGAAAGAAATTTCTTTCTAATATATAACCGATCTAAGTATTTCTAATCAAATTACTAAAGTTTTCATTTAAAAAATACAACTTTATGAAGTAAACCAGAAATCAATGATTATAATTAGAAAAGCCTTATTCAACTAGTCAGTGCTGCTCATAAAGACGCTTTAATAGTGTCGAAACGGCTTTTTAATATCTTTAATAACAATTCATACGAAATACAAAAACGAGAATTTTCTATAACTCAAAAAATAAAAAATAAGTAAATCGAGAATGCTCGCTTGTTTTCTTTTGTTATCTGGCCACTAAAATGCCCTCGGCGAGCAATTTAAACCACCCGATTTCAACATCTGGAGACCCACAAGAGAACCTTTTTATGAAATGTGCATCTATGGAATGTGGAGTCAACTCTCTGTATATATAACTGCACATAACGGTGGTATCTTCTGACCTCCGAACACTTGGCAGCGCTGCTGGAGGTAACAGCGAACTATAAGTATCTTCTTATATATAAATTTTGGAGGTCGGTTCGTATCTTCTGTATACTCTATATATGACAAAATAAAACAAGGGAAATAATTTCCCCTTTCTTGAGATTCGGATTCTAGAGGTTCCCCTCATCACAAATATAACAAATTTTTAGCAATATATCCACGGGAATACCCGGAAGTCAGGCCGTCTCCTCTGTATGACGGAGGTGACAGCTTAACAGGCATCAATATATATATATATATATATATATATATATATATATATATATATATATATATATATATATATATATATATATATATATATATTATATATATATAGATAAAATATATGTTTTAAGATAGCCGTAATCGTGCAGCACACTTAGTATTTTTTATCATCGTCTAGGTACTGCAGCTGCCGACATGTTCTGTGGCTATTTCTAACACCTGCAATTTACATATTGTAGCACTTTTAATTCTGCGCGTATATAAACTAAGAAATGATGACAATAAAATCATCTAAAATCTACAGTAAAGTAATCAATTATTATACGTTTTTATGCTAGTTGGAGCTATTATTTCAAACCAAAATTGTTTAATTGCAATAAATACTAATGAATAGTATATTTATAATATTTATAATAAAATTAATAAATTTTGTTACAAATACTTGTTAGAGGTACGTTGATTTTACTCTAGTTTTTATAGTTATTTAGGTGAAGTGCACTAACTTAAAAATTAAATACTGTTACTTTAAATTTTAATTGCATAATTTCAGAAAAAAATGAATCTTCTTTTATCATGCATGTGGTAATCTTATTATTATTTTAAATTATATCCACATTCCTGATAAAAGTCAAACTTTAGTACTTTAATACAGAAATAACTATTTTTCCTATTTTGAGTTGATTATATCGCAAATAATAATAATACCTGTCCCTGAATGCTTATCATTCTCTTACAAAAATGTAACACATAACAAGTACTAAAAAAAAATCTTGTTACTTCCAAGTTGTCATACGGCATCTGGTTTTTTTAACAGTTAACACTGCATTAGTTGGAAAATACTATGATTTTTAGGGTGTTGCTCCACTTCTAGGCATATAATTATAAGTACATAATTAGTAACTGCAGTCACGCAAGGGAAGATGACTCAAGTTTATTTTTACATTCTGCAGGTAAATATATGTATGTATGCTCAAAACAGCTTATAAAACTTTCAAAGAAGCCATCGAAGCACGCGATGACTTTTTTAACTTGTACTTATGTGATTTTACATATATTGATATCTAATAATTCACAACAAATTCTATTTTTATTATTTCGATTTTGATACACAGTTACGTTATATTTTAATCTGGATAGATACTGAGAGTTGTTAACAACCATAAATCAATATTAACCTCAGTACGCTAGATGCGTTAAAGTGGTGTTCCTAGATGTCTACTCTGTTATTAATTATTCACTGGATGTAAATTTTGCTGCTTCTGTGCGTAACAAGCACTATCTCTAAAATTTATTACCTTAGGCGGTATATTGTCTAACTTTTGGATGGAGATGCCGGTAGACTCTGATATAGGCAACTTAATAAACATATTCCTCGTGCATACAGTTTGAATAAATTAAATAACTTTATAGTTATAATAGAAGGCCCTTAAAAATGTATTTGTTACTGAAGTTTGTAGACGACCGCAATTTTATTAAAGTAAAAAATGAGTCAATTAATAACAAGGTGATCGCCCCTTCAGCAAACAAATCACTAGCATGAAACTTCACGAAAAACGATTACATTCTCGATATCCCCGCAAAAACCATTAATTATGGGTGAAAGTGATCCTTTTGTCACTTTAATGTGACGTTTGGTTGGAAAGGTCAAAGAAGCAGTAACAAGGTATAAACTTTGTCCTTAATTACTCAATCCCTTTAAAGTATCAGGACAAAATAGTTGAATTATTTTACTTGACAAATTGCCCTATCGAGAAGTTATATATTTTCCTTCCTCTTGTTATTTGCGAAACAGTAGGTTTAGGAAGTTAATTAGACGTTCTTACTAATTTTGAATTACATTATTAAATTTGGTTACTCAAATAAATGTCGTCTTCTAAAATGTAATTTGGCATTAATTTAAGAATTAGAATTTATTATTTCCATTTCAACCAGACAGGACAGATTTTAAATTATTATTAAACTTAATATAAAACAATTTCATTTAATTTCGTAATTCTATTTTAGAAAAAAATTATTTAGTGACTTTTTATACTGCATACACTTCTTTTTATGTAAAAATGAATTCTTTTCCTACGGACATTTTAAGTTAGTTTAGATTTAACTTAATATAATAGAGTAATATGGCATATTCTTTATCGTTTCTTCAGTGTTATTTATAGTTAGAATTTAAGGAGTTTTTATTTTATTTAGTAATAGCCGTTATTTATTATTAGAGCCAGCCACGATTAATATCCACCTTTAGTGGTCTTTGTTCTCAGGAATAGTTGCTATAAGCATTTTACCCGGGCGGGTTGAAAACTTCCCGGCCTGACCAAGAGAGGGCGCTCTGAGTGCATAAATTTTTTGACAGTCGTAAAGTTCTAACCTTCATAAAGTCGAATCTGCAATGTCAAAACGATTGCTTCATAACTTCATGTGTATCTGCCTGTTAAATTTTTTGTTGCAAGTTATTTGTGAAGAATGGAAAAACACGTGTTGTTATAAAATATTTTGTTTTGAAAGGCTTAACTGCAACAGAAATTAAAAAAGAGCTGGATTCTCTGAGAGAATCTGCTCCTTCATTTTGCACTGTAAAAAAAGTGAACTGCTGAATTTAAACGAGGTGGGAAAAGCTGCGATGATGCACCGCGTTCGGGAAGACCCAAATCTGTTACCACTGAAGAAATGGTTGAAAAAGTGCACACTATTGTTTTAAACGACCGTAGATTAAAATTGCAGGAAATAGCTGATACTGTAGGCATATCTAAAGAACGCGTGCATTTAATTTTACACGAGAATTTGGAAATGAAAAAAAATTGTGCAAGGTGGGTGCCACGACTGCTCACAATTGATCAAAAACAACGAGTCAGTGTTTCAAAAGAGTGTTTGCAGCGTTTTCGGCGTGATCCAAAAGACTTTATGCGGCGATTTATTACCGTTGATGAGACATGGGTCCATCACTATACCCCTGAAACGAAGCAACTATCCAAACAGTGGAAACATGGTGATTCTCCACTACCAAGAAAGGCTAAGACTGTTCCATCGGCCGACAAGGTAATGGCCACGGTATTTTGAGATTCCCGGGGCATACTTTTTATTGATTACCTGGAAAAGAGAAGAAGTATCACAGGTGAATACTACGCTAACTACTAGATTGTTTAAAAGAAGAAATCGCTAAAAACCGTCCACACATGTCGAGGAAAAATGTGCTGTTTCATCAAGACAATGCTCCTCCTCACCGATCGGCAATTGCAATGGCGAAAATCCATGAACTTGGTTTCGAATTGTTAAATCACGCACAGTACTCACCTGATCTAGCTCCCAGCGATTTCTTCTTGTTTCCAAATTTGAAAAAATGGCTTGGAGGGCGCAAATTTTCGTCTAATCTTGAAATCATTGATGCTGTAAACGCATATTTTGAAGACCTTAACGTTTCCTT
Source organism: Agrypnus murinus (assembly GCA_929113105.1). Lineage (NCBI taxonomy): Eukaryota > Metazoa > Arthropoda > Insecta > Coleoptera > Elateridae > Agrypnus > Agrypnus murinus. The sequence goes on along the minus strand of OV816026.1, from coordinate 2,869,595 downwards.
TTACGCGGATGGTTTGAATCGCTTAGAGTATCGCTGGACCAAGTGCATCAAGCTCAAAGGAGATTTTATTGAGAAATAAAATCAAAATCAACTCTAAAAATACTGTTTTCCGCCTTAGGCCGAGAAGTTTTCAACCCATCCTCGTACAAGTTCACTGTATTTTGAGCACTTTATTTTGACTTCTTTTAGTTCATTGTTTTTGTATTATCTCGTATGGGTGTGATAGCGTACGACTGCGTCCAGATTTCAAATGAAAGTGACCTATATGGGTCTGTAATGTCAGAAAAAAGTTCTATGAGCGTTTTACGCTTTCACATTCTCGCAAATGAAATTAATTTTAACTTTTCTTAGTTCTCAAATTACACCATCGGGTAAAGGCTTCAGTTGAAATTGACCTTTAGTAGTCTTTGATTTCACAAACAGTTTTCTGAGGTTTCTATGCGTTTACTGTCTTGCGGAAGTATTTTATTTTAACTTATTTTAATTCAATAAACTAAATACCAGGAAAAGTTATCAGATCTAGCGACCGAGCCTAGAATTCTATGATGATTGAGTCACATTTACTTACAATGTTGTGTCACAAACGAATTCTATGGGTGTGCTACTAGTCCAGTCAACAGGGATGTGAAGAGTGTATTTTCGTGTTAAAAGCTATTTTATTGCCCAAACCTATTTAGAATAGTGGATAGAGCAATATATGTAGTTGCGTACTAAATCGTAGTGACAGCAGAAAAGTTATTAACAATTTATGACGCCATCAACCGTTTTCGAGGAGTTTTTATTCCGTAGCTCATCGGGATGATTTCCTACGAAAAGATGTTCAGTATACGATTTATTTATAATAAAAATAGCTACAAAATGACACCGGTTCGATTGTTATAACTGAAATAATTAAGTTGCAAAATCGAAGAAACTGCCAAAATCGCGTATGTTCTTTAAGTTGCAATAAAAATTTAAATTGTCAACCAATATTTATGAAACTTACGTTAAGTATAGTTTAAATTATGTACAATAAGCACTCAAACCTTGTATGCCAGGTATGCAAAACTTTTTGTTTAACAAGGTTTTATAAATCTACTACGCCTAAAACTTTAGAAGTTTTGCAAAAGCTGTTTGAAGCTTTGCATACTGTAATGAACGTAATCGGCGTGAGTCATCGACGGCGCAACAATCAATACACCATCGAGAAGAATCTAGTGCATTTTCTAGAAAGATTACGAAGTATATAAACGCCGTCTTACACGGAAGAGGGGATTAGTCAACCGCGAGCAATTAGACGTATTAGTAGACGCAAGTGGTAATAGATAAATATCTAAGTAGAATATAAATGTGTGTGTAAATATTGTGATTAAATATAAATAGTTTGTTAATAGTTAGTTTGTAATTGTGTTTTGTAATTAATTAAGATTAAATTAGTGTGTGTTAAGTGTGAATGTTTTCTCTTTATTAATAGATGATTCAACAGCATTTTTGGTTATTATTTAAAAAAAGAACGTTTCAGTGGTGTCAGGTGTGGGATTTTAAAATAAATAAAATCGCGGTATAAACAAAGTGCTGTGAGAATGAACTTTTAGTGTTAAAAACAATTACAACTAATAATTAAAATGGCGATGAAATTGTTAAAAGATCTGAAGGTAGTAGACCTAAAACGCGAACTGGAAGAACGAGATTTGGAAAGAACGGGCCTTAAAGGCGTGTTAATAAATCGGTTAAGAGAATGGCTTTTGGAACAGAAGGAAGACCCTGGAAGAAATTACCTCTTCGAAATACCTAGACAAGCTCCGTAGTGTAATGGTTAACTTTAGGACTTGTAAACAGACGTACTTCACGAACCCTGGTTCGAAGCTCGCTGGATCCTTTGATTTTTATAAAAAAGTGTAGCAGGTTGTCTATCTACAGGCGTATAGAAGTCTACTATACCGATCATATGACGTCACCGATAGATGGCAGTTGAGGCATTAGGAATTCAAATATTTCAGCGGGAAACAGTGACAAGTTGGAAATGACAAGTGAGAGCGAGAGAGAGGGCGAGAGAGCGGGCGAGAGCGAGAGAGAGGGCCAGAGCGAGAGAGAGAGGGCCAGAGCCAAGCGAGAGCGAGAGAGAGGGCCTGAACCAAGCGAGAGCGAGAGAGAGGAATCTACTATACCGATAACATGACGTCACCGATAGATGGCAGTAGTAGTACTAAAAATTTGAATCTAAGCGCGGGAAATCCTAGATGACAAATTAAAAATGACAGATACAAAATGGCGGATATGTAAATGAGAGATTCAAAATTGACAAATTCAAAATGGCGGATATGCAAATGACATTCAAAATTGACAGATTCAAATGACATTTCAAATTGGCGATTCAAAATGGCTATTCAAAATGGCGATTCAAAATGGCGATTCAAAATGGCGATCCAAGATGGCGATTCAAAATGGCGGTAGAGTAGGGATAGGAGTGGGGATAGGAGTAGGAGAAAAAGTAGAGGGGGGCTGGCCAACGGACATATGCCATTGACATGCCAGATGGCATGTAAAGTCTGCCTAAGGTGGCTTATTACCTACTCTTTACGTTAAGATTTTACTCAAATTAGGTGGGCGCAATATTGTAAAGCAGAATTTCTCAGGAATCAAATTTTTTAATCGTTGATCTTTAATCGTTTGTAAATAACGCTGAATAATCTTCTAGCTGAAATCTCGGTTTATACTTAGCGCAGATGTTTAGAAAGAAGGTTTAGGTGTATATTTAAAAAAATTCTAATGATGAAAGTTATCTAATACGTATCTGTGTAGCGTATGCAACGTTGCTTTGTAATACAAAACTATGGTGCACAAAAGACAAGTATGTTTTATTTGCATAAATTATTTAGCATGTTATCAATAAATTATTTGATTTAGTTGATAAAATGAATGAAGATTTCCGTTTTTAAAATTATAGTAATACGAGCCCCGACGCGTATTTATTCGTCTACTTTCATTTTTTGTTAAAAATAATTCCGCAATCTTTACTACGAAATTCTCTTCTGGTCTAGAAAGTGACTCTTTATTGTTGCCAGAAGTGAAGTACTGCATCTGCATCTACACCATGCAACGTTTCATAAAATTCTATCAGGGGGTTTGCTTACACTTTGGCAATCTCGAGACGCAAAGAAGCGGTGTGACTGGTGTGGGAAGACTTCCCTGCAGAATTCCATGAATCTTGGCATAGACTAAGTGCAGGAGTAATACTTCACTCTAGAATAGGAAACATACACCCCAAAAAATAAAAGAAAAATTCTAGACAAAGATTGCTGGATACAAAATATAAAAAATATATACACAAAATATATAGTATAATGAACATAGGTACCTTAAAATTAATACATTAAATGATTGTATCTGTATACTAAAATGTGATGCTAGGTTAAGAACTATCCTATATAGCAAAATATGTTCATTTGCTTATATATTTTATCATGTGTTTGTTTTTTATATTTTAAATCAATGGACGTCTCGCCAGTTTTATCCTGAGATTTTTCTTCTAGTCTAATGCCAAGTTTCATGAATTTCTGTAGAGACGTTTCCTTACACTGTCTCAAGATTGACAAAAGTACCCAAAAACTTTGCAAGAAGCAGTCTAAGGAAACCTTTTGATATAATTTTATGAAACACCATGTGGCATGGTATATATGCAGATGCAGTACTTCACTTCTGGAAAACCAGAAGAGTCACTTTCTACATTACAAGCAGATATCGAAGTAAATATGTGAGGCGACTTTTACCAAAAATGAAAGTAAACGAATTAGTATGCGTTGGGGCTCGTAATAGGTTAGTTAATTGAGATAAACGAACCCAAAAACATTGCTTTATGATATACAAAAAATAACACAGTAGTAGGATTAAGGTCCAAGTGTACCCAAAAAACGTGTGTTGTTTGTTTAATAAATAATATAATAATGTGATAACTTTGGTTTTAAGTTAATAGTCGAGGAATGTTAAAAACTTACTTACCTAACTTGTTTTGGAAAAAAAAATTTTAATTAAATTATTTCACATGTTATACGTGAAAAATTAATTTTGGAGAAACTGTACATTCAAAATTAATCAAAATAATACCACTTAAGTTTCATAGTATTTGAACTATTTTCCCAAAATCTTAAGAAAATCGTATGTCTAGGGACTAAACTATTACCTCCTTTTTGCCAAAAAAAAGCAGTTTTTTTTGGCAAAAAGCGGTTTTTGGCAATAATTTAGTCGCTAGACATACGATTTTCTTAAAATTCTGGGAAAATAGTTCAAATACTATGAAATATAAGTGGTATTATTTTGGTTAATTTTGAATGTACAGTTTTTCTAAAATTAATTTTTCACGTATAACATGTGAAATAATTTAAATAAAAAGTTTTTTTTCCAAAACAAGTTAGGTACCTAAGCAAGTTTTTAACATTCCTAGACTATTAACTTAAAACCAAAGTTATCACATTATTATATTATTTATGAAACAAATAACACACGTTTTTGGGTACACTTGGACCTTAATATAGTTCAAAATAAAAGTTGATATTTTAGTTAGAATATAGCCGTTATGATAAAGTTTAAAAAACTATATAAACACAAGTATACGTATGTTATGCACATCGACTTTGAAAGCAATTTCCTAAAAGTATGAAGTTGCTATGGCGCTTAATTAGATTGGAATTAAAATTCCACATTTTACAGAATAAGAAAAGGCATCTAATTAACTTTTTTTAAAAGCCGAAATTTAATATTGCTGTGTACTAAATTAAAAGCAGATTCTGCAGGCGCTGCTTCGTAGATGCTGCCAACATTGAAAGAGCGTTTACCCGAATATAATACATTATAATAACATTTTCCATAGACTGTATTATTAAATAGAAAATCTAATTTTCTAACCTTTAATATACACCACAATGTGTTTCAAACATGACTTTATAAAAGCATAACGTCATATTTTGTGTTTTCTTTTATTTTTATATGAAAAGCCGCAGATATGTTTTTCGGAACAGATATTTTGAGGAACAAACTTTTAATTTTAGCAATTTAAGTTCGCATTAATTTTAAGATTCTAATTAGTAAAGTTGACTGCTGCCTTTATCGCATTAAGCAATACTATACTTCTGGATTTTGAAACTATGTGCTTAACTTAAACGCTTTTATTCATGTCAAACAAAACACTATGGAAACAGCGGACTAAACTGCCCATTGTACACACTAAAAAATTTAGTGTAAAATTTGAACACTAGACCAATCTAAAAAGTGTGTGATTAAGTCCAATACATTTAGAGTAAAATATCTTATCTGTACCTTCGTGTAGACGCTAGAGTAAACTGTAATACAATGTTAGTGTACATTTATTACACTCTAAAACAATTATATCTTTTTTACGCTAAAACAGTCAAATTTCTAATCGTTTCGGAGTAAGATTTTACTCTTGACTTTTCAATCTTTTACTCTATGTGGTAAAAATATTACTTATTTAGAGTCGATTGTTATAAAACTTTTGTATAATTAGATTGAAATTTTAGAATGAAAATAGTGTACTTTTTCAAGGTCGAGGTCAATAACCAAATAAGTGATTTATTTATTTATTGCAATGCATACATAAATAAAAAGTATACATATACAATTAAAACATAAGAACGTATTGGAAAAATGTATACGAGCCCAGTTGGGACACTTCTACTTTGGTTAAAGGACATCCCGGAACCTTTACTTCAAAATTGTTTTTCTTGCTCCATGGTATGGTTGTTTAATGTTGCTGAGTCAATGAACTACTGTTCGTGATCCCTGCCAACTCTCATGAATTATGTGTTGTATTAGTTTCCTGTGGCACTTCCTGAACTCCGCCAAAGTTAAAATTACTATAATTATGATGTGATTAATCTGCAAATTAAATACAATTATAATTATTGTTTTTACTTACCTAATTTCTTAATATATCTGTTTATTGTTTGGAAATAATACACTGAATATGAATTATTTAAAAAAGCGTTTGCTGTTGAACATGTCAGGTTTCCAAGTGCTCCCGTGTTACTCATCATAGGTAACACTAATTACTAAAATTATAAAACAATACATGTATTAATAAAACGTTTAACAAGTAAAATTGTTTTAAGTTACCTTATATTCGCAGTTCATACGCAGTAAAAAGACATGAATATCAACAGGTGCCTAGTTAACTGTCGAAACCTTGCAATTTAGAAAGTTACTAGAATTATCGGGAATTTCAAAATCTTACAAATCAAAACTAATAATGTAGGTACTATTTTTATGTACAGAATTTTACACATACCTATTTTTGGTCTAGTCAGTATAATTTTGACCTCTAAATTTTGCTGAGTTGCTCATTACGTTTTAAATTGTACAGCTACATTAAGTTAGTGAAAGATTTGTAAAATTTTGAAATTTCCACTAATTTTAGTAACTTTTGAAATTTCAAAGATTCAGCAAGTCGGTTCAAATACAGCAGACAGCTGATTGTCGTCATGTCTTGTTAGTGTCGTTAATGCGCACACGCTTCTCTTACTAAATACAATGTCAAGTGCATATTGGTGCCAATTCGTTTTATTTACTCTAACTAGGGTAACATCAACACTAGCAAACATCTTTTTACCAATTTAGATCACTTTTTACCGGTTTTTCTTCTGTTAACAAAATTAGAATTAGAGTGGATTTTGTTATACTTTTAAAATAGAATACTATTAGATTGAATATTCAATCTATATAGAGTTAATTAATAATATAGAGAGAAAATAAATTTCAATAGTGAAGAACTATTTTTGTTATAAGAATAGAGTGAAAAAAAGTTTTTCTGCTCTAAATTTTAAGTCTAAAATTTTTACCGAGTACTCGAAAAATTGTTCACGGGGCTTATTTTTTACTGTGTAGACATAAAAAAGACTTTAGTGGTAAAATTTGTGGTTTAGCACGTTTTACTCAATCATATTGAATATTTAAAAGATGTCGAATTTCAAGCAAACTACCCCTAGATAGCTGTTTCTTGGACTCATCTATAGGGAAGGTCCTGTATGAAATCCTGTACCTCTTACCTTACAGTTGCTAATCGAGAAAATCTGAAATTATCGTTGTTATCCGTGAACAGACATATAAAAAATTTTTATCCAACACCTCTATATAAATACCATGTTTACTATGGCCATTTTAAATAAGGAAAGTGATTGTTTACTCTTATGTTACATTATAACCTACGTTGCCCCTAGCAACGTGGGTTATTTTTAAAAAAACTCACTCCTTCAAAGATAACAACCAATCACCGGCTTACGTTACTTAATATTATTAAAATCTAGTCATCGTGCTAGTGTATTAAATTGATTACCCTCAAAACTACAGACTAACTATACATTGCAAATTCGATGTTTAAACTTAAATAAAGAGGTGTTGGATAAAATTTTGTATGACACGTGTGAGTTAAGGATATTATCCACTCAGAAAAATTAACCCTCTCGGGCCTGCCGGCCCTCGTGGGTAAATTTTTCGTTCGTGGATAATATCTTACTTAATTCACTTGTGCCATAAATAACTAATATCTATTCATATTCATTTTGTGTAGTTTACTGTTTAACCACGCTCACTTGAATATGTATGCGAGGTACAGTCTTTTATGACACATGCATTGCATTTTTTGGACTTAGTCCAATTACTTTAGACATAAATATGGCTTCTATTCCAAATTCGTGTATAGTTTCCGCACCACCTTCGAGGTAGAATACAAGGGGCCTTTTTTCAATGGTTTCCTCCGTAGGCCTAATCCATGTTTGTTCATGGTTGTAAATTCACAATTGATCCATTATTACTCTTTCAGAGAATCTGTATAAATAAGAAATTCGATGACCATCTTAGTGAATATTTGCATTATGAGTTGAATCCATATCCTATTTCACTCTTCAACAATTTTGGCATGCGCAAATAAAATATACAGTGTATAAATGTCCTGAATCTGTGGATGTTGAAATAGATTCTGGTAACGTTACATATGTCATTGATGACGTATTTCTCCTGCTCCGAGTCATATGACAGCAAAATGATACTTTCCTCTGTGTAATTACAGATATATGTTGCTTATATACAAAGACATTTCGGAACTAACATGGTTGTTGTGTTCGATGGCTATGACGAAAACAGTAAAAACATCAAGTCAATGGAGCAGTCACGTAGAACTGCCACAGTTACTGGATCTCTCAAAGTTCTTCTCGACGAAAGTATAGAAGTGCTAATTTCTTAAGATAAAGCGGTTTCGTAACAAACCGCGTTAATAAAAAAAATTAATTTCAATGCTCATGGAAACAGTCCGAAATGTCAACATCGCCATCGCATCAAAACAAGCTCGCGGTGATGCAGATGTTTTAGTTATGGAAACTGCAATGGAAGAATCAATTGTTGTAACGTTACGTTTTTTGACACTAACAAATATTAAAAGAATCCCAGTACGGTCCTGGCAGTTTAGTAAATTCAATTGTGTCGGAACTACAAATGTTACATTAAGCTAAATAATGTTTTCCTTCAAGTACAAAAGAGTCACCTCGAAACATATTCGTAAGCAATATTTTAAATTTCACCAGAATTTTTATTGGTGCGAGTGTTTATTTTGAAGCGTTCTCACGCTAACCAAATGCTTCTTTTCTGAGAAATAAAACGTTCTAGAACAAAGTTGTTTTTAATTCCGTGCCTATAAGGATTAAAATATAATATTAGACTTAACAAAGATTTTCTTATGTTTAAAATGCATTGAGCCTTGCATTTATAGCTTTAAAACATACTGGGTTGAAATCTATTCTAGTAAACAAAATGTCGACAAACAGAATATTCTAGAATAAATTCGTCTAGACGGCCACCTGTAAATAACATCATGTTTTCTAGTAGGCAAATCTTAGGGGGGAATTTCCGAAAATTTCGTTGAAATTGTTCTGAAATAGAATGACGTAAATATACCTCATTGGCTAAAAAAACCCGACATATTTTTATTGGTTTATTTAAAATTGTACCCTTCTCAAAACTTCTACCGCCGAAATATTGTTAGTTTAAGACAGTTTACTATATATTCTCATACAGTGAACAAGAGAATAGACGGACTGAGCGGAGATTAATTTCTCGCGTTGTCCTAGAGCTCTCTCTTCAAAGAAGCCCCCGGTGAAGTTTATGTTAATTTTTGTTTTTAACATTACAGTTTTCAATATAGAACAAAGCTGCCGTTTTAAAGAGTATAATTAAGTTGTACTATTACCGTTTTGTGTGTTTAGTTCCGTTATGGTATCGGAAGCTTACTTGCTTCAATTTATCGTCTACACTTCAGGATTAATAAATTAACGAAACCATACAGTTTCCCGTTCTTTAAAAGTTGTGAAAAGTGCAGAAATTTAAGTGATTAATCTATAATCGCTCTTACCGAAACCTAATATTTAATTCCGTACGATTTATCGATTTATAATCAAAGTGCAGTTAGTATTTTGCGGCCGCATTCCAGTTTGTTGAATAATTTCTTTTGATAGTAATACAGTTATTGTAACGAACAATTATATTTACCGAAATTAACTTATCGTAAACCAAGTTTTTACAGGATTTCGTTTTAATGTAATTAAAAATCGCAAGTTTTAAAACTAAATAACTCTTAAACAGCACGTTTAAGCGTGGTGCTACCTTTAATAACAGGAAAACCTTTTCAACGAACATTATTATTAACCAGTGGTGGTTCAAGAAGAACAGTTTAAGTAAATAATCATTAATTGATTTTATATGGTTGTCCCGGTTATTAAAACAAAAAAAGGGAATTGATTAACCAATACTTCTAAAGGAAGACAGTTATTGTGAACTTTAATTCCTTGGCTCAAACTCAGTAGTGGTGTCAGTAATTAAGGTGATTTCCAGATTTCTTCAGTTTCATCAAGCGGTTAATGAGTTTGATGATTAGTGTTTCTTTGTGATTGAAAAGGCAATATTGTGTCAGTTGCTTTGTAAAGTGAAGTCGGGTTGAATTATTTGAATAAGGTATTGTCACTTGATGGATTTTATTTTGTTAATGTTAATTTAAGTTGAACCATTATTTGTGTATCGAATATCTTTGATCGTTATTTGCATGTGCATTATTTCCCCGTCGCTAAGAATTCTTATGTTGGGTATCATTTTTTATATTTAAATTTATAAAGATGCCCTAAATGAAAACTTCTTATTTTTATTTTTGTTTATAAATAAACCTATTATTGAACCTAACTAAACTGAATAATATTGAACCATATATTTATAAAAGTCTTTAAATATTTTTTATTCAACCTAACTTTGACATAACTGATTATGAGTAATATTTGAATTAAATTTAATAGATCTGATGTCGATTTCTGTTTGCGATCATCGGGTCATTATTTTTATAAATTCCCGGACTTTCCTAAACAGATGGCGCGCAACAATATGCATTTTCTTGTATCTTTAAACCTATAACCCATTTCTTTTATAATTAGTGAGCTATGAAAGCAATACCTGCGACCTGAAATTAAATTTATTTTGTAGATATCTCAATCCGAGGCAATCTTGAGTTGTACAGTAAGTATCAAATATTTTGTGTTGTACAGTTTGTGTAAGATTTTAAGAAGTTAAAGTAATTTGTTTTGTTTCGGAAAAATAACTTATGTTTCATTGTTAACACCACCGTCGTAGTCGGTGAAGACATTGATCTTTTAGTCTTTCTTATAGGACGTAGTGATTCACAGTAACAATTATTTTTCATGAAATCAGGCAAGGGAAAGGCCAACATACAATTCTATAGTTATTCAAGCTTTTACAAATATCTTCATTGTATGCAACATGTTTTATTTCTACACGCTATAACCGGATGTGATACCACTTCTGCTCTATTTAATAAAGGGAAACTTTTTATTATGAAAATATTTGAAAATCGTCCTGATTTATATATTTTTGCAAATCTTTTCCAACAAGAAAATTGTTCTCAACAACTTACATTCGAGAATGAAGTACGTAAAATATAATTTTGGCGAAGTATGGAGCCCCTAAGTCCGAAATTTCACTTGAAAATCATTGATACTGAAGTTTTGCGAAGTCGACTAGATTCAATACAGCTGTAAAATTACAATCTCTTTCGCCTACAACTGTAGTAGCTCAACAACATCTGTACGGTGTATATTAAGTAGAGGGAGATAGCGGGTTCTGGACCCTCATCTCCTCACCTCTAGCAGGCAACCATCTATACACGCTAACATATGGCTAATATACGGTTATCGTTCTCATACAGGAGCGTACAAGAGAAAAATATGAAAGGGGCCTTGAATTAAATGCTATAAATCAGGTCAGGGGTAAATATATCTTAATACTCACCCTGCTTCTACGTTTATGAATCATTTTCATTCCTTTTTATGCAAATGACGCGTGATCTAATTAATATTCAAATCAGGCGTGAATTAATCTAATTAACATGCGCGAATTAAATGATTGAAAACAATGCAGTGTTTGGTTTTCGGCAGACTAGTTTAGTATTTTCTTTACTTAAGAGCTAATATTTATTTTTAATAACATTTTCATTTCAACCAAGATCTCAACCTAGAAATTTTTTTAAATAAACGCTTTCAATTTACATAAGAATGTTTAAATAAGTATACTCTAAACAAAATTGAAAACATTTTATATTAATTACATGAATCTAATTACCCTAATTAAATTTATTTGTTCTAATAAAAACGCTTAACGTTATTATCAAAGGTCGAAATTAAAAAGGTCCCCCTATACACGGTCCAGCGTGCAATATTACCTCGTATACGGATCAAATCTACATATTACATTATGATTGATACAATCGTCCGGGAGGGATCATAACGATTTTATAATAAAGACATCTCATCTCTCTCTCTCTCTCATAAATTTATTTCAAAATAAATCTTATGTTGTCATTATACAATCAAATATACAAGCTGCCTCTAAACGCTTACTGTCAATCAACTGTCGGATTATCTCTATGGCATTTTGACCTGTTTAAATCCTAACGTCATAAACAACTTTCACTAATAAAAATAAATATTTTTATAATAATAATTAATTAACATATATTGATAATGAATTCGAATAAGTTCCTGAAAACACTCTAAATAGAATACGACTAACAAGGCCCGCATTTAACCGCTATTTTTCCCCGTTTTAGGTTTAACTACATGTCGACACTCTAACTTTTGCAATATCTTATAGTAAAGAATATTATTCTCAATCAGGATGACTGTTCATATCGAGCATGTCATTTTCTATATCTCATCAGCATATAACTTTTGAACTACAGACATTCCTAAAATATAAATCTATTAGTCATATCATTTAAAATGTGTAACATAATTAACATTATGTTATCAGAACTTGGATCTATGAGGATTATCTCTACGCCAACAAGAAACCTCGAGTAAAATGTATTGTCTCATCCGAAGGCCGTCAACTATTTCTTATCATAACACCATTAAGTTCAAAACAATGCAAATATAATTACTTTCAATATAGTCACTTGTTTAGTATTACATATTTCTTCGGAATGAAGGCCGATTACATCCTTATCTCATTAGATTACTTCAACCCCCAGTATTATTATTAATGTTTGAATTACGTAATAAAATTCAATGTTTACAGTCTGAAGATGTAATCTTTTAATATTTAAAACTATAAACGTTTAAAATTCACACACTTTAAAATACGTTAATCTTTTCAATATGTGATAATAAAAACAACAGACAGCTGACATCACAATCAAGACGTCATGTTTTTACCTTACCAATCTCATTTTTCATATAAATTAATAGATATGATATCCATTATCTCAACAAAATCATTAGCAAAGATGTGTTTTACCGTGCCTGTTCATATCGAGCATTTCATTTTCTATACCTCTTCTATATCTGCATATAACATTTCAACTACAGACATTCCTAAAATATAAATCTATTAGTCATAACATTTATCCTTCTTAAATGATACAACATAGTATATTGCAATTCAATATGGTTTATTCAACTATTTTCACAATACATAGCATATGCAATTTTAGATTTGGATAATTATACATATACAGATTTATATCATATAATTAACATATCACATATGCAATTTATAGATTAAATAATCAAATAAATCCCTGAAAACACTCTAAATTGAACACGAATAACGAGGCTTGCGTTTAACCGCTATTTTTCCCTTTTTAGATTTAAAAGTTATTAGATTAACTGAAAGAATATATTTTAAAATTGAAGGCTTATAATTATTGTTCATCAGCTGCTGCGACCTTCTGCTGGTTTTGTTACGAGATTTGAATCATTAATAACACCGAATGACAATAGTTGAAAGCGTTAGATTGAAAAAAGGGAGTTTTAAAAGAATAAAACCTTTTGAATGTTGCTGAATAATTATTCCTTGTTTAGGTCCGAACGAACCATACTACGTAGATGATGTATCAAACTTACCGGTACAAAGCACAGACGAGGTAGCATCACCCATGATTACAATCAAATACCCCGATGAATTAACAATGAGCTTATATACCCTCTACAGGTGTTACCGAGAAGACGATGTAAAGATGCGCCAATAAATTTAAGAATTTGGGGTAGTTTCCCTAGGAACCTGCGAAAAAAATATTAAAGATTATAGTATGCAAGATAGTTAAAGAAATGATGCTTTTTAGCTAGACAATAAAGGTTTGCTGAGATTATATACCTTATAAGTTACTTCTATTAACAAGTTATGAACTATCAAATACTATTAGTCAAAACTGTCTGAACAACCACATTTACTATCAGCCAGTATGAAGTATGAATACGAAGGCGTATAAATTCGCATATAAACAGACATTAATCAATACAAATCATTTAAACGATCACAGATAAACACATACGTTTGCCTACTATAAATATATTCAAACTACTCATACATACTATAAACATGAGGAGCAGGACTATGAAACCATATAAACAGATACAAACATAGTAATCCATATGAATACATATAAATACATACATATAAACACGTAAGTACACATACTATAAAATAATATATTTAACCGCATGCAATCATGTAAACGGATGCAAAGTATGAAAACGAAGATATACTAACACATACAAAACAGATATTATTATAAATAGCCCATAATAGAATAGAATAGAAGTTAAAACGGGTATTATTTACATTTACATTTACTGCGGTAGCAATGCAAATTTGCTTTTAAATATATTTTAAATTGACATACATTATCAGAAAAGAATTTTAATATCAAGCAACCGCTAGTTGAAAAAACTAAGCAACAGTACAAGGACTACAGTAGTTCTGAAAAAATTTACAATTAAAAGAATTAGATTAGATGTCTAGGTCAATCAATCATTACTTCTCAATATTTTAAACTGAAAATTGGAATCATCTGAAACCGCATGAAAGTTTAATTGTACGAATAACTCGTTCAACTATTGAAGTCTTAATCACGGAATACGTAGAGTAATGATTTATGTAGTATTCTTTCGTTAACTTTAACTCGATATATACAAATTCATATATGAGAGAAATGTTATATAAGTCAATACAGCCCTATAACTATCATTTATCGAGCTATACAAAGAGATTTATATCTACGCTAAACTAAAGATTAATAGAAGTAATGCATTCCTTATATCATAAGATAACGATAAAACACATGATTATTCTTAGACTAAGGTCTAATTTAGGTAGTCAAATTGTAGGTAATCGAATTGTAGGTACATATCATGATATGATATCATACAATTATATTCTAGTAAGAATTGTAATAAAGTCACTGATATAAATAACAACATTCTTTATCACGATCATCTATCATTATCATAATCATCTAATGTCATGCAGAGTCAGCATCTAGCTCCTAAGTTCGTATATGCGAGAATCGGTATTATATAACACACACATCAGTCTACATTCATCGTTCTAATATTGATAGGAACTTTCTAGAATCTATAAAGTTGTACTACATATATTCAACTAATTTGAATATACGATAACGGGTACTCATTATACTTCTATGCACACAATCGATGTATCAGTACACTCCAACCACGTGATCAAGATTGTAGTATTCAAATCAAGCTTCCTAGCCTCTATACAAGTATTCTAGAACACAGAGTATTCATCACTAAACGTTTATGAATAATAATAATTTGTAACCATTTTCGATACCTTCAAAATATAAGTCTATGACATATGTTTGTAATACGTCTTTATAACTTTGAAATACAGGGTAGTTACCTCTTGCAATATCTACAGTTACGAGAACCCTGCAGACTTAACTTAGAGAAATAAGTCAGATAAATATTTTACTTTTAATGAAACGATAACTTTGCATACTAATATATGAAAATAATATAATGTATATCGCCTGATAAATAAAATTGAAATTATTCTTATTCTTTTACAATGAAATTTGTTTTGAAAAACACGATGAAGCGTTATGTATATTAATGCAGGAGTTCTGTTAAAGGCATTCGTTATTTAGAGATTCGCTTATAAGTATACTATCTATTTAGCTGATTCAATAAAAATTTCGTTATTTTTAAAAATTCCTAACAAGGGTTCAAGGTTCTTTGTCTGTTTTAGAATATTCAAAGACAATATATGTATAAATTATCGTGAGACTCCTGCTGTATATAAAACGCCATATATAAAATTAGAGA
Organism: Agrypnus murinus; assembly: GCA_929113105.1. Lineage (NCBI taxonomy): Eukaryota > Metazoa > Arthropoda > Insecta > Coleoptera > Elateridae > Agrypnus > Agrypnus murinus. Next base: position 2,853,927 of record OV816026.1, on the reverse strand, counting down.
TAAAAATTTATCCTGTGTATTGGTGAATACTCAAATATTCACGGAAATATAACAATCGGTACATATGACGATACTAATCAGTCTGACTAGGAATATATATATTTTATATTATACAAACGGAGAGAAAAGAATAGGTACAATCGGATTATGATCATAACAGGCTCACAATGATTATTATAAACATCTTAACAGAATAAAAAGGGCGATATGAATATAACTTATAGGATTTAATCAAACTAGAAAAATATCGATATATATCCTGCGTTGAGAAAGTAATTATACTATACAAGCATCCAGTATGTAAAGTAAAAGGAATTAGACTCAACTATGATGTACTGAAACTCATCAACGATCATCTTTTATCCCGATGACGTTATAGGGTGACATTATGAAGTCGTACTAATATATGAAAATAATGTACTGCCTGATAAATAAAATTATTCTTTTACAGTGAAGAGTGTTTTGGGGAAAACCTTAATGTAGCTGCTGAGCTCTGCTAGCCAGCTTCACTTATAAGTTCACATCACTTAACTGATTCAATAAAAATTTCGATATTTAAAAATTCCTAACATGGATAGCTTTATCTGTTTTAGAATATTCAAAGGCAGTATATGACAATAAATTATCGTGAGACTCCTGATCTATACAAAACGCCTTATATAAATTAGAGATAAAAAATTAAACCTATGATATATGGTGAAAATGCAAATATTCAACAATTCTAACCCCAATTCTTCTACTTTTCTAGACGTAATGTAATTTTGAACTGATTTCTAACCTTTTTCGTTATATCTACTACCCTTGTAAACGATTTCTACATATGCCTTCTTACTGTATATAATTTTGCCCCATGTAGATATTCGTCGTATCTATAGTAAACTCATATTTTAACGTTATTTTACAATATATCATCCATTTTCAATGGTTTCGAAATACGCAGATATGTAATAATATACTATATACTCTTGTAGGATATTCATCGTTGAATATAGTAAACTTGTATGATTAATATTAATTTGTAATTATTTTCAGCACCTTCGAAATATATATATCTTTAACATATGTTATATGTTTTGTAATACATCTTTATAACTTTGAAACTCTACGTGATTTTCTCTTACAATATCTATAGTTATGAGAACCTCGAAGACTTAACCTGGAGAAATAAAACAGATAAATATTTTACTTTTTATTGAAACTAGTTAACTTATATTCTAACATACATATTCGAAACTAGACAACTTATATTCTAACATACAAATGTACAACAACAAAATAGAAAAGTATACTTGAGGGTAACATTTTGTATAACCATTATCTTTTATTCTATAATACCTTCTTCTTTAAGCTCAGAAATAATTGAAATAATCTCATCATAGTTTTCTAAACTACTGCTACCCCTCTGTTTTAAGGTATACAGTAGACGAAGCCTGTCGACAAATTGATTCCAATACGGCGTTTTGTTTTTTAGAATTTGAAATTGGTAGCTTGAGGTTAGAGCCTACGAATACATTTTTAGGACAGAACGTAGGGAGCTGAGTAAGTACAAAACAATATACTTTTATACAAGAACGTTTATTGATACGAATAGCTTCGACATTACTTAAAACATAATACATAACTTATATATAATATCTATTAAAATAGTACATTTCGTATACACTAATAATGATACTACATACCCGACTATAAAGTAAACATGGTAAGTATAACAGCAGTTTAAAAGAATAGATAGTAAATATAACTATATCTAATTATTTTGTACTGATATAAAAATCCGCGGATCGACTGATGTTGCGTCTAGTCCTGTTTAATTAAGGGTGACGGTCTAAGCTAATGTCATACAAAACATGCAAAAGTTTGATAAAATACATGACTGCATGCTCATTTTATGTCAGCACTTGATAAAAATAATTGTAGTACATTTGTATATATTCTTTCACTCTGCAGGAAGTCTTTTAAATAGATGAAATATATAATTTTGTATTTAGTAAATTATAAGGTTAGTGCGAGAGATTAACGATCCCTGACCGAAGGGTTAAAGGCTAAGGTTAAGAGTTAAGGTTGAAGCATGAAGGGTTAAGGGTGAAGGGAGAAGGGAGAAGGGTGAAGGGAGAAGGGTGAAGGGAGAAGGGTGAAGGGTGAAGGGAGAAGGGTGAGGTTTCGTCGTGATAGAGCAGAAGCAGAACATATTTATCGTGATACTCATAAACAGGTTATATCTCCTCTGGAAACTATTGTCGAATCAGTTAGCAGTTTAAAAGAATAGATAGTAAATATAACTATATCTAATTATTTTATAAAATACTATGTTAACTAAGAGATTATATACAGAATATATACGCCTGTATTCGACCTCTAGAGGGTTCATAAGACTAGACTAGACCAGACCAAACCAGACCAGACCAGACTAGACCAGACCAGACCAGACCAGACCAGACCAGACCAGACCAGACCAGATCAGACCAGACCAGACCAGACCATAACAGACCAGACTAGACTAGAGTATAGATGATAGACTGTAAAATCATGAACAATTATACCATCTCTAATATAATAGAGCTTACTTCATATTTTAAAATTAGTGGCTGAATCTAATTATTACAGAAATTCAATTGTAGAAACTGAAGATGTAATCTTTAAAACATCTAAAGTTAGAAGTTTTTAGTAGTCAGATTAGATTAATAGAGGGTGTTATAATCAAATCGTTTTTAGAAACTATTTGTTTTGTAAGATTGGCGCCGTAAGGAAAAACAACATAGCTGTAGTCTTGATTTTGAAATTGAGATAGCTCGGGACAAAACGATGAATACAAAGTTTAGAAGTTTATTTCAAAATTCTGCGATAAAAAACATTAATTCTTCTTTACTTTACTTTAAAACCCAAAATTGCATGATAAATCAATATAATATTAATATAAATAATTAAATTAAATGAAGCAATCTAGGTTAGACCCCCAAAAATTATATTAAGGTTATAGATTTTAGACTCCGGTTGTTGCAAAGATTCAAGAATCTCTATTAAGATTAGTTCATAAAACATTTATTAGGTTAGAGCATGTAGCTACTTACAAAAAAAAATCTCTATTAAGATTAGTTCATAAAATATTTATTAGGTTAGACCATTGTAGCTACTTACAAAATCGTCATTACCATTCGAAAAACTTACATATAATATTAGTTGGGTTACAGTCTACGAATATATTTTAGGTTAGATTTAGATCGCGCGCGATCTAAATCTAACCTAAAATATATTCGTAGACTGTAACCCAACTAATATTATATGTAAGTTTTTCGAATGGTAATGACGATTTTGTAAGTAGCTACAATGGTCTAACCTAATAAATATTTTATGAACTAATCTTAATAGAGATTTTTTTTTTGTAAGTAGCTACATGCTCTAACCTAATAAATGTTTTATGAACTAATCTTAATAGAGATTCTTGAATCTTTGCAACAACCGGAGTCTAAAATCTATAACCTTAATATAATTTTTGGGGGTCTAACCTAGATTGCTTCATTTAATTTAATTATTTATATTAATATTATATTGATTTATCATGCAATTTTGGGTTTTAAAGTAAAGTAAAGAAGAATTAATGTTTTTTATCGCAGAATTTTGAAATAAACTTCTAAACTTTGTATTCATCGTTTTGTCCCGAGCTATCTCAATTTCAAAATCAAGACTACAGCTATGTTGTTTTTCCTTACGGCGCCAATCTTACAAAACAAATAGTTTCTAAAAACGATTTGATTATAACACCCTCTATTAATCTAATCTGACTACTAAAAACTTCTAACTTTAGATGTTTTAAAGATTACATCTTCAGTTTCTACAATTGAATTTCTGTAATAATTAGATTCAGCCACTAATTTTAAAATATGAAGTAAGCTCTATTATATTAGAGATGGTATAATTGTTCATGATTTTACAGTCTATCATCTATACTCTAGTCTAGTCTGGTCTGTTATGGTCTGGTCTGGTCTGGTCTGATCTGGTCTGGTCTGGTCTGGTCTGGTCTGGTCTGGTCTGGTCTGGTCTAGTCTGGTCTGGTCTGGTTTGGTCTGGTCTAGTCTAGTCTTATGAACCCTCTAGAGGTCGAATACAGGCGTATATATTCTGTATATAATCTCTTAGTTAACATAGTATTTTATAAAATAATTAGATATAGTTATATTTACTATCTATTCTTTTAAACTGCTAACTGATTCGACAATAGTTTCCAGAGGAGATATAACCTGTTTATGAGTATCACGATAAATATGTTCTGCTTCTGCTCTATCACGACGAAACCTCACCCTTCTCCCTTCACCCTTCACCCTTCTCCCTTCACCCTTCTCCCTTCACCCTTCTCCCTTCTCCCTTCTCCCTTCACCCTTAACCCTTCATGCTTCAACCTTAACCCTTAACCTTAGCCCTTAACCCTTCGGTCAGGGATCGTTAATCTCTCGCACTAACCTTATAATTTACTAAATACAAAATTATATATTTCATCTATTTAAAAGACTTCCTGCAGAGTGAAAGAATATATACAAATGTACTACAATTATTTTTATCAAGTGCTGACATAAAATGAGCATGCAGTCATGTATTTTATCAAACTTTTGCATGTTTTGTATGACATTAGCTTAGACCGTCACCCTTAATTAAACAGGACTAGACGCAACATCAGTCGATCCGCGGATTTTTATATCAGTACAAAATAATTAGATATAGTTATATTTACTATCTATTCTTTTAAACTGCTGTTATACTTACCATGTTTACTTTATAGTCGGGTATGTAGTATCATTATTAGTGTATACGAAATGTACTATTTTAATAGATATTATATATAAGTTATGTATTATGTTTTAAGTAATGTCGAAGCTATTCGTATCAATAAACGTTCTTGTATAAAAGTATATTGTTTTGTACTTACTCAGCTCCCTACGTTCTGTCCTAAAAATGTATTCGTAGGCTCTAACCTCAAGCTACCAATTTCAAATTCTAAAAAACAAAACGCCGTATTGGAATCAATTTGTCGACAGGCTTCGTCTACTGTATACCTTAAAACAGAGGGGTAGCAGTAGTTTAGAAAACTATGATGAGATTATTTCAATTATTTCTGAGCTTAAAGAAGAAGGTATTATAGAATAAAAGATAATGGTTATACAAAATGTTACCCTCAAGTATACTTTTCTATTTTGTTGTTGTACATTTGTATGTTAGAATATAAGTTGTCTAGTTTCGAATATGTATGTTAGAATATAAGTTAACTAGTTTCAATAAAAAGTAAAATATTTATCTGTTTTATTTCTCCAGGTTAAGTCTTCGAGGTTCTCATAACTATAGATATTGTAAGAGAAAATCACGTAGAGTTTCAAAGTTATAAAGATGTATTACAAAACATATAACATATGTTAAAGATATATATATTTCGAAGGTGCTGAAAATAATTACAAATTAATATTAATCATACAAGTTTACTATATTCAACGATGAATATCCTACAAGAGTATATAGTATATTATTACATATCTGCGTATTTCGAAACCATTGAAAATGGATGATATATTGTAAAATAACGTTAAAATATGAGTTTACTATAGATACGACGAATATCTACATGGGGCAAAATTATATACAGTAAGAAGGCATATGTAGAAATCGTTTACAAGGGTAGTAGATATAACGAAAAAGGTTAGAAATCAGTTCAAAATTACATTACGTCTAGAAAAGTAGAAGAATTGGGGTTAGAATTGTTGAATATTTGCATTTTCACCATATATCATAGGTTTAATTTTTTATCTCTAATTTATATAAGGCGTTTTGTATAGATCAGGAGTCTCACGATAATTTATTGTCATATACTGCCTTTGAATATTCTAAAACAGATAAAGCTATCCATGTTAGGAATTTTTAAATATCGAAATTTTTATTGAATCAGTTAAGTGATGTGAACTTATAAGTGAAGCTGGCTAGCAGAGCTCAGCAGCTACATTAAGGTTTTCCCCAAAACACTCTTCACTGTAAAAGAATAATTTTATTTATCAGGCAGTACATTATTTTCATATATTAGTACGACTTCATAATGTCACCCTATAACGTCATCGGGATAAAAGATGATCGTTGATGAGTTTCAGTACATCATAGTTGAGTCTAATTCCTTTTACTTTACATACTGGATGCTTGTATAGTATAATTACTTTCTCAACGCAGGATATATATCGATATTTTTCTAGTTTGATTAAATCCTATAAGTTATATTCATATCGCCCTTTTTATTCTGTTAAGATGTTTATAATAATCATTGTGAGCCTGTTATGATCATAATCCGATTGTACCTATTCTTTTCTCTCCGTTTGTATAATATAAAATATATATATTCCACGTCAGACTGATTAGTATCGTCATATGTACCGATTGTTATATTTCCGTGAATATTTGAGTATTCACCAATACACAGGATAAATTTTTATCTCTAATTTTATATATGGCGTTTTATATACAGCAGGAGTCTCACGATAATTTATACATATATTGTCTTTGAATATTCTAAAACAGACAAAGAACCTTGAACCCTTGTTAGGAATTTTTAAAAATAACGAAATTTTTATTGAATCAGCTAAATAGATAGTATACTTATAAGCGAATCTCTAAATAACGAATGCCTTTAACAGAACTCCTGCATTAATATACATAACGCTTCATCGTGTTTTTCAAAACAAATTTCATTGTAAAAGAATAAGAATAATTTCAATTTTATTTATCAGGCGATATACATTATATTATTTTCATATATTAGTATGCAAAGTTATCGTTTCAATAAAAGTAAAATATTTATCTGACTTATTTCTCTAAGTTAAGTCTTCAGGGTTCTCGTAACTGTAGATATTGCAAGAGGTAACTACCCTGTATTTCAAAGTTATAAAGACGTATTACAAACATATGTCATAGACTTATATTTTGAAGGTATCGAAAATGGTTACAAATTATTATTATTCATAAACGTTTAGTGATGAATACTCTGTGTTCTAGAATACTTGTATAGAGGCTAGGAAGCTTGATTTGAATACTACAATCTTGATCACGTGGTTGGAGTGTACTGATACATCGATTGTGTGCATAGAAGTATAATGAGTACCCGTTATCGTATATTCAAATTAGTTGAATATATGTAGTACAACTTTATAGATTCTAGAAAGTTCCTATCAATATTAGAACGATGAATGTAGACTGATGTGTGTGTTATATAATACCGATTCTCGCATATACGAACTTAGGAGCTAGATGCTGACTCTGCATGACATTAGATGATTATGATAATGATAGATGATCGTGATAAAGAATGTTGTTATTTATATCAGTGACTTTATTACAATTCTTACTAGAATATAATTGTATGATATCATATCATGATATGTACCTACAATTCGATTACCTACAATTTGACTACCTAAATTAGACCTTAGTCTAAGAATAATCATGTGTTTTATCGTTATCTTATGATATAAGGAATGCATTACTTCTATTAATCTTTAGTTTAGCGTAGATATAAATCTCTTTGTATAGCTCGATAAATGATAGTTATAGGGCTGTATTGACTTATATAACATTTCTCTCATATATGAATTTGTATATATCGAGTTAAAGTTAACGAAAGAATACTACATAAATCATTACTCTACGTATTCCGTGATTAAGACTTCAATAGTTGAACGAGTTATTCGTACAATTAAACTTTCATGCGGTTTCAGATGATTCCAATTTTCAGTTTAAAATATTGAGAAGTAATGATTGATTGACCTAGACATCTAATCTAATTCTTTTAATTGTAAATTTTTTCAGAACTACTGTAGTCCTTGTACTGTTGCTTAGTTTTTTCAACTAGCGGTTGCTTGATATTAAAATTCTTTTCTGATAATGTATGTCAATTTAAAATATATTTAAAAGCAAATTTGCATTGCTACCGCAGTAAATGTAAATGTAAATAATACCCGTTTTAACTTCTATTCTATTCTATTATGGGCTATTTATAATAATATCTGTTTTGTATGTGTTAGTATATCTTCGTTTTCATACTTTGCATCCGTTTACATGATTGCATGCGGTTAAATATATTATTTTATAGTATGTGTACTTACGTGTTTATATGTATGTATTTATATGTATTCATATGGATTACTATGTTTGTATCTGTTTATATGGTTTCATAGTCCTGCTCCTCATGTTTATAGTATGTATGAGTAGTTTGAATATATTTATAGTAGGCAAACGTATGTGTTTATCTGTGATCGTTTAAATGATTTGTATTGATTAATGTCTGTTTATATGCGAATTTATACGCCTTCGTATTCATACTTCATACTGGCTGATAGTAAATGTGGTTGTTCAGACAGTTTTGACTAATAGTATTTGATAGTTCATAACTTGTTAATAGAAGTAACTTATAAGGTATATAATCTCAGCAAACCTTTATTGTCTAGCTAAAAAGCATCATTTCTTTAACTATCTTGCATACTATAATCTTTAATATTTTTTTCGCAGGTTCCTAGGGAAACTACCCCAAATTCTTAAATTTATTGGCGCATCTTTACATCGTCTTCTCGGTAACACCTGTAGAGGGTATATAAGCTCATTGTTAATTCATCGGGGTATTTGATTGTAATCATGGGTGATGCTACCTCGTCTGTGCTTTGTACCGGTAAGTTTGATACATCATCTACGTAGTATGGTTCGTTCGGACCTAAACAAGGAATAATTATTCAGCAACATTCAAAAGGTTTTATTCTTTTAAAACTCCCTTTTTTCAATCTAACGCTTTCAACTATTGTCATTCGGTGTTATTAATGATTCAAATCTCGTAACAAAACCAGCAGAAGGTCGCAGCAGCTGATGAACAATAATTATAAGCCTTCAATTTTAAAATATATTCTTTCAGTTAATCTAATAACTTTTAAATCTAAAAAGGGAAAAATAGCGGTTAAACGCAAGCCTCGTTATTCGTGTTCAATTTAGAGTGTTTTCAGGGATTTATTTGATTATTTAATCTATAAATTGCATATGTGATATGTTAATTATATGATATAAATCTGTATATGTATAATTATCCAAATCTAAAATTGCATATGCTATGTATTGTGAAAATAGTTGAATAAACCATATTGAATTGCAATATACTATGTTGTATCATTTAAGAAGGATAAATGTTATGACTAATAGATTTATATTTTAGGAATGTCTGTAGTTGAAATGTTATATGCAGATATAGAAGAGGTATAGAAAATGAAATGCTCGATATGAACAGGCACGGTAAAACACATCTTTGCTAATGATTTTGTTGAGATAATGGATATCATATAGGTAAGAAAGTCAAGTCACGTTACGTTCAACGAAGCCAATCTCGACGAGTTTTCAAGGTCACCCGAGTTTAGCCGAACATTCTCGAACAATTATTACACAATTCTAAACATAGACAACCGATATTATTATAAGCAATCGATATTAACAGCTGTCTAATTCCTGTTTAACACTAGTTAGACCCTTGGAATGTTCTAGATTGATTAGAATTGTGTAATAATTGTTCGAGAATGTTCTGCTAAACTCGGGTGACCTTGAAAACTCGTCGAGATTGGCTTCGTTGAACGTAACGTGACTTGACTTTCTTACCTATATGATGTTAGATCTCGTCGATTACAGTTTTACCATTAGGATATACTTAGCATACATGTTAACACAAGGGTGAGTAATTGTCATTTAAAACAATAATTTATGTGCTTTTAAGATGATGATCTCTTAACAAATTATTTAGAAAATCTAAATTCCTTTCAGTCATTCGTAAGAACGTTTGTTTATTTATGGTTTGAAAGCAGTTTTAAAGAATGTCGAAACATGGCTAATTAGTTTGTACGTATTTTCATGCAAAAACATTTAGTTTGAAAGTTATTTCTTAACCAGTTTTAGCTATAGATAATGTTTTTTGAATTTTAAAAATAATGCTTTACAGTATTCTATATTCTTAAACGTTTCATTTAAATAAAATTTTATGAAATCATAACGACCCTAATTGTTTCCTTTCAAACTAAATGTTTATGCCGTATATTTAAACAGGTCTAATGCACCAGAGCTAATCCGACAGGTAATTGACAGTAGCTTTAGAGTTACTTTGAATAGTTGAAAATAAATTTTTATTATTATTACATTTCTACATATTAAATTGTTTTCGCAGAATTACATGACGACCTATAGATAAATATCAAATAGGACTGATTTATTTTAAAATAAATTTATGAGAGAGAGATGAGAGCTGACAAATAATATATAAAAATGAAATGAGTTATGCAAACGATACCGTGAATTAATTTAATTCAAGCATGCGTAGGAGAAATGAGAGAGATAAGATATGCTAATGATACCGTGAATTAATTTAATTCGAGCATGCGTAGGAGAAATGATTAATTCGAGCATCCATATGAGAAATGATAAATGTAAATGACAGATGAGATATGCTAATGATACCGTGAATTAATTTAATTCGTGAATGCATATGAGAGATGATAAATGTTAATGAGATATGCTAATGATACCGTGAATTAATTTAATTCGAGCATCCATATGAGAAATGACAGATGAGATATGCTAATGATACCATCAATTAATCTAATTCGAGCATCCATATGAGAAATGATAAATGTAAATGACAGATGAGATATGCCAATGATACCGTGAATTAATTTAATTCGAGCATGCGTATGAGAAATGACAGATGAGATATGCTAATGATACCATCAATTAATCTAATTCGAGCATCCATATGAGAAATGATAAATATAAATGACAGATGAGATATGCCAATGATACCGTGAATTAATTTAATTCGAGCATGCGTATGAGAAATGACAGATGAGATATGCTAATGATACCATCAATTAATCTAATTCGAGCATCCATATGAGAAATGATAAATGTAAATGACAGATGAGATATGCCAATGATACCGAGAATTAATTTAATTCGAGCATGCGTATGAGAAATGACAGATGAGATATGCTAATGATACCATCAATTAATCTAATTCGAGCATCCATATGAGAAATGATAAATGTAAATGACAGATGAAATATGCCAATGATACCGTGAATTAATTTAATTTGAGCATCCATATGAGAAATGATAAATGTAAATGACAGATGAGATGTTTTGTTTATTTTGTATTATTTGAAAGCAGTTACGTTTAGAATTGAAATGTTTTTTAAATAAATTTCTTGATATTAATAATTTAGTTCTGAGTTATTTTTATTTTAATAAATAAATTTAATAATAATAATGTATCACGTTTAGATTTATACCTAAAATTAATAATAATAATGGATATCATATCTGATAATATGAAATTACTAACATGTATTATGTTATGAGTACGTAGTCGCTAGCCAACAATTTTTTTTTATAACCCGTTTACAGTCTTTTAATAGATTACCTCGTTGGTGTAGTGGATGCATTGGCTGACTACCATTCGAGCGGTCCCCGGTTCAAATCCTGTTGGCTCCATTGGTTTTTTATAAAAAATATATCGGGTTGCCTATCAACAGGCGCATAGAAATCTACTATACCGACTTCAGAGTGAATTGAAATCTTTCAGCGGGAAACATTGACAAGTTGGAAGTGACAAGTGAGAGCGAGAAAGAGAGGAATCTACTATACCGATCATATGACGTCACCGATAGATGGCATTAGTAGTACTAAAAATTTGAATCTAAGGGCGGGAAATCCTAGATGACAAATTGAAAATGACAGATACAAAATGGCAGATATGTTCGCGCATGCATATGAGAAATGATATATGTAAATGAGAGAGGAGATATGTAAATGATACCGTGAATTAATTTAATTAGATCAATTAATTTAATTAATTAGATCAATATAAAATCGTTATGATCCCCCGGATGACTGCATCAATCATAATGTGATATGTAGAGTTGACCTGTATTCGTGGTATACGCTGGTCCGCGTATGTTAATCAAAAGTAATATGTTAATAATAAAGAAAGGGAATGAAAATGATTCATAAACGTAGAAGCAGGGTGAGTATTAAGATATATTTACCCCTGACCTGATTTATAGCATTTAATTCAAGCCCCCTTTCATATTTTTCTCTTGTACGCTCCTGTATGAGAACGATAACCGTATATTAGCCCGTATGCTCGCGTGTATATATGGTTGCCTACCCGAGGTGAGGAGATGAGGGTCCAGAACCCGCTATCTCCCTCTACTATATTACCAGGCCCAAACCTGGCTGGGAAAAGATATAAATACACAACAGTGGAGATGGATTTTAAATAACAATTTCTTGAAACTCGTCACGGCACTATTACTACTTGCGCCGGACAGTATTCTTAATGCAATTTTTTTTAATTGTGCAGTAGGTTGTGGTGGAAACTGCGGATGCAGAAAAATCGGATTATCTTGCTTCATTATTTGCGGCAATTGTCATGGACAATCATGTCTTAATGCCGCGCCTGAAGCTTCTATCGTTGATTCTTCCGATAATTATTTCACTGAGCATGATGAGGCCAATCCCATTAATCTGTTGGTAGCAAATATTAGTGAAGATGAAGAACTCAAAGAGAATAGCGATGAAATACAGATACATAAAATTGAAAGACGAAGACGAGACAATTAAATGAAATTTCTAAAATCTCAAAGAAAATTTTAAAATTCGCTGTTTGAAAATTTGGGATTACAAAAATTTAACTCTCTACATTTTGAATTTTCGTATTTAAAATTTTTCAAATTCTGATACTAATTATTTAAAATTTATAACTACCTTAGGTAAAAACCAAGGTAATTAAAAATCCGTCTGATATCCTGAAAACTTGTAACATTGACACTCAAGACTGTAGAGGTTGAAACTTCAGAATTCTAAACTTTGCAGTTTTTTAAGTTGGGCATTTTAAGTTATGAAATTTTCAAAGTTAAATATAAAAGATTGGCAATTTCAGTTGATCTCTGAAATTAAAAAAAATCGATATCAACTTTGGTCTCTGTTGGTCTTCAACTATGGAATTTTAAAATTGATTTTTTTCTGTAGGAGAGAATAGCATATATTAATCTAAATAAGTAATAATCTAAAACCGAATTTCTGACAAAACCTATGCGCAATACCTAACAGTCTAATGTGATGAAATCTTGGTGTCTGTGAATATACAATCTTTTTGAACTTTCGAAAAGATCTGGTTCTGTGATCTATAAATTTACAGCACGTTCTAATGGATAAAGATTTGAAATTGAGACTCTTAATACAGAAACTTTTAAAACCTCATAGACCATTCGGAACTCTTAATTTTGATTTTGAACAAACTGTGAAACTAAATTTCTGAAGGTATTTGATTTTAAAATTTACAATCTCAAATTTAAATATTCATATTGAGAGATTTTGGAAATTCCAAGTCTATCATGTAAATTTCGAGTGTTTAAAATTAAATTTTAATTTAAAAATAATGTCAATTGAAATTCTGTGTTTCTAACGAAATTTTAAAATTCTAATTTTGTAAAAATTCAATGACATAGTATTCAATTTGACATTTGTTATTTAAAAAATTGTAACTATTTTAAATAATTAAACTAATTAAACTAATATAAAAATAACCACATTTAGTTATTATAATTAAAACACGACATTGTAATGTTCATAATAAATACGTTTATTTTATACAAGTACAAAAATTAAACTACATGCACCGTGTATTTACATATGAATAGGTATACTATTTCTTATTTAAAATTAAGGTCATCACTAGTTTCTTTCTTTAATTAAATTTAAAGAGTTCATCATTACAACGAATACAAGGAAATTAAATAAAAATTAAATAAAATAAAAACTATTACATACAAATAGTATCTCTTGTTTTACACACGAACATTTTAGACAAATGACACACCAATTTTAGTTGACGTGTCATTTATCTTCCTAGCATACGTCAAAAAGAGTTGGACACGTTCATTGTTATTTTTCATTTTCCTTTTTTTTCCGTTATTGTTTATTGTTTTATTAAAAAAGACGTTAATAACTGAAAATGAGACAATACTTGAAATATATTTAACTGAACCACATATATTTTAATTTAAATAAACAAAAGTGTAGTTAAAATGTTTCTATTAATTCATGTAACCCATTAATTTTAATTTGAACGAATTTATTGATTAATTCCTATTTTCTTCAAATATAAAGAAGTTTCCACCACCACATTAAAAAATCGAATAAGTTATTGCACAATAATAATTTACTATATAAACTTTTATTATACGAAAGATTTATTTCAGAGAACATGTAAAATGTATGTAGACACTGAAAACAGGGAATGAAGGATTTAAATGTTCTAGTTTCAGAGGAAGCCCCTTAGGATTTGCTCTCACAATTTGTATACGTCAGTCAAACGTAATAGCTTGTCGTTTTGTTTCGTTAAATTTAATGATATAAAACAAAAAGGAAGTTTATGTGTGTTTTTCTTTGTTTTCTTGTAGATATGTGGGATCAAATGTTATTAGAGTTTTCTTTACTTTAAACATGTTTCACGATATCTGTATCAATTTTTTACAAAACGAACAAACCTATTGAGAAAGAAAAAAAGGAATAGAAGCATGACATTATATTATGTTTCAATAACGCATCAGGAAATATGAAAAACCGTATAAAATGATTGAATGTGTGATACTGCAACTGCAGCTGTCTTCAATAAAAAGTTTAGGGAGATATCACGAATAGCATGCTGTAACGCTGAGTATAATTAATTAAAAGAATTTCGTATTATTCGTATTTCAACCAAAAACTTCAGATGACCAGGGAACAATAAGGATGTCCAATAAGTGTGTCTAAATCATTTGAAACAAAAATTCTCAAGTTTTGTTTGTTGTTCATCAATGACAACCCTACTTAAAGTCTAAACCCTAATTTGCATATGCTTTAAATAAACTATGACCAGACCGTTGAAAGATAATGTAACAACACCAACTTTAGAAACCCAGAATAAAAAATATATTGTCTTCATTTTCAGCAGTTCTAAATCTTGAACAAATTATTTTTTTAATAGTGGCTAGATAGGTGAATCTTTTTTTGCTTCAAATCTTTTGATCAATTGCACTAACCTCAATTAATTTTAATCTGAGGTTAATTTCCATACATATGTTTGTTGACATAATCGTAAGCATGGTAACTAATCTCGGATTGGTGCAATTGGACATTAAAGCACTAATTTTTTACTACTCATCCATTCATCTCTTTCAAACACATCTTTTTATCACACAAGATAAACTAAACAGTAAACAAACAAAACAATAACATAATCCTCACTTTTTCCAGAAATAAAATAGAACCAGACACAGTTACGAAAATAAAAGATGGCGCTTCTGTCAATCACAAACTTCACAAACCATAAATTTTTAAAGTCTTTAGTATTACTTCTTTTATTTAAAATTGTAGGATTTGATTAATCCAGTCTTTAAACTCACTAATCCTTGTATAAACACCGGGTTGATTAGGTTCAGCGCATCCGATTCCCCATGAAATCACACCAGCAAGTATGAATCTCTTATCGGGTCGTTGAATTACCATAGGGCCTCCTGAATCCCCTTCACAGGAATCGAAACCACCTCTTCTATATCCAGCGCATATGAATATGTGAGGAATATGTTCTATGAATCCGGCTGAGCTATACATAGATTCGCACACTGTGTTGTTTATGACAGGAACGGCCACTTCTTGTAAGACACTCGGTAATGGTCCATCTAGAAAAGTAAAAAAAAATAAATTAAGGAATAATAAGAGCTGACTTCATTTTTTATAAGCACGAGTAAAAGTTTTAATTAAACCAAAATTAAAAGCAAACGAAAGCACTGCTACTGAATAAATAAAATGATGCGGGGACCGTTAATTACTTAACGGGTTTGTGTAAAAGACAGTTTAGTGGATTAATTTAAACATAGTTTGGATGTTCTTTAAGGTTTAATGCCAAAGGATGGATAAACTTCACCTTTACTTCCGCTTTTACAGGTTCTTCAGGTTTCTACTGAACTTCTTTCCCTGTTGCAAATTGTATTCAATATGTGAAGATAATGAGATATCGGATTTTTTCTGTTAGTGGCAAGGTTAATTAAAAGTTTCCTGCAGTTTTGTAAACGGTTAGTTAGTTTGCTAAATAATGAATATGGAAACAGTAAATTTCGAAACTTTTTGCTGTTAGTGTAAAATAGAATTGGCAGAATAAAAATACCGTTGGAAGTTTTAATTGTTTACAATTGTTTCAACAAAGTGTTTCAGTGGTAATTAATATCTGTTTTTTTTTGCTTTTCTCTGAAGAATTGCGAGCGGGGAAACTTGGTCGAGGACACATTATTTAGTGATTTTCGCTCCGTGACAATATCCAGCACAGGTGATGAGTTATTCGTTAGTTAACACTAGTATTCGGTTTTCATTGTACACCAAAAATAGTTTGTTTAAATTGGTAAATAATTACATAGGTTTTATAAATTTCATTAAAAAAGTATGTATATTGCAAGATTTTAGGTAATTATTCGTAATATTAAAGTTGCAGCACAAATGAAACTTTTTTTGCAGATAAATTTAAAATAATTTATGCATTACGAAAACTTATTAGAAATTAATAATAAATAATGTGTAAGGCCGGTAAATACTTCAAAGGAAATAAGAAAAAAAGGGAAAAATTTTGCCCGATGGGCATTATTATCTACTAGTCTAGTGCATACAAGGTTTTATTTTTCACGAAGTAGAAAATTAATTTTAATTTATAATTGTTGGCATTGCCAAGGACCGGACGTTGGCTATATATTTATAAAGCAAGGAATTTTTATGTTTGTCGGATGGTAACAACTTTTACTAAATTTACAAAAATCAAACAAAGATATGACAATTTGAATTCAAATGTTTTTGTTGTCGTTACCAACATGAAAACAAAAAAGTTCTAATAACACTAATAACATCTAAAGAATAAGTTAATTTTATTTAAGAAATTTTTGCAAAAGTCAACACAAAAGAATTCGTAGATCACGCGCTTAGAAACTATACGTTGCAAATACTCGTTATTTGTTGTGTTGCAATACACTCGTACGCAAACATAGTACAGTGTTGTATTTGTCCTAATGATCTAAATTACTATTGAACGTAACGTTGTTGTAAGGTGGTGAAGTGAGTTAATAATTGAGACTTATATCTTGGAGACATTTATAATAGAAGATTTGGGCAATTATTAACCAAATATTGTTGCGTTTTGGCATAGTTTGCTGAAAGATTAAAAATTAATCTTTATTTATGATTTGAGTACATAAATTTATGTAATAATTGTTCCATAGGATGTTAGGATTAATTGTATGATAAGAAAAGGAAGTATCAATGTGTTAAAAACATTTATTTAAAAATTTTTAAAAATGTATTAATTTCGTGAAAAACCAACATGGTTGCCATTGAATCCTGTGGTCAATTTAACATTTCTTTTTAGTTGTCTGGTACCTGCAGAAAGAGAAGATCTCACTCTATATTTTTATAATATTATAATTAACAATTAATTTAATTTTTATTAACAATTTGGTTATGAAAATTTAGTGTATAGATATACTTTTATTTATAGTTTAAAATTTAGTTGGGAACTAGAACACACACTAAACAATTTTAGTTGTAACTAGAAAAAACACTAACTTATTTAACTGTTTTTCCAAATCTTATATAAACTGCAGAAAATCTGGTGACACTCTCTTGAATTTTTATATTTGTGCAGAACACGCGTTTCGTTGGGGAGCAAAATTTAGTAAATTTTGAAGTTATGTTTTGAATAGAAACGTCAAACGTCATTCTGTCTAAAATGTGAGGTTATGTCAACTGTCACAGAAATTTTTTATATAGTGATAAAGTGTTTAGAATTTAAGTGGTGCATTTAATAATAATTAAATTAATTTGAATGAAATAAAAGTGCAATGGAATTTACTTGATGTTTGGATTTTATGTGGGGAAAGAAGTATTTTATTATTGGATAAGTTTTGGTTTATCTTATTGGGAATGGAAATTAAATATTCATTCTTCTTCTTCTTCTTCTTCTTCGCCTTGGTACCCTAAACGGGTGTCGGGTTAAATATTCATTCATGAATAAAAATTAAAATGGACTTACATCATAGAAGAAACCAGCTACTGTTTATATTTATAAATATTATCCTGTATAATAAATTGTTTTATTTTCACAAAAGATGGTATTTGGGAACATTTCGACCATCTTGATATTTAAGCAGGCAATAATACCAACATTTGCAGTCAACTACTAATACAAGTTAGTATTTTTTATGGCGCCAGTATTTTGGAAAATTTCTTTAAATTAATGTAAGTTAATTTTTTATTTAGTGTAGTTTATTTAATGAAAGAAATATTAATTAACAAAATAAAGGGAATTATACTGCCTTATAATTTCAATTTCTTTTATTACTTGTGTAAATAATTTTAAGAACTTTGTTTCCATTTAGAACTTTTTTTATTTTAATGTTGTTGAATAAATTGTTCATTTGAATTGCTTAAAAGAAATCAAATTTTAATTTATTTATTTCCTTTGTGTGTGGATTTTAACTATGTTTCATAGATATAATTTAGTTGGTGCCCTAATTAAAGCGACCCGCATGAGAAGTCTCCTTTATCTTTGGAGCGTGCTTTCCAAATTGCAATATTAACCGGTGCATTTTTATTCGTTGATAAAGGTAAGTGGTTTGTATTTTGTGTATGTTTTCACATTACTTTTGCCAGAATCTATTTTATCTGTTATTGATTATTATTTATCAATAATGATAAATCAAATTTTGAAATTTATCCATTTATTTTCTTCATCGATTTAAATGGGATGTTCCCAAGTATTTATTTTTATAACCCTAAACACACACATTTGGAACAACTGTATCGATATACATGGTGTATAATCGCTTCACTTACAATACAGTTTTACGTGCATTTTATTTCAAATCTTATCTCCCCTAATCATTTTACAGTTCAGATATTAAAAAGTGCTATAAAGAAAAACATCACGAATCGAATGAATGCCTTTCGTTACGAATTACATTTGGGCTAGGCGTAGCCGCAAAAAGTAAAACTTCTGTTTATGCAAAAACAATTATGCCTTGGAAACATCGGAACGATTAGAAATCAATTATACTTACAATAGTCAAGAACTTCAATATAACCTTAAGGACGTTTAGGTAACAAATATATTCTCTCTATCGTTACAATATTTCCAAGGCATAACTGATTTCTGCAAAAACGGAAGTTTCATTTTTACTTTTTCGGGTTACGAGTTACCACCAAATGTAATCCGTGACCAAAGGTATCAGCCGATTGGTAAATTCTTTCTTTACAGAACTTTCTAGTATCTTTACTGTAAAGTAATTAGGGGAGATAATATTAGGGTTTCGAATAAAATGCACGTAAAACTGTATTGTGCGTGAAGCAATTCTACACCCTGTACCTAGAGTACCTAAATAACTATTACTTTTAATGAAATATAATATAAATACAAAGATTAGTTAAAGTTTCACAAGTTTTATTAATATCTTAACCTGACAATATTGTTTCGATACTTTGTGTCATTATCAAAGGTAGATAAGATTGATAAACAAACACGTTGCTAAGGATAAATACATACATAAAATAGGTAACTAGATACAATACATAACAAAAACAAAATATCTAACACTTCTAATAAAGGAGAATTACTAAGCTCAGTTTGTTCATTCATTAAAGGTACTGTGCGTTTATGTCTGTATATTTCAAAAGCTTCTAAAATGTCTAATTTGTGTTTGTTGTTGCAAAAATGTAAGAATTTAATGTTGTTTTGAGGTGTCATTGGGTGGTTCTGTTCCAAAATGTGTTTGGCATAATTCGATTTTTCTGGATGTTTAAGTCTATAAGAGCGTACGTGTTCTTTGTATCTTATGTCGAAATTTCTAAGTGTTTGTCCAATATAAACCGAGTTACGTTATACAACCAGTAGTATCATATATCAACGCACCTAATCACACCTTGTCCAAGAAACTCAACCATATTATTAATATCATAGGATACAAATCGAAATAATCTGTCAAAAATTCATTAGAATTAGTAGAAAAACTACAGAACATACATCTTCCAAATTATCCATAAATATGTTAGCTAATAGAGGACTCAGAGAATTACCCATAGGTAAACCATCCTTCTGTAAATATATTATATTATTAAAAGTGAAATAATTTTGAGTGATGCAAAGATCAAATAATTGAATTAACTCTAATCTTTTTAGATTTCATTACTTCACACAGAACTTGCACATAAATTACATAATATCCAATTTGACATTTTAGATTTTGATGTTAGAGAAACTGTCAGTCATATTGAATTTCAAAAATACAATACTCAGAAAAAGAAACTGCAAAACCTTACCCAACGAAAACGCTCAATACAAAGTAATTATAATACCCAGAATACGATAAATTTCTATCCACGTTTTATAAACCTATCAGATACACAATTCAATGACAGAGAAACACAATTTCTTAACAAAGGCTTCAAATTTTGTCCTTTTCCAAAATTCACTAACAAAATTAAAGAAATCTTGGCTGTTGAATGTGAAACTATACTCAAAAAAGATCACAACAATTATGCAAAATTCCAAATCTTGAATCTGATAAAAAAAATATCTTTGAAAAGGACAAAACACAGAATAAAACATCTAACCTGTCACTACTTCAATCTATCAGACATAAAATTACAGAAAACAATTTAATTTCTGTTAAAGCAGATAAGGGTAGCACTTTGGTAATCTTTTCGAAAGATGTTTACACCCAAAAGATTAATGATTTTATTAATAAAGAAAATTTAGATGTTTTAAACAAAGATCCTACCACAAAGTTCCAAAAAGAAATAAAACAAGCTTTAGCAAACTGCAATATCTGCTTTAAGGAATTAGAAAAACAACAAATCATACATAAAAACCCACAACTACCGAAACTATATGGACTGATTAAAACACATAAACACAACATGCCTATACGACCAGTAGTATCATATATCAACGCACCTAATCACACCTTGTCCAAGAAACTCAACCATATTATTAACATCATAGGATACAAATCGAAATACTCTGTCAAAAATTCATTAGAATTAGTAGAAAAACTACAGAACATACATCTTCCAGCACATTCAAAACTTGTAAGCTTTGACATTTGTAACATGTTTTCAAAGATTCCACCACAAGTCTGCATTCCTTTGTTAGATAATTTCCTAGTTCATAGTAATGTAGAATTAGTAAAAATATTGGAGTTAATTCAATTATTTGATCTTTGCATCAGTCAAAATTATTTCACTTTTAATAATATAATATATTTACAGAAGGATGGTTTACCTATGGGTAATTCTCTGAGTCCTCTATTAGCTAACATATTTCTGGATAATTTGGAAGATCGAATATTTGAATTAGATCTTTCTAAACACATTATTTTTTGGTTTCGTTACGTTGATGACATTTTAGCTTGTTTTGACAGTTCTTTTGAGGTTATCAATGATTTTTTAATTCTTATTAACAGTCTTCACACAGACATCACGTTTACACTAGAAACAGAACAAAATAGAGCTATTAATTTTTTGGATTTAACTATTACAATTAATACAGACAATGAATTTGATTTTTCCATATACAGAAAACCCACAAGCACAGACGTCACTATACCTAACGATTCATGTCATCATAAAATGCATAAACTAGCGGCTTATAGATCTTTAGTACACCGAGCTTTAACTACTCCAATGAAACATTCACATTTTGATAAAGAAATTTCAATCATCAAACAATTAGCACATGCAAACCATTATAACCATAACAAGATGGACACTTTAATTCAACAAAAAGATTATAGGTTAGCTATCAAAAGAATATTTCCAATTGACACTCAAATACAAGACACAAACTACATATCAATACCATACTTTGGCAAGATATCAAAACAAATTGCAACTATAATAAGAAAAACCACCAGTTACAAAATAACCTATAAAACTAACACCAACACCTTTTCATTTTTATTCAATGCTAAAGACAAAACACAAGATATCATGAAATCCGGCATTTACCGTTTGAATTGTTCTTTTTGTAACTCGGTTTATATTGGCCAAACACTTAGAAATTTCGACATAAGATACAAAGAACACGTACGCTCTTATAGACTTAAACATCCAGACAAATCGAATTATGCCAAACACATTTTGGAACAGAACCACCCAATGACACCTCAAAACAACATTAAATTCTTACATTTTTGCAACAACAAACACAAGAGAAGCTTTTGAAATATACAGACATAAACGCACAGTACCTTTAATGAATGAACAAACTGAGCTTAGTAATTCTCCTTTATTAGAAGTGTTAGATATTTAGTTTTTGTTATGTATTGTATCTAGTTACCTATTTTCTGTATGTATTTATCCTTAGCAACGTGTTTGTTTATCAATCTTATCTACCTTTGATAATGACACAAAGTGTCGAAACAATATTGTCAGGTTAAGATATTAATAAAACTTGTGAAACTTTAACTAATCTTTGTATTTATATTATATTTCATGATTATGGAGTTCCACAAAGTAAGGCTGGAGACAGTAAACGCTATTACTTTTAAACCATTACTTATAAAATCAAGAGTCTGGATATTTAACTTATCGGTCATATTTTGGCTTGTTTGATGTTTTTAAGTTTCTGTCAGTAAAACAACGAAATACGTGATTCAAGCATCAGTTAACGGTGTAAACCCCTTATTATTTTTTATTTTAAGATAATGGGTTCGTTCAAAAAATAAATTTAAATAACATTATGTGCAGTTTTTAAACATACTGTACGTTTTTAAAAATTAGTTTATTATACACTTATACAGGGTAATAGAACAAGTGTGTCTTTCGTTAAATGGAGCATCCTGTATATTTTTCAATAATTGAGTTCCTCATTATTTTCTGATTTTAAATATATTTACTTATGGTATATTCGGCCGAGAAGTTTTAAGTTAATTGTAACACCTGGAAAAATGAAAAACTCGACCCTTCAGGTCTCTTCTTTTACTTACACTTATAAATATATTAAATAAATAAATTTCCGTTTAAAGAACTTACTTCGGTTTCTGAAATTAAAAATAAAATTAAAAGTTGGAATCCAACTACATAACGTGTGTTCTAGACTATGTTTATATAGTATTATATTCAGTGGCGTGCGGTCCATGGAAGCAAGGGAAGCAATGCTTCCCTTGAGAATTTATTAAAAAAAAAACCAATGCTAACAAAAATATTTTTATAAAATTATGGTAATCGTTTATTTAAATTTGTAATATTCAATCAACTTAAAGCTCAACATCAATTCCGTACAGCAAAAAGTATAATTATTAAGAGTACTATTTTAAATTATGGTCATTAAACTTGCACGGAAAGGTAATACCGATTCAAATGTGTTACATACACTGCATATAAGCACTGCTTATAAATGCTCTTCTCTTAGCCTAGGCGTGAATCAGCGAGCGTGGGGTGATATAGTAGACGATGCTGTTTGGCTGGTTAACATTGTTTGGTCGTTATTTTTATTGTGCTTTGTTCCCAAATGTTTATTTATTATAATTTGGTTATTTGTTCGATTTAGTGTTTGTTAAATTTATTGTTACTTAAGTAATGTAAATCTGCGAATGAGACTGTATTTTGTCGCATTTTATTATTTTAATTTACAAGTTGGATTTTTTTAGACAAATAATTCTATTTAGTTTGCTGTATGCAAATTTAAAATTGCATTATCGTCACGACTGCAAATTCAGCTGCTTCTGTGAAAGGTTCGAGTACTGTCGATATAGCCGAATCGGGACGATTTTTTGTTCAGTTTGTAAATTATTAATAAAGAATTTTTCGCATACAGTTTTGGAGAGAAATTACAAATTATTAAGAAAGGCAGATCAAAACTAGAACTTTCAAATTTAACAACAAAGATTAAAACCTGTACCGGTATTTTGCTAAGAAAGACCGGAAAATTGATACGTAGTAGTAGTTTTTTTTTAAATAAAGAATGATAGTCAACAAATTCAATAAGTATAAAGTGTAAAAGTGCTTCTTTGAAAAACTTTTAAGCTTAATAATTATAACACTGTTTTTTATTGATCCAGAGAAGTATCTTGAGGGGGAAATCTTTGGAAAAATAATTGTTTTAATAAATAATAATTAAACAAACATTATTTGTTTCTATTCTATGTAAACTTATTTCTAAATTGCGGAGGGGGATTATTCCCTCCCCGTTAATCCGCGCCTGTACCTAGGTGTTAAGGTGTATTATAATTAAAATCGTGGTTGCTTCCCTATCCTAAATTCTCACCGCACGCCACTGATTATATTGTGAGTGGGTTGCATGGAGGTGGATGGGTTTGTACTGGAATCTTAGTTCCTAGACGGCTTTGATTACCTTTTGATCGCTGCCGGGAACTGATCCTTGTTAATTTTAATCCACTTGTATGCGATCTACCACATGTTAAATGTTCTCCTAGCTTTCCGTCAAAAATTAGTTATAAATCAAACTTTTCCACAAATAAGTCTTCAAGGCTTCGTAGGATGGGCGTATGGAGGTAAGGGAAAGGCTCGAGCAACTGGTCAGTGCTAGTCTCTGAAGAGTTGCTCGGAGGGGAGATTAAAAAAAAACGATGTTACATTTACCGCGATACTTTCTCTCGTTGTAGTTCTTCCGCGATATTTTTAACGTAATATATATTTTCCGCGATATTATTAACCTAATATATTTTTCCGCGATATTTCTAACGTAATATATTTTTCCGCGATATTATCCTATTAATATATTTTTTACGCGATATTTTTAATGTAATATATTTCCTCCGCGATTTCTCCCTAGAACCGTAGTACATACAAGTAGGACCAAAATTAAATATAATAACATACTAAATTACAGAAAATAGAATATTAATAAAAATTGAAATGCAAAATATATTACATACAGGAATATAGTAAAGATTGCAGAAATTTAAAAATACCGAAATACAGTTGCACAGATTAAAAAACAAATAGAAAAATATGGATGTAGCAATTACATTTTTTTTGTAAACGTCGGGATTGATTAACTAGGGAACTTCTGGTGTGCGAAATTTGGTCATACGTGAAAAATAGTACGTAATTATATAGGTAGAACGATCTGAAAATAATGTGAATGTGACGTCAAATGAGGAGACGTGAAAATGACGCCAGAATGTTATCAAAGAAAGTATTACAGATAAATTTGCGCGGGATGTGCTCGAAATCAAATTGATTTTATTGGATGTCACATTTTATGGTTCAGTATAAATAGATCAGTAGGTAGTTCGCTGCTATTCGTTTTCGTTCTGACGTTCTTAATAAGTACGAATGAAAAGCTGCCTTTAAACAAAAACACAGTACCTAGATTTTATTAATACATATGTTGTGGAGTTCAAACTTTTGTATGTAAAATACATATTAATTAACCCTTTATGTTTAGCAAGTTAATTAAAGCTATGTGACGAGAGAGGGATGTTTTTGATTGGCCTAATTATTAATTGTTGTTAACGTTATGGCTTTTGCAAATGACAGTCTAATATTTCATTCCCTCATTAAGCCCCTTTAAATGTTCCACAAAATATAGAACCAAAACAAATTGAAATTGTCAGTTATAAATAAACATCAAAAGAATTTTGTTAAGTGAAATTTTTTATGAAAAGAGGCTAATTCCAAAACTTCGTGCTTCTCGAAAACTTAATTAAATTTAGGCAGGTAAATTTTCCTTTGACTACCTTTAAACGAAAATTGATCCCGTACTCGAGAAGTTTAATGCATACATACTATTTATGCTTTAATAAATTTCCAAAGTTAATGCAGCATAAACAGTAACCGTTTGTTTCAAGACAATTATACAAAACTAACTTGTGCTCGCCTTTCAAATCCACATATTTTGGTCCGACGGGTCTTCAAACCTTTGTTTTACGATAATATCGCATTTATGAGTGGGTCATTTATACAATTTACAAACCTTCATAAAGCCTTCCCCATCCGGTGACATAGGCAGTTCGGCCAACAAAGTTTTCATCAGTGCTGGGAACGCATACTGGTATTATGTTGGGCTGGAACGGTACAGGCTCGTAAAATCTAAGTAGAGCTAGATCATATTCGAAGGTCCTAGGGTCGAACTGGGGATGTGACGCCACTATCTGCACCCTCCTTTCCTGATGAATGTACGGCTCGTTATCTGTAGAAAGATCGTGTTCTCCTAAACGCAAGAGGAGGTCACTTGGAGGAACGCTGCAATGAAAATTCATATTTTCAGAATTACACATTTTTGGCATAATATTTTAACGTATGTAGTAAAAAAGTGAGTTTTAGTTTTTACGATTTCCATTTTACCTGTTGAAATCTCAAAAGTTCCAAGTAATTTTCTTTTGAGTTGATATTTTTTATTTGTTTTGCAGGTTAAACTATATAATGAGAGAATAAAAAAGGGAACTGAGAGGAAAAGCACACAAAGCTCCGGTTGTAACTGGAAAACAAACAGAGGCCAATTAAACGGTTAAAACGGACATGATGAAATAATTTAACAACCAACCCCGTCCCCCCGTTTGAATGTAGATTCTTAGTTTTTTTACGAGAATTTTACCGGGGTGAACGCACAAAGGGAATTCTCAATTTAAAAAGCAAATTAAAATCCATCATAATTTTTATTTCATTATAATGTTTGTGGAACAGAAGCTGCACTCAAAAGATAAATATTCTTTTATTTGGTTTAGAATGAATTAATCATATAAGCTGTTCAGGGAAGTACCGGACTGGCCATTTGGTAATTTGGTTTTGCAAAAATCAGAAGGGCCGGTAGTTTAGTGGGCCAGTCCGGTAATTGATATAAAACCAATATACCAAAAATAGTTTAATTTAAAATACTATACATTAATACGTAATGTATAAAGAAACGCAGTTTTAATATCGAAAAATTTAATATGCATAGATATAATTAAATATTACGTATATGTAAGTACATATTCTTCATAATGGAAGTGGTCCGGCAATGTGTGTAGTTATTATTATACTGTTACTATTAACAGTCAATAATAGTTAACATGAGATTTTTATGGTCTCTACCCAAGCAGCATTTTTAGTCATCGCTACGTACCAGCAACTACCAGTGGAACTATTAAGTTTTTGCCACTAGTCACAAGCACGTAATTGCTACGGTTTTGTTACGTGCCTGGGACCAAAATGGGGAACAATTTTTGGGTAACAGGTACGTGGCGGCGTAGTAATTGCTACTTTCGTGGAACTTCTTTTCTCTTTGACACATCGTGTCGCGTGGTTGCTCTCTCTTGCTCTTGCAACTTAACAAATATTCTATCATTTTCTATACTATACTATAATGCTGGATCGTGTCACAAAATGAATTACTAGTTTATTTGTAATACGTACTTAATACAAAGAGCGATGAAATGTTTGATTATTTTGTCATTCCAGTACACCAAAATTATAAACCATTGCAACTTTTCTGTTAAATGTGATGATGATAGATCGAAAAATAACAACGCGCCTTCTTTAAATATATTTTTTAGTAAAAAAATGTCTAATAAAATATGATAAATATACACGAAATACTTATAAGTTGATACACATGATAGAAACCATTTTTATATTATTCCTGTTATGTTCTTTTATGTGTTTAAATTAAATGTGTTAGAAAGGGTCGTGACGGTATCGACAGTCTTCACCTCGACTACATGTTCCATTACGGTAGAAATAACAGTCTACACTCTTTATTATTGATGTGGGCTGGGGATCGAAGCTACAGACTAAGATCTTCACATCCGTGTCTCTAAAGATAACTTCCAGCAGGTTTCGAACGATTCTCCAATCCAACTGGTCCCGCCCACAGCCGAGTTTGGGAACTGCCAATTTGTTAATACCCCTGGTAAGCAACTCGGTCCTCAAATCCTATAATGCCCTCCACAAGTCGTAACTCGGTTTCTGGTAGTAAAGATGCTTGGTTACCAAGTAGTAAATGTAGCGGTCATGATCAGGCAAGTGTAAGGCTTTGCCAACAGAGGGATTCTGATCTCGAAGTTCATCCAGCCGTCCAAATTTATTTCTAAACACTACTGCGATCCCCCTGGACATGCGGAGATCTTCGGAGACACAGTGGGCAATGGAATAATCACCCGGGACCCGGAAGAGGTCTTGTTGCATCTCGGTCGTGACTCCGAATCGGGCTTTTCTAGTTCCGGAAAACGCATCCATAAATTCTCTAAAGGTTGGCTGATCATCTTCAAGCCTTACGGTATTGACAGCCACCTCAGCATCATCTTCTCGATCCGGGACTACGTTATTGTTTCCCTCATAGTGCGCCAGACGATTGGAGTGTACCACCTTTGGTTTCCCTCTTGGCAATTTCTGGATGCGATAAATCAAGTAATTTATTCGTGTCTTCACCTGGTATGGGCCCTCCCAATTCCGCTGTAACTTTGGAGAATAACCACGACGTCTTTGCGGTTTGTATAACCAGACAAGCTCTCCAGGTTGAGACCCTCCTTCTTGGGCTCTCACATCGTACGTAGCCTTCATCCGATAACTCGCGATTCGACTATTGTTTCGGGTTCGGTCTTGAATATCCTCCAACTTCTTCTTTAAGTTGATGACATAATCATTCCCGGCTACCTCCTGCTCTATAGGTGGGGATCCATATTCCGGATCACACGGTAACCGTAACTCGCGTCCAAACATCACAGACGCTGGTGACTGGCCGGTTGTTTCGTGGACCGATGCACGATAAGCCATCAGGAACAGATGCAGGTATTGGTCCCAGTCTCGTTGATGATCGGAGACGACCTTGGCCAAATATTTGCCCATTGTCCGATTCATGCGTTCTACCATTCCATCGGACTGCGGATGTAACGGTGTGGTCCGAGTCTTGCGAATGCCTAACAATCGACAGACTTCTCCAAAGAGTACAGACTCAAAATTGCGGCCTTGATCCGAATGCAGCTCCATGGACACTCCGAAGCGACTGAAAAACTCTTTGACTAGTACGTCAGCAACGGTCGCAGCTTCCTAGTTTGGTAGGGCATATGCTTCTGGCCATTTGGTAAAATAGTCCATTGCCACTAAGATGTATTTATTCCCATCGTCGGTTTCGGGAAATGGTCCGGCAATATCTATAGCTATTCTTTCCAGAGGACTACCCACATTGTACTGCCTCATAGGTGCTCTTCGTTTCCCCAAGGGTCCGTTACCAGTGGCACATAGTTCGCATTTTCGGCACCACTCCTTCACGTCTTCTTTACAGTTGACCCAATAAAAACGCTTCCTAACTTTCTCCAAAGTCTTTTTCACACCGAAGTGTCCTCCTGAGGCACCGTCATGGAGATGTCGCAATACTGTAGCCACTCGGCTTCTTGGAACCATGAACTGAGACCTAATGGTGGTGCCATCTTCACTCTTCAGTACTCGCTTCAGGAGATCGTCTTCCACCTTCAAGGACTCCCATTGGGCCCAATATGCTTTGAGCGTTCTGTTGAAAGGGCTGCCCAGGCAGGCCTTTCTCCCACGCGCTTCCATTCCAGTACCATTTTTAGTTCGGGATCAGCCTCCTGCTGCCGTTGCAATTCTTCCGGCAACCAATTGTCGTTGACAATGGCAGTTCTTAATACTTGGCAAACCCTCTCTTCCAAACGAGAGCAATGACGGCAATCCGTTGGACAGGGTCTTCTTGAAAGAGCATCGGCATTTCGATGACTAGTGCCCGCTCGATGTTCTGTGTCAAAGTCGTATCCTTGTAATCGTTCGATCCACCTTGCGACCTGGCCTTCAGGATTACGGAATTGTAGAAGCCATTTTAACGCTGCATGGTCCGTCCTCAATAAAAACTTCCGTCCGTACAAGTATTTGTAGAAGTACTCAACGGACTTCACTACAGCCAATAATTCTTTTCTGGTCACACAATAATTCCTTTCGGCTTTCGACAAAACCTTACTAAAATAGCCGATGACCTTTTCTTGTCCATCCTGTATCTGAGAAAGTACACCCCCAATGGCCAGGTTACTTGCATCTGTGTCAAGTATGAATTTCCCTTCTGTCCGTGGGTAGCTCAATATTGGCGCTGTTGTCAAGGCACGCTTCAGCTGTTGGAAAGCTGTTTCGCACTCTCCGCTCCAAACATACTCGCGCTCATCTTCAGTTAACCTTGTCAGGGGCTTCGCTATATTGGCAAACCCAGGAACGAAACGCCTGTAGTAGGTACATAACTCAAGAAAACTACGAACTTGGTGTTTATCTTTCGGTGTTGGCCACTCTTGGACTGCACGGACTTTGTCGGGGTCGGCTGCCACTCC
The DNA here is from genome assembly GCA_929113105.1 of Agrypnus murinus. NCBI lineage: Eukaryota > Metazoa > Arthropoda > Insecta > Coleoptera > Elateridae > Agrypnus > Agrypnus murinus. The sequence continues at coordinate 2,823,535 of OV816026.1, read as the reverse complement.
ATTTCGTGATACGACATGCCCGAGATATTTCACCTCCCTTCGGGATATCTGGCACTTTTTCGGACTCAATTTCAGGTTGGCTGCACGCAGTCTCCGGAACACTTCCTCCAGATTTTCCAGATGTTCACTGAATGATGTTCCAACTACGATCACGCCATCTAGATAGACCAGGCAAGTCTTCCACGACAACCCCCTCAGGATGGTCTCCATTAGACGCTCAAAGGTGGCCGGAGCGTTACATAGACCGAAAGGCATAACCGTAAACTGCCATAGTCCGGAACCAATAGTGAACGCGGTCTTCTCCCGGTCTTCAGGTTCCATTTGAACTTGCCAATAACCACTCTTCAAGTCCAAAGTCGAAAACCAGCGTGAACCAGACAGGGTATCTAACGTATCGTCGATGCGTGGTAAGGGATAGCTGGATGGCTCGATGACCCCTTGTTCTTCCATATCTGGGGCATTCCAAATGCAACGCTTAAAATATCTCAAGACTTTGTATGTATTATGCTCTAAGCAATTAAATTCAACATTCGTTTTTAATAAAACTGAAACGGGAACAGACACATTAGGAGCACACTCTCTTAAAGAGCTAATCATATGCGACAGCCTTTTCTAGTGATATTTTCAGAAATATCATAATTCTGTCAGGATCAGGTGTTACGATGCAGATTCTATGCTTCAATGCAGCGGTTAGATGAATGAAACCTCCAGCTTCAGCTTGAGGTTTCGAAGGTCTTTAAATTTTAAAAGTTCATCCATTTGACGTTTTAAAATTCTAAAGGCTAGACTTTTAGAGATGCAGTTCTGAAGGGCATTTTTTTGTCGTGCAAATCTAATTCTCGCACTAATAAGTATCTTTAATTCGTTCTTTTGAAATTCTCTCTTTATCTAACAACTAATTTAATTGGGTTTATAAAATACGTCAGTTTTTACAATAAAACTCGAAAACCCCCTTTTGCCGACAGTAGAAGTCATCAAGGAAGCCTTCCGTAGTCGACTGGTATAGACTCTGTTTCTCAATCAGAATGATGTGCGTTCAAATCTTGTTGCGTCTGACTTTTACAAATTTTGTAACGCTTTTCAGAATTTTTGATGAGCCTTCATACTAGTGTAACGTTAATTATTTACAGGAATCTTGCTTTCGTCGTGAACAACGCCATGTCGAAAAACTTATGAAAACATGAACAATATCAACGATGTCATCGCAACCATGTTAGATTTCTTCATGTTATATAATTTAATATTTTTTTAAATTAAAAACTTACAGGATTTAATAATAATTTAATATCACAGGGAAGAAGGGGGACGTAGCGGCAGCTTGGAGCTGAATTTGTACGTTTCGCGTAGAATCGCTTTATTATTATTAGAGAAACTTTTAATTGCACTTATAAATAATTTTTATTTAATAAGGTGAAACTTTACTCTAAATTAGTACCGTTATCTGAATGTCCGTAAACTCTTGTGTGTGACAATCAACATAATTTTCCCTGTGGTCTTTAAGTTTAGTTTTTTTTTTGCCGTTTAAATACTTTAGAAGGGGCAATTTCTTTTTCCATTCAATGCACAGAAACTGCGATAATTCTCTTCCAAAATAACGAGGAAGATTTTCCCATCTAGAGAAGAAAACTTTTTCAACACAAGTGTTTGGCAGTTAATTTTCGAATTAGCAAATTTTTAGCAAGTTTAGAAGCGCGGTAGCGAACGTGTTAATTAGATGAGAATAACAATATTTTCAATGACGTAATATAAGATCTGATTAATTTGTTAATTATCTCATTGCGTGAATAATTGTACTACAATGTTCGTTTCATAGAATTATCAAGTAATTAGAGTTTTTCTAGCGTTTCACACGATTCACAAAAAAAAGATTGCATATAAAATATGCAAGAAGTTATTCATTAACCGTTTAGATTACCAAGCTCCTTTACTTACATGTGCTACCAAAGGGTGCATTTGCACCCCAAGTACTTATTCTTTAGCAATTACTAAATTGTAGTATAGAATGTAAAATATTCTTCTAATTGAGATGTAGGAAAGTCAGAATTAAGAACAATAATACTTTTTAAGCGAAAAAACCATCGTAACGTGCAATTGTATCGAAAGAGATCGTAATACAAACTAATTATCCTTGTTACACCTTTGGCAACTGAATTTTTTACAGCATGTTCCATGCAAATAAAATGTTTGCAATTTTATTTTTATAATTGCATTGATTAGCAGTTTTGACCATACCAAATTACTTTTTGCTAAATACATATGCTTTCGGATATCAGAATTTTGGGATTCTCTTTCATCAGAATCGTTAACTCGTTTAACTTAACTGAAAATAGCGAATTTTCTCGAAACTAAATACATTTTGAAAATACTACCAGGCAAATATTACATAAAAATGAATTATTTATAGCTACTAAAACGTTCATGTTGCTAAAAATACCTTAAAGACTTTTTTAAATAAAAAAAACTATCGTTGAGGTGCATTAGCTCCCGCTTAGCAATTTAAGGATTAAATAAAAAGATATCTCTAAAGAACTTTAAATCACCTAAAAGTCATTAAAAGTCCGATTTCTATTTAGATCAATTCAATAATAGATAACTAAAATACATTAGAATTTACTTTCTAAAATGGACATTGCAGATTGAATTATATAGTTTAAGGCTTTTGCAGGTAATGAGATTAAGCCCGATATAATACAGAGGCAACTGTCTTTCGACGCGTTATGTTAAAATGGCATTCGAAGTACGCTTAGCTGGATTAATATCAGTAAAAGTTAAGTTTTTACTTCCTTTTCATGATATTATCGCAGATTATATGCGCGTTCATATGTAATGACTATGAGCCTTCCACATGGCGTGGGTATTGTCTCAATAAAATTAATAACCAGTTTATTATTATTAAACATTATAATTTATATCAGTCTATGTAAACCCACCTACACCACACCTAAACCAGAAAAACGACAATACAATAGAGTAAGAAACAATATTGCAGAAGTTATTAACAGTAGCATTATTGGTGTTAATGTGGTTAGTCATTTAAATACATCATTCATAATATCTAAACAAATTAAACTGGCATTATGTTCGGAGAACTGATCGTAAAAGAACTAGTTAAATTAATCTTTATTAATAGAAAATTATGATAATCTGATTTTTATCTTAATATTAAGACAGGTAATTTGTTATTTACATAATTATAAGAAACTCATAAAGTAAGATATAATGACCTTAAAAACAATAAACAATAGGCTGACTCGTTTGCACGTCGAAGATTTGTCATACTGGAGGTTTTTAAGATGTATTGTTATGCATAATTTTAAGTCTTAAACATTTAAAAATGTATCATTCCTCCCACATCATTTTTTACAACACTTGCAAGACAAAAGAAAGTTGAATAATTGAATAACATATAATGCACCATTTTGAACTGAAGATGAAGGGAAACAACGCAACGGGGGCATCACTCATAAGAATTATAACAATTGCAATAATACTTAGAACTACAGCGAGAATGATGATTAAGTAAACGACTATCGTGACGACAAGTGACATACAGTGCTTATTAAGCACTAATGCAAGTAATTATTAATTCAATTAAAGAAATTTAGTGCAGATCCATTTTTATTGAATATGTAAATAAACACAATCGAATTCTAAAAAATACATTTTTTCTATCTAAAAAATTACATCTAAAACAAAAAAAGTCTTCCAATAAAATTAAAACAACCTGGAAAATTATTAAAAATGAAAGTGGAAAGCAAAATATTACTCACATTTAAGTGTATTTTACTTGCACCCCTAACAGAGATATTGAATTCGTCACTTCTGTCAGGAATATTTCCAACTAAAGTTAAATTAGCAATAGTTAAGCCTTTATATAAGAAAGGAGAAAAAACCTATAAGAGAAATTTAAGACCTATATCATTATTATCAAAAATGGTCCCAAAAACTTTAGAAAAAATTGTAGTTAATAGATTAAACCAATATTTAACTAAAAATAAAATACTAAATGAATCTCAGTTTGGATTTTAAACAAACAAAAATACAATTGCGGCAATAACACATTACGTAGAAAAAGTCCAACAGAATTTAGATAACAACTTGAATACACTAGGAATTTTTTGTTATTTATCAAAAGCTTTCGATTGTGTTGATCATAAACCTTTATTATCAAAATTAGAATACTACGGTATAAGAGGAACGGCCCTTAATTGGTTTCAATCGTATTTAAGACGTCAGAAAGACGTCAGCTGGTTGAGGTTAAACAATGCAATAACGGACAGATACTTACTTATCGGTCTGAACCAGCATTTATTAAATGCGGTGTACCCCAAGGAAGTAATCTCGGCCCGGTGTTGTTTCTGATATATGTTAACGATCCAGTATTAGAGACTGTGACTCAACTATTTTCGTAGATACCACAAATGTTTTAATAAAGAATAATAGTATCAGAGATTTAGAAAACAATGCAAACATAATAGCTAATAATATGCAAAAATGGTTTAAAGCAAACAGATTAGTGTTGAATTGTGACCAAACATTTAACATAATATTTTATTCAATTTGAACCAATAAAGAAAACCTAGAAATTCATATAGACAACAACACTATAACATCTGTAAAAATGCTACAAATTTTCTAGGGGTTACGATAGATGAATCAGTTGTGTGGTCATCGCATATTACTGCTTTATCGAAGGGTCTGGTATCAGCGCTCTATGCACTGAATACACTTAGTAAATGGCTTGACTTTAAAAATCACGTATTATGCATATTTTGAAATCATTATGTCATACGGAATAGAAGTTTGGGGAAACTCAAAAGACGTTGAGGTAATCTTTAAATTGCAGAAATGCGCAGTCAGGATATTGTGTAATCTAAAACATCGCGAATCGTGTAGAACAGCTTTTAAAGACAGACAAATACTTTGACAAATTTATACATCTACAAAATATCTCAACACATACATAAAAACTACCTAAATTACCTCGACAACTTGATATACATTGTTACAGGACTAGGACAAAAACTTTACTAAGACTATGTAAAGCAAATAAATTATGTTTCCAGAAAAGAGCAATTATTTATCAAGGTATTAAGATCTATAACAAACTACCAACTGAATAACAAACATTAATTCAAGTAAAAAGTTTAAAACGGCACTAAAACAGTGGCTAAAGTCAAACCTCTTTTATAATTTAAATGAATTCTTTAATAATACGAAAAACATGTTTTCAACAAATTTTTTAATGCAGCCCACCGACTCCTGTACTTCCCCCATCCTTTAACCAGGGTTCAAAGAATTAAATTATTTATTGTTATTTGTTTTAGTATGAAATATTTATATATGTTTTGTAGGCATGTATATAATAATTAATGTAACAATTATTTTGTTCTTTTTGGGGAAATAAATTTATTATTATTATTATTAATTCAAACATCATCAAAACCATCAACAGTGGAAAAGCATGTACTAAGACTTGTAGCTTACTTTTTGAGATATAACGAACTAAATGAATTAATCCTATTAGTATCGCTTGCTGGGTGAATTAGTATTATAAATTCATTTAATTCCTTTATATCGAAAAGTGAGCTTTGCACTAAAACATTATAAAACTTTCAAAAAAAATTGTAGAATAGGCTTTTACACTTTTAGTGTATTTTGAATGACAATGCAGTGGTTACGGAGAAAAACGGGAATTAATAACAATGTATAGTAAAGACGAAAAACGCGTAGCCATTAGTATTTGTACGTCCTTCAAGCGCCTGGCAGGGTAGACCAGCCACCGCAGTTCAAGTATTTATTTTTTATTGATAATTTTGCTGTTTATAATTTTTAGTTTTTTATATACTATTTTCAAATTTAAATTAGTTGTTGAGCGAATTCAGTTGTTTTATCCCAACTCATAAATAGCGTCGGTATGTAGTGTAGATCATTTATTCTATCTTGTTTGAAGTCGTTCTCTTTGTTCAGCGTTTGGAGAAGATCAAATCCGCCACAGTTTAGTTACATGGATCTATAACAAATACCCAAACGTTCCCAGATTTAACAAAACCAAACTTAATTACTGTAGCCTGAACTGCATAGCTAACTACGATAAATCAATCAGACTGAACACAGAACTTTACTATCTAGATAGTAAGTTATCATCTAAATTAAATATTCTACAAACTCCGTTTCGACCTTATTTGATTTTAATCTAATTCAATTCCGTATTTTAGCATGAAATAAAACAATGTTAGGTTAGCCAAATAAGCAATATTAATAAAATAAACTTACTTATCAACACAGTGGGCAGCAGTAATAGCCCAGTTTTCATTTAATAGGGCCGCTCCACATTTATGTAGGTAGGTAGATGTTCTCCACTGTCTCAGAGATATTTGCCACGGCCATTTCCCGAACGTAGCACTCTCGCCTCCTACTATCCTGGCTTCGGGATACATCCTCCTTCCGCATACTGTTGCCAATAAAAGGGTGGAATTTAACATCACCATCATAAACAACAACATGAGAAAAGTTTACACTTTAGGAAATTTTAAAGGTGTGATATAGTGAGGCTTTTAGAATATTTTAGGCGGACCGCAGCGAATGAATTATTTTCGTACTTTTGCTCGCTTAAAAAAAAGATTTTTTTACATTTGTTAAAACGGTTAATTTGCAGTATATCAAATTTTATCGACGCATTACAATAATTTATACCTCCATAAACTCAAAAAGTTTTTGCCACTAATAATAATTTACCAAAACGTAAACCTCCACAATTACACACTTGATGGTCGCTAAAGCACGAACTGTTTTATTACAGTTCAAAAAACGAAGAAGTAAGCAGGATGAGGAACGAAAATTTTCGTTTGAGGCATCGTTAAATTTTTAAGTGCACTTTTAAATCGCGATGAAACTAAACAAGCGCATCACAAAAATGGTAATAATTCCAGGAGCGCCAGGCCCTAAATCTTAGTTTTTGTTCACTGTTGTGGATGGACGTAAAAACGTCTGTTCGTCTGAGCACTGATTGAAGACTAAATGCAGACTTGTTCTGAATTGTTTTATTTTTCGTGTATTAAAGCTGTACGGTAGCCAGAAGGTTTTATCTTACCTTGAAAGTTCATGAACCGGACCAGAGAGTGACTTAATAGAATATTTATTTATTTTGATGTTAACGGAAGTATAGCAGAAAGAACAGCAGTCAGTCTTTTTATTGTGTAATTACAGTATTTTGAATGTAAAGGCTGTTAAATTACATAGTAAAATGTTTGCCATTTATCTACGTCTATTCTTTTTATGAGTCTTTTTTGCCGATACAAGGTTTATTTATAGACTCATTGAAATACAAACAAAATACTTTTCTTATATACATTTAATCATCATAATAAAGCTCTTTAAAGCCGGCTCTGTAAACTCATAATGCGAAACAAAATTATTCTTGTATATAGCATTTCATTATCTTGTTCTGGTAAAATGGTAATATAGTCTAAAATTCTCATGTTATGAATTTATTGACCTCAAGTTAAGTCTAGGTCAAGTTTGTAAAATTTTAATTTCAACCTTACATTTAGAATTTTACTATGTTAACATTTTATGGGGTTTATTAGATTAAGGCAGCGTACAAAATAAATTACGATGAAGTAATATTTTTAAAATGAACCTGACAGTCAATAATGGAGATATTAAATAAAGAACCATCTTCTATTCAGGAAAACCTTTGTTGTCAAAATCATCAAGTAAATTCCGAAAGAGTACAGGTTGGGTAAATCACATCCTACGTATAAGAAGCACTAGAAGAATAAAAGTATGGAGACATGGAAATATAGAAGTTTTAAAAAAATGATACGAATGTGCAGAAGTCAGAAAGTACAAAAGTGTGCACGTAGGGAAATATGAATATGGTATGAGTTTATGAAAGTAAGAATGGTTATTCCATGCATTCCATATTCGGAATGTATGACCGTACAGATTTACTTGTATGAAAGTATGGAAGCCGACAACGAAGTGCAAAATTACTCCAGCATGGGTGTACGGTACTATTAATGTTTACAGAAGTACGTAATTTATTGTAGAAACAAAATTACGGAAGTTAATGAAAGTATGGGAAATATTGGAGGTAAAGTGTGCAAGTATGAATTAATACGTATAAGTATAAAAGGATAGAAGCACAACGATGTATCAAAACGTTTGAAAGTATTGAACTACAAGATGTATGGAAGTTCAGTGGAAGCAGATAACAATGAAAGTACAGATACGGCAATATAGAAATACGAATAATATAAATATTATGTGAAGCCGTTGCTTCCCTTTCAAATTTTATATTGAATTGAATTTGATATTCTATTCTTTGTGAATTTACTGGTTTACCATCTTCCGATAAATACTCAACTACTACCTATATGTGGACACACAGTGTTACCTACATCTTCTATACTTCGTAAATCCACAACAATGGGAAGTTTATCTGATTCAATTAACAACCCGGTATTGTGAGTTTTATAACGAGAAAACTTAATTGTACCAGTCCTGCGTTCAATAGACCATTGACGTTCCCACACGCATTGTACACTGGTGAAGTACCTATAGCAGTGGAAACAGAGGTTGAGGTTATGTAGAGATTGAGGGTGCGGCTTTGGACAAGTGGTCTATAAAGGGATTGGCTTATAAAGGGTGTGGTCTATGAGACAAGTGGTCTATAAAGGGTGTGGTCTATGAGACAAGTAGTCTATAAAGGGATGTGGCTTATAAAGGGTGTGGCCTGAAGAGGGGGAAAGTGAAAGGAGGTCAAATGAAAGGTCAAGGTTGTGTGGCTCCACAGTACTCATTCTTACCCTACTAAGATGCATTGCCGAATATAGATAAATTATATAAACAAATACACAACTTCAAATTTCGCATATTCAAGCTCAAACAAAATTTTCAAATATTTTTCGAGTGATACCCTTCCGATAGTCAGATAATTTTTGGATAATCGGATAATTTTCGAATAATCGGAAAAATACCTTCAGATATTCGAATATATTCGACCCGATCCATATTCGACCCAATCTGTGTCCAATTTCGGTTATCGAGATCATTACAACAGTACGTTGCTATCAAACACGTTTGAAACTGTGAAAGTATGGAGGCACGAACTATGGACGTTCGGAAGCATGAAAGTACGTAATTATGAAAATACTGAAACATTACGCGCAGAATAAAATCAAGCGTAAGAATAGAAGTCCTATGGTATCAATTACAATGGGAATTGCAATTGAAATTGGGAAAATGTTATATAGTACTACCAAAAGAATAGAAGTATACTTTGGTACATTAAGTATAAAATTAAAGAACTATCGAAGTAAAAATTACGAAAGTCTGAATTACAAAAATATGAATGTATGGAACTGTAATATTACCAAAGTGCAATAACCCCACAGAAGTAAGGGTATTGTAAGTACAGAATTATAGAACTATGGAAGTAGGAATTTGTAAAACTTCGTAGTAAAAGTATGTGAAATATAAAATAAAGGTAAGAATATTCAAGTGTGTAGCTATTAAAGAATTGTGAAGATGCGGAAGTACATTCATAAGTAAGTATGTACAAAAGTACGTGAAGAAGTACGAAACCACAGAAGTGTACAGAAGATTACGGATGAACAATATTTCATTTTCAAGAAACGACGTAATTGTGAGTTTTAATCAACTAACTTTTTATTTCATTCAATATTGCTATATTCGCTCAAATATTGCAGGTTTCCATACATCGCAAGATTCAAGTTTTCAAGAAGCTTTCACTTTAGTTCAACAGTGGACGGCGAAAGCACTAGCACTTATGGACCAGGATTTCAAAATGTAGATTAATAGTTGTTCAGTTTCTAATTTCAATGTTTATATTAAACATTCGAGTTTCAGACTTCTGTCTGACCCTAGCATCTCCAATCTCAGCAATGCAAAAGTTGAATTAACCTGAGTAACCTCATTTAAAAAAATTTAGATTTTTCAAATTTCGCTGCCTTAAACTTTTTTGTTAAATTTTTAGTTAACGAGTTTTAAAAACCTGCATTTTAATACTTAAAAGAAAGTTTAGACATTCATACGTCCGAGAAACTCTCAATTTCGATGTCTCAGAATACTGTAGAGTCAAAAGATTAATAACAGCTTTGTGAGAAAGTCAGAAATTTTAGAGTCAGAGTCTCTAGAGAGGCATACAAGAAATTAAATGTTCTCTTTAGACGTCTATGATATTCAATATTTTGTTATTGGCTAATTTTTCACCAACACTCAGGATTTTTGTTAAAATTTATTAAAACTTTTATCGATGCGGTAGTGTAACTTTTAAAAGTTGTGTACCTCAAGAGCATAAGCCTTCACTAAATATAAATCACACCTTCAAATCATCATACCAATTAAATTACAAATTTAAATTAAAACGGTTAATTAATTTTAGATGTTATTCAAATTACCATCGGTAAAGTCTGACATGTTAACGCCGCCGCCGCCGCTCGTTTCCGTCGTTGAAATGGCATCTATTAAGTTAGCAATTGTACTGGTGACGACTGGAAGCGTAGAAATGGTGCTTATTGTAGTTGTTGAACTGTTAACTGTAGCTTCTGAAGTAGTGATGCTGCTGCTGCTCTTTTCGGTAGAAGAAGAATCGTTGAAAGGAACAGCCTCGGCGGTCGGAGTGGAAATGGCTTCAAGAGGCTTTTGAGTTGATGTTGTAGTAGTTTGATTATTATAGTGTATCGTAGTATTATTCATCGGTAGTGAGCTCGTTGTTGTTGTTGATGATGATGGTGTTGAGGTTGTATCTCCAGGAGGCAGGGTCGTGAGACTTGGCAATAGAACCCATCCATCTGGCGTTGTAATTGGAACCCATTCTTAAAAAAGATCAATATATAATTATACATTAAAACGTAACAAGTTATAAATCTAGAAATGGTATAGTGTTACAGATGTTAAGCGAGAGAGAATATTAATAGTAAATTGTTGTTAGTTTCGTTGAGTGAGAATCTCAATAAAGATATGATTAAAGTTTAGTTTTGTTCAAAGCGAGAAATGAAAAATATTAACTATATTTTAATTTTAATTTTAATGTATATTTTAATTTTAATTTTAATGTATATTTTAATTAAAAAATGCTTTAAAAAAACTAAAAAAGGCTTCAATAAGGCAAGCGTTTTTCTATAGTATAAACAGAGTAGTCGGTTGAAAAACAAACTTCAGAATGTGATAGAGCGAATAGGGCGAATATTAAATAAAAATGAATTTGGTGATCGCTTGTACTTAAAGTATATTTTGGTAAAGAAGGTGTGCAATATATGCGAATTGAAAATCCCTAATATCTTTTTACATATGACATAATATGTATTTTCTTCTGGTACAATTAAAATCAATTTCTTTAACTAAAGGAATAATTTCCCTTAATTACTTTTAACAGTAGACTCATTAGTATGTAATATAAAATACATTATGATATTCTCACAATTCTAAATGATGTAACGACATTTATGGTTTCGTGGTATTAATAACAGATAAGTTCAAGTGTCGATCGATCAACTTTTAAGATAGCAGTTAGCGAGGGTCGTTGGTAATTTCCTCCTTTATTTTATAAGTCTCGACAATCAATAGCTGATTAACTGAAAGGTCTATCTCGGTATTACATTTAATGCAAATATTTGTTCTTTTCCTTAAATAATTGATAATAATAATCGCTAAAAATATTAAAAATTATCTAAAATGAAACTACATACACCGGGTGTCTCTCGCCATGTTCTCACACTAATAGAATTTCTATTAATCGATTTGAATAAACATTTAAAAGGTTGAAATACAGCATGATCCGGAATTATTGGATGCCTATATGATATGATATTGACAGAGTTTCAGTTTTACTGAAAGTGACATCAACTTTTTTGTTTTAAACGGAACACTCTGTATATCTTGACATCTTTCTATTCTACAGATCATTCTGAGTACGAATAGGTGACATTTGTTAATTTTTGCTGCCATGGTTAATTAAAGATGGATTTTTTTACCTATCGGATCTAGAAGATTACGAATCACTTTATTTGCTGCATTTTAGTTCTTCAATGCAGTGCTACTCATATTTTTCAATTGAGACCTTATTTTTCATTTACTTAGTTGCACGGAGAATTTTATTATTAATTCAACGCTACCACACATTCCAATTCCATAGTTATCTTTAAAAATTTGTCTGATAACTTATCTGCAGTCATTAAGAGAAAACTCAAGATTTGATAAAAAATAGATGAATTACTACCTTTTACCATAGTTTTATTACCATAATTTTTAACATTTGGCTACTTTTACTATAAATACTTAAATAAATAAAGCCGTTTTGCACCATAAATGTTTTTTAAAATATAAACCCATAATGAAATGAGTGGATATCGCAAGTTAGACTGTTTCGAATTTGTTGCATTCTCATCAGCTGGAGCTATCATCTGTGAAACCGAATAACAACCTATAGAGGTTTTATACGTTTCATTCTAAACGTTTCGCATTAGTTACATTTTGGTACTAGAATGTTATTCATTGGCTAGCATATATGCCGAGATGATGCGTGTGGATTTCACAGGTGTTTAGCTCCAGCTGATGAGAGTACAACAAAACTCGAAACAGTCTGTCCTGGAGTATCGCTTGTGAATTCCACACATTTCATCGTTATTATGGCTTTAATTCGTCTTGTTATACATCTTTTATATTTTAAATTTAAAGGCCACTACTACATAGTATTTTCTAGTTTACTATAAATTTTTATGTTTTACGTATCAACATAGGTAAATAATTAATATAAATTAAGAAATTAATAATGCTTCAAAATGTTAAGGTAACCTAAAACATATGTTTGATGTGTTCACGATTCTGTCGGCACATCTTTATTCGCGCCCCGAATAATCACCGAAAGCTCCTCAACATTCTTGGAGTGATTCGGGCAATGGCTTCTCTAGTTCTTTACTCTAGAACTTCAAGATTTTGCGCTGCCCCATTGCAGAACACTTGATTCCTTCAAGAAGGGCCTAATTCAAGTGTAGTAAGGTCAGGTGACCTAGCTGGCCATCTGATGATGGCCAGGTCCTGAATCTAAAAGAACATGCGTATTACTTCTTATCTAATATTGACAGAAGAGAGAACAATAAATTATAGCGATAATATCGCTTGACTTGTAGAGATGTCCTTAACCAACTTATACTATTAAATCATTAAAATATTATGAGAGATATTGACAAACATTACATACTTACATACTTGGAACTTAATTGTTATTCAATCAAAGTTCAAAATTTTTGATAAAAAAATCAAGTTGCCATGTAACAATTGACTTGGCGTGAGAATTATGACAATTCTTCGTAGAGAACAGAGAACTATTTCTATTAACACTTGGAATCTTGATTGTTATTCGATTTTTGTTTTAAAACTTTAAACGCAATTATGTCAATACTTTCTTAATACAGTATCATACTTTTTTAGCATACCTATTTAATTTTATAATTTCATTATTTTCCAAATCCGTCATGGAAGATTAGGGTTTCAATTTAAAAAATTTTGCTATCGCCATAACTCATAAACAAAAGACAATCTAGAAATAACAGTTATACTAAAATATGCTTCATAGTAGTACTACAGAGGGGTCTCTGAGCCAATCGACACCTAGGGTCGTTGCTAATTACGTTTGCAACGCAGATGATATACGTCGTAAGCGTATTAAAATTGCGCATAATTAGCATATGTGAATTGTTGTTTAATGTCAATAGTAAGTGAGTAATTAATGAAAATGTAAATTCTCTGTCTCACTCCTGCGTTCAAAAATGACAGGTGGGTGATTAACGGTCTAGAACGTCTAGACCAAAAAGGGTAAAAAGTCAATTAAGGAATGAATTTCGACAATTAATTTTTAAGAAGATGCGAAAGTCAATTAGTCAACCCCTTCTATAAGAGGATTTTTTTATATTATAGATCTGTCATGGAACTCAGGAGTGAGACAGAAAATTTACATTTCTAATAATTACACACTTACTATTGGTATTACAACAATTCACATACGCAGATTATGTGCCATTTCATTACACAAAGCTTTTTGAAATGTTTATATTAATTGTTTTAATTGCTCAGTAATAAAAGTGGTACAGATGATGATGAGATGATGATCCATAAATGGTTAGAGCTATCTGATGAGCAATGTTCCGAAGATCATATAAAAAGCCACCTAAAGCAACTTTATCATTAATTAAAATAGAATTTACTAACCTGGTGTTAATGTAGTAGCAGGCCTTATTGTCGTTTCTTCATCGATTATAGCCCATGTTATCAATGATGAGTTTGGTTCTTCCGTTGTTGGTGGTGGTTGCAACGGCTTAGCCTGTTCAATCTCATTAGTTGCTGGATTTCCATTAACCGTTCCTAATCCTGAGCTCACTACAGGTAAATCATTACTTTGTGTTGTTGATGCATTAACTGGTAGCGCACTTGTAGAAAGAACAAGCTTTTCTGTAGTTGATGAAGTTAATGATGCTACCTTTGTACTGCTTGGTGGTTGTGTTATTCTACTACTTTCTGTTGTCGCATTAATTTTGGGGTTTTTGGTTACTTTGGTGATTAATGCAACTTTTTCTGTTGTAATAGGAAGTCTACTTGTCGTTGTATTTTTCACTTTCGGAGGTTTACTAGTAGTTGTTACTTTTGTAATGGCAGTCGGCCTTTTCGTGATTTTTGAAATCGGCGGACGAACAGTTGATACTGTTGGTCTTGGTTTCTTAGGGATAGTTTTTGTGGGCTTTAACGTAGCTTTAGTAGGTTTACTGGGTATTCTGGTTGATATTAATACGGGTTTAAAGGTAGGTTTTGGAACTTTAACAGGCTTGGTCGGAAAAACTGGAGGTTTAGGCCTTAAAGTTGATCTTGGTTTTATAGACGAAGGTTTTAAGGTGCTTACTACTTTCACTGTAGGTTTAGTTTTGATAGTGGCAGATTTTGGTGTTGTTGTTGCAGTGCTAACATCTGCATGTACTGTATTTTCGTCTACAGTTTGGAAAGTGGTTAGCTTATAAGATACTTCTGTTGTTTCTGGTACACTTGAAGCTGTTGTTGAACTAGGAGTAGTTGATTTGATTGTTGTATTTGTACTACTGCTTGGTTTGAATGACACAGTTGAAACTTTTTCATCGAAATTCACGGAAAATTGAGGTTTGTTGGTTGTGTCTGCATTTTTTGTTGCTGCCGTCAATGGTATTCTTATTGTTGATTTTTGTGTTGATTTGGGCGCCACTGTGGTACTTATTATTGGCATGTGTGTAATTTTTGGTGCCATTTTTTCTGTTACAGAAGTTGACGCTAGTTTTGTGGTGCTTGATAGACGACTAGGTGGTTCTCTTGCTGGAATGATTGCTGTGTCGATAGTGTTTCCAACAATATCGTGTGATGGTTCGATATGACAGCACGAACCGAAATAAAATCTATCTATACAAGTACCCAGATGAGTACCGTTTGCTTTTAAACAGTCGATCGCGAACATGCAGACTCCTTTTTCGTTTGTTTTTCTTGATACGCATGGGAGGTTCCTTATGTTTCTTCCTGTTGTTCCTGAAACAAATGTTTGTATTAATAAAACTGGAAAATTTAAAAATGTACATTATTATAAAACTTATTTCTTTTTAACTTGATTAAATTAAAATAAAGCCCTCTCTCTACTAGATTTTTAGTTGAGCGTTCAGAATTTAATTATAAATATAGAGCCGTAAACTTATTAGTATTCTAAACTCTCCCAGTTTTTTTGTTACACTAACATTTCAAACTATTTTTAAAAATTTTCATAGCGTATATCATTGGGATTATGCATGTTAAAAGCATTTCATTTTGTAACTTAAAACATCTTTAAAATAAAATTATGTATATAATAATTTGAGTTTCATCGTAAGTTTTACATAACTTTACAATCTTAAATTATTTATTTCAAATTTTGAATTCCACGTTCGAATTTAAATTTGACCAAATAAACTCAATTCGAAGATCTTCAATTTTGAGTTATTGAGAAAATTCAATTCATTTCCTAATTTTAAATTCGAAATTCTCAATGAAACATTCCAAAATTATATCAACATTCAAATTATAAATCACATTTACAAGTTCCAAAACAAGTTAACAATTTTTAATTTTAGTTTGTCAATTTTAAATCATAATTAAAATGTTTTAATTGTTTTTGAATTTTCAGTGAATTCTACAGCTTCAATACTGAATTATAAATTTTAATCGAGTACTATTAGATAGCTTCTAATAGAATTTCCATAATTCTAGTTTCGAAATATTGGTTCTAATTTTCAATTTAAGTTAAATTTGTAAATTCGATAATTCGATGTATTTCTTGTTCTTATTACTTATTCAATTTTAATATTGTAAATTCTAGTTTAGAATTACGAATTTGTAATAGTTAATTCTAAAATTTAAATTTTAAGTAATACATTCCTACATTGTAATTGCCAAATGCTACTTTAACTTCTACTTTAAACTGTAAATGTATACCATTTGATTTCAATTTACAAATCTTAAATTATAAATGTTTATAAATTATAAATTATGAAAGTCATTTCTTAAATTCTAAGTTAAAAATGATGAGATTAAGAAATTATTAAAATTTAAGTAAAACGTAGGATATTCTGAACTTAATTTCCAATCAAATATTGAAACTTAAGCATTATCTAAATTCTTGTAAGTAGTGCTTGTAAATTTTAATCTTTTAATTCTCTATTCTTATTCTTCACTACGTTATGTTCTTCTTTCTGAGTTCCGTAGTGTGAATTGTTGGTAGTAAATTTTAAATTTTAAGTTAATAATTCTACAATTATGTCTAATTTAATAAATAATAAAATTAATAATAATTTTAATTATTCCAAATTTGTAATTTATATTCCAAAAAATCTAAGCAGTACATGTAAATCTCGGCCTTTGACTCTTGATTCTGTATTCAGATTCAAATTCTATACCCCACGCTTAAATTTATCCACACTAAATTTCAAATAGTAAATTTTAATTTTTAAAGTTTTAGCAAAAATTATAAATATTCTTAGTTCCGAATTGTTAATTCTACATACTCAACTTGAAATTTAATCTGCTCAGTCTTTAATTGTATTGTGCTTAATTTCAATATTTTAATTTCCAAAATTTAGAATTTTTATATTTAGTATATTCTCTATATAGTCTATATAATATAATGTTAAAATTTCTTGGTCTAAACTATAATACCTTTACCATCAAAATTGTAAATTCTCAATTTCAAATTCGTGATGGGGATTGCAAATTATATTTACAGCTGCAAACGCAAATTGTAAGTTTTACATTTAGAAATCTTGATACCAACGCTTCCATTTTAAATTCTAAATTCGGGATGAATTTATGAATTCTCTATCCTAATTCTAAATTTAAATATTAAAAATATTAAGATATATATTCTTTCTTAGAAATTTGGTGTCGTTCATAGTAGAAAATCTAGTTTTAAAATTAAATGTGCAAAACTCTGTATTTTATATTTACCCCAAAACATATAGTAGTTTAGAATGTAATTTAGAAATCATTTAGAAAATGTTTAAATATTTAGAGATTAAAAGTTTTGGACTTTATATAAGGTTAAGGATTATAATTATAACAAAGGAAATTAGAGATTCTTTAAATTTTCACATTATTAAAACTTGATTTTATGAATTTAGGACTTTTAAGACTTGAGATTCCAAGATTGTAATATTTGGAGTTCTAAATTATGCAGTTTTTGGATATTAAGACTTTATGTGATTAGAATATCATGGATTTTAGTTTATAATAATTTAGGGTTGGAAGATGTTAAACTTGTATAAATTTAATATTATATCACATCATATTTTCAAGAATTAAAAAAAATAAAATGTAATTAATTTTGTCATATTTGCGTTAGCAATTTAGAGTTTTAAAATTCTCTGAAAAAATGTAAAAGTCTGACAACCTGGACATCTAAGATTTGTAGGTCTTTTTAAAGGTCTATAAATAGGTTTCTAGTTTACGATTTAGAATTTTGAGCTGGTGTAAAAGAATGTATATATGTCAGAATTAGATTCTAAGAATTTTCTAGAAGATTAAAGATTTAAGTATCTTACAAATTTATAATGTTACAGATTTCTAAACTTATCCTGAGATGGTCAAGCACTCAACATTTTAGGACTTAAGAAGTTTTTGGTTTCAAATCTTTTGGATCTCAGTATTTCTCTTTTACAATTTCAAAAATTTAGAACTTAAATATGTATGTTCATACGGCAGGATTTCAAAAGTTTTTAAGTTTTTCGAAATTTATAATTGTACGATTTTTTACTAGAACGTTTTTGTATATTAGGCTTTATTTTTAAATTTTAGTTTTTCGAGTACTTACTATTTAACAGCCTTTGGAAATATTAATATTGATTCTTAACATGTCCAATTACGACGTTTTGAGTTAAAAGGTATCAATATTTTTGAATTTTTCCAAATTATTTTAAGATATTAAATTTTTATGAAACAAAAATTGAATTTGAATGAAATTTAAAATATTCTTTATAATAATCAATTTTCTAGGAATAGGTTTAAAAGTTTTAAGCTTTGTTATTCTAAATTTCCGATATTTTAATATTTTCTGATTTTAAATTTAAAAATTCCAAGAATTTTAAGTACCAAATATTAGGTGTCAATATTTTAATCGTTTATGATTTTAGCACATGATATTTACAGGTTTTGCAATTTTAAAGTTGATTAACAGTAAGATTTTGAAATTTTGATACTTAAGATTATTGTTATTTTTGAATTTTTTAGCGTATGGAATTAAGAAATATTTTGTTTTGGAATTCTGAGTTTTTGCTTTTATAATTTTGAAAATTAAAACTTTTGCATTTGCCGATTTTAATATTTTATGATATTTACTAGTTATTTCAACAGTTTTAAAATAATCACGTCTTAATGAACTTTTCTTGCGAGATATCCGCAATGATATTATTAAGTTTATTAAATTAATATAATTTTAACGGTACTCATCTGTTATTAAGATAAGCCTGAAAGAGTTATGACCTATGATTGCTAGGGTTATGCATGTACCGTAAGCATAATACCCTAAATAGTAAACACAATTAAGGTTATTGTGACATTCTTGACAATGCTCCTTTTTATTATAAGCTTCACATAGATTATGATGTTCGCAGTCTAATAATATAGCGTGGGAAAACCAGGTTTATCAGGTTGTAGAAATGTAGAATGTTTTGAATTGAAATCGCTCTTGTAATGGTTACTAGGAATTAGTTTATTCCGGTTATGATAATTAGTGTAAAAGTTAATCTTAACTTTATGATTTTCATTTTTTGTTTACCAAGAAAAGCTTTCTTGCAAACTATTATTATTATTATTCATTTCATAGTATTAACCTGATTTTAAGATCTAAAAACAAGCAAATAATATTTGGTAAATACATAAACGTCAAAGTCGGATGACAGGAGCTGTCAAAAGGACCAATCACTTTATTTGGAACTGTTTTCTGAATGTTTTCAAAGGCGTATTTAACATAATAAGCACACTAACCATAAACTAGTAGCACCATGATTAATTGAAAATGCTTTAAAACTTGCTAAACAAAGTTACAGTAATAGAAAAGTAGCAAATTTTGTTGTAACTGATGATACATCCTACTACATACCGAACTACTTCTGATTTTACCCCCACATGCCTAAAACATGGCTGTATTTCGCTTTCCCGGACAACTTTTTTGAAAGCTTCTTAATCACCCTTTAGAAAATTCTGCATGAGGTCACTACACAATATGAGGACACTATAAAGCACATAAGCTGACAGTTTTGAACTTTTCAAATTTGCATGCTCCTGAATTCAAATTTGAATAGTAGTGTAATGATATGCATCATAAAATCAGTCATTACATCCATATTACCTCAAGAAGGCATTGCATGCTAAGTGATTGCCATGACAACAGCAATCAACAACAAGTATAAATAAATATCTCATAGAAGTTATTACATGTGTTTTATTATCTTCTAGAAGAGATAACTCATAAGATAGTGTACAAGACCACACAAGCAACCTGTATTACTACATAGGTCTTCAACACACTACAGTAGAATCGCCAGCTTCAAACAATGACATGTTTGTTAGTCCTGAGACTGGCTCATAGCGAAGTAACATTTTTAAATTAAAACGTTCATAAAGTCTCTCATAATGCAAATGTAATAATACATAGCTATGCTAAAAGTGCTAAAAACAAAACAAATTCCGCATGTAAGGGGGACAGTAACATAGAACTTCATACCTAGATGAAATAAGTACGTGAACTTTCTAGTTACTAATCAATTAAAATTCCAATTTAATTTACTAAATAAATATTATACCTACTTTTTATGTTGGTTTAAGAAACGATGGATAAACCTTGCCTAGCACCTTTTTTAACTTGTTTTTTGTGTTTAAATTCATTAATCCTTCATACTATTAAATAAAGAATTTATCCTTATTAGTTAATCTGTCTAATTTATTGGAAAATCCTTTAATAAGTTGTAATTGCGTTTTACTGCTTCTAAATAAGTCTAAGAATGTTAAAAAAACGGAAGTTATTTCAGGCATCCTTTTATCAGAAAGAGATACCAACATACTTTCAGCTCACTTATTCTCTTCATTTGACGTTGGATAATATATACATTGTTGGATTTTGCACATAGAATACATAAATTTACAGTAGACCATGAAATTATAAAATTACTAAAAGTAAGCAACCACATTTATTGTACGGAAGGGAGATGGAGGCCTTCAATTTGAAAAAAAAATAATAAAAAAAAGTATAGAATTATTAATAAATTTCATAAACAACATGTACACAATCTAAATTGTTTGTTGCTTTAGAAATATCTCGTCAATCTCGTTTATTGTTAAATGGAGAATCTGGTTATTGAATGTTACAGAGTTCGTTCTCGAACTCGAACATATGCATTTAATGTTGTATTGAACGCTTTTTGGTGATTCCTGCTCGCCAGATCAACTACAAGAAAGATAATGGTATCAATAGAAAGAGAAAATTATTGCGTCTGATAGCATCAAATGATACTAATGATATTAAGAGCGCGATTTTTATTTTAAAAAAACTAATTTAAAAGTTGATCGTTGTTAAGTATGCCATGCTTTTTTATTTTATTTCAGCGTATGACAGAATTAAACAACGACTATTTAAACTGTTCAATACTTTAATTTGTATTGATTTAGCAGAAATATAGCAAAATACATAAAAGTAAAATACACAATGTTGATTGCCTATGATCGACTTTGACAGTGGACACCTGGTATAATAACATGAATAAAACTCTCATGCAGATATGGCGATAAGACTTATTTTAGTAAAACCCACATTTTGTTTCCGGCGCTTTGCTCAAAATGAAAATGCCGGATACTCCCTAAGTATTAAGTTTGGGTGTTTAAGTCTTAAGAAAATTGCGGTGTGTTCTCTATCGCCGATATATTAGATACTCTCACAGCTAAGGGCATTTCAAAAAGAGCAAGATAACCCTCCTAACAGACCAGAAACTTATCGGCAAATATGTTTGTTTATTGTCTGATACAAGTTGAAGGAGAGAGCCAGTCACATGATCTTTGGAGTTCTTCCAGCTGATCAATCCGGATTTAGACCTTATTGAAACAGCTACTCGGTCTTACCGATTTTATCGAGACAAAAACAGAATGCTTACTATTTCCACTTGAATAACAAGTTGGCTCAAACTCACTTCAATATCTTCCTTGATGGTTCCTTTCTATCTTTCAATCACGCACGATTCGAAGTACTTTGGTGTGGTTTTGGTCACAAGCTTGTCGCATAACAAACATCTGGCAAATTTTGCTGCCAAACTTAGGAGAAAAAACAACATCCTAGCTAGGAACTTACTGGGGTGCATCGGTCCAGGTGCATAACTCCGCTGTTGCTTTAGTTTACTCTGCAGCAGAGATGGCTGAACAGCCATGCCACCAACAACGTAGGCACTGTTGTTATGAGACTATGAGAATTATAGGCTAACCCTGTGGAACCATTGTCATTCAAATTTGGAGGTCCTCTGATTCTGGGATATTTTGGAAATGTGTAAATCTGGACCCAGCTTTATAAATCTAATGCCTCCAAACTGTAAAATCTTAAAGCCAATAGGATTGAATTCTAGGGTTTTAGCCATAAAGCTTAATACAGTACAGCTTAAGCTTAGTACTGTTAGACAGGGTATATCCCAGTTGCGCCGATATTACCGGTGCTAATCCGGATGGCCGAAAAGGATCAATAATCCCATAGCCCACTTGCGCAGCGGCTGTCGAGTCGAGAAGGTGCTCTAATCCATTCAGGTATAGATTGTATTCCATAAAGAAAATTTATATTTATTCAGTGTAGTCTTAGCATCTCGGTCACCGATGTGAACAACTCTCCAATCCCCATTGCAATGATATGTTAGAAGATAGGAATAGAGTAAAAAAAGGATGTGTTAGAAAACAGTATATATTTTATTTTTGAATTATTTAACTATCAATTCAACCAACAAAGTTTTAGTTGAACATTAAATGAATAACAATTCTAACTGCATGAAATCCATACCTAAATTACACAGATCAAAATCAGTCTAATGTTGCTGAACAGTATCAAATACTTCTTTTAAATTCGCAACTCAATGTTTATTGAAGTTTTGAAAGAATTTCAAACTAAAATTTATATCAAAATAAACATTGTGAATATCCCAGCAAAAATAACCAACCAAAAATATAAACAACGGTTACAATTTTTGAGTGAAAAACTGAAATCTTATAAAACAGGACACATTGAAAGGTTCGAATTTGTAAAATATGTATCATATCACTATAACAAACTAATGTAACAAGTATGTATTTTTAAAATAAATATATTTTTTGCATATGTGTTAATCGATTTATAACAACAACCAAGATATACATACATGACAAACAAATGTTAATTGGCCACTGTTCGTCATGAGGGAGTGAACGTGAACCATGGGGTAGGTACCACCTACTGAGCGATAGCACTAGCGCAAGTCTACCCTGACATTTTATGTACCTGCAATGGATCCGGCGCAAGTGGACTATGGGATTATCAAGTTAATTAGCAAACGGAGCATCTCGGCTTTGCCCGTTAGACAATCTGATGCTCTGAAATTTTAAAGATTTAAAACTCAATATTTGTGACTTCAACTGAAACTTGGCCTATCAACCCCCTTGTAAACATCTCTGTTTATCATCATGCAACTATTTTCCTTCATTGATCCTTTATTACTGCGACTATTATTGTTAGTATTACTAATATTGTTATTAAATTATCCTTGTGATAAATAAACCATTTATTATTACCATTATTCTTATTATAAGGGCTCCAAGATAGATTCTTATACTTATTTTATCACTTTGTGTCACTTCTATTTTTCTGCCACTCTTAGGCGATTTGATACATATGAATACTTTTGAAAAATAGATTTGCTATCCCAAGTGTTGAAACCATAAATTATATCCAATTCTAAACCATGTCTTATTCTTGGCCGCTCGACTGGGGTGGGGTTATATGATTACGCTATTTGGCGCGAAGAAAAGATTGAAGCATAGTTAATGATTCTTAAAAGCATTGTAACAACTAAGATATCCAATAGTCCATATGGCAGTAACAATCGCTCATTAGAAACAAATGCATCGCCTACAGGCGACCAACAAGCATAAGTGGGAGAAAATAGGAAACAACTAAAAAGAAACACAGAACACCAGGTTTACGTCATTTAGAATTATCCGCGAGAACAAAAACTATCAGAATCGCACGAAATAGAGGAAAAGTGAGGTAATACTAGATACGGGAATGCAGTTCATGCAATAGTCATTCCGATTTAAAAGACGACGTGGACGAAGATGTTTTGAGCCATACGGTAGTTACGAAGAAAAACTTAGGGGAAGAAAGATTTTCTGAGGAATATTTGAAAAATCTAGCAAAAGATAATAGAGAGGGTCACCCATCACATAAAAAGGAACATGCTTGTTATTTATAAGGGGTACTTCGGTTCAGAGTGTTTCTTAGTCTATGGAAGATGTCAAAGACGATCTAGACCATGATATAAAGAGTGGAAAAAGAATTAAAATTCTATATGTTTGTTCCCGGCGCTGGCGAAGGTTCTTGGTTTATAGAGTCTTGTCGCCTAGGATAAACTAGGATACCGTGTAGAACAAAACAGACAATTTAGAGTAATTTGGGTTTAAAATAAATTGAATTATTGTGACTATTAGTTTCAAGCTTATCAAAGCAGTAATAGTACGATGCTTTCTTGACAACACAAAATCCTGGAATCATTTGACAGTTCTGCAAAGAACATTCTCGTTTCACATGTAACACCCTTACAGATATGGCAGGCATGAAATAACTGTGTTAAAAATAAACGTATTATTATAACTGTCATGCCCACAGAAAGCTAAAATCAACCATCTAGGTCGGGGAAGAGGCACGAAAGTTAAAATGTACAGTCATTAGCAAATGTCTTGTCCCGAGTAGGCAACACATTTAACAATTCTGGTAAAAGAAACGACGTACGTTTCGGTACATAGTTTCTTTTGTTTACAAACAACACACCAAATATAACCAGTTTTAAAGGTTGCTACTCTACCTAGAGTGGCTTTGTATAACAACAATAGAGTAATCAAAACTGCTATTTTCAAGTGAGTTTCTTATTTTACTGGAATACAAAACAGCGGTTTCACTTCTACTATCGTTTCTTCTATTTTAAGAAATAAATATCGTATATTTTTTTCTACTTTATTATAAAGTCTATTAGTTTATTTACGAGTTTGATTTGTTTATTTACAAAGTTTAATTATTTTGTAAACACAAAAAATACTAAATTTTTAGTTCTAACTGTAATCAGTTTTTATTGCAAAAATTAGTAAAAATAATAAATAATCAAAACTAATAATCGTTCCCCGAGTTTCCAAAGTAGAATCAGATTGGGCATACAAACGAGGCATATTTAAACATTAAGGGCCGGTTTATTCACCTTCAGGTAAAATTCCCAGTAGTTGCCGGTCAAATAAATTAAGTTTAATAATAAATACAGTTTGGGTATATTCACAGGATTATATCTTGAAAGTAGTGGAATGTTTATGCGAAAGGGTCCAACTTTTGCACTCAGGTAATACATGCAAGAGAGAGATGGGTAATTGACAGAATAATGTGTTAGAGAGAAAAATTAAACCCATTGACTAATCTACTTAAAAGGAGGCGGGATTTAAAAAAATCTGTAATCTTTCACAAATATTTTCGAAAAATTCTAGGTAAACAGATATCAATGATATATACGATCTAAGGTTCTATGCTTTGTCAAGGGTGCTTAATTTTTGTTTTGTGACTGTTTTGTTATTAGTACTGACTATATCTATGTTTTTAGTTTTTTCTTAGTTTGTAGTATTTTTATTAAAACAACTGAATATTTAATAACTTTTTAAAATTTTAACGTATTTACATAAATAAATTCCTATATTATTACTTTATTTTTATTTATCGCTTACATTAATTTCTGCGATTATTTAATTATCTAAAATACTCCTAAGCCTCTATTTTTTGATGATTGTTTTCATTATTATTTTCGTTTAGTTATTTTTTATTAAAGGTAAAGAATGAAACATAAACACGCTATATAACTTTGTTTAGCTAGTAGATGCTTCTATTTAAAAGGACTATTTTATAAAGTGTGTCAAAGAAATTTTGAATAGAATGAGTAACAAGAGTTTTTACAAGCGTGTTTTCAAAACAAGCTTTATAGAATTTAAATATCTTGGCCAGGTAGTTGTCCGTCTCTGTTTAATTCGATCTATTTCGTACACAGTATAAGGAATATTTTGATTCTTAAAGCAGCAACGTCCTTACTCGGGACAAGACATTTGCTAATGACTGTACATAAAGTCTAACATTTTGACAGATTTAAAAATTTTATCAAAGAGGCACACTATGCCTAGCATAACAAGAACGGAAGCACATCAGCGAGTTGGGGCGCAGCAGGAAGGATGAACTGTCTTTCGACAATTCTGTGATATCGAACATGCAATTAGAATCACCAAGCAGAAATTCTTTCCAGTACGCGTTCATAAAAGTTCCATCAGTCAACAAAAACGAATTCAACATTGAATCGAAACCACGCTCAAATACTATTTAGAAAGTTTTTACATGTAGAGCTCTGTAAAAAAGATTATCCATAATTCCAGTAATTTCTTTGTTTTCTGGTAGAAACAAGATGTCTCTAAATCCAGATTATAGAGACAGATTTGTTAATTAATTATTTAATTTATTTTTAAATTAAAAAGTTTCTAGGTTTACAACAAAGTATGATTCAGATATCGGTAGCTACGAACTTTTTAATGAACAAATACACCCCCATGTTTTTATTTTAAAGTAAATATTCATCTAATTTGCAGGTATTCACATATTTTAGTAAACTAATATTCCATCTTTTAAAACCTGTAGGAGTATGTTCTTTTAATAAAGTATAAAAGAGTCACCTAAAACAAAGAAAAACAGAAGCACTGCAAAATACAAAATTAAACTATTGCCAATACTTGTGTTCAAACAAAATTTATTTTCGAAACCCTGTCGTATTTACAAACCGTTTTTAATATATGCCTTTTTCCCCTCTCACGAACTCAACACTAGAAACTTAATGCTTATTTTATGTCTGAAATACGGATATGAATTTTGAACAAACCGTAAAAGGAAACAAGGGTTGAAGAAAATACGGTAGCCTTTTTCAACTTATCACGTTTGTCATCGATCCGAAAGAAAAATTGCAGACGGGGTTTTCGTGACTGGAACACAATAAAACATGATTGTGCAGTTGTTGAAATTGCCAGAGGTGGAAAATTTAGTTACTTGTTATTTTTGAAATTCGTTTTTCGTTAGGTAAACTTCGAATGCCGCAATATAATAAAAATTTACTATTGTTTCTCCTTTTATGAATTATTCATAGCTTGGACACTATTGTCTAAATTTATTTATTTCAATATATACGTACTGGGACTTTCAAAATGATTCGGGTCGAATTTTAGCTATATGTAACACCTCTTACAAAATTAAACGTAACACACAATTTTATAATATTATAAAGAATATAAATAATATTTAAAAATTATACACGAAAACAATAATATAAAATAAAAGAAAGTATTAAAAAAACAAAATTATTTGAAATTAAGTTTAAAAAAAATTAATGTATCTGTAATCACTTCAGCCATGAGTCTCCATAGCGCAATGGGGAGGTTGCACAGTAAACTGCCTGTTCATCAAATCGAATCCCAAATCAGGAAGTTTTTTTTATATATTATATGCATATTGATACATGTATATTGTAGATTAATATTTCAATTCTAGGATATGTTTAATGAATTTTTTCAATAGACTGTAAATTGCTTATAGTATAAAAATAAAAATTCTTATAGTTTTTTTCTTAAACTTTAAAAGATGAGTCACAGATTTACCAAATATTGCAAATTCTGTTTTACAATGGAGTTTTACAAAGAAATGCAAAAATTATTTGTCAGTGGCTACTCGCTATTAAAGTGGATGACATGTACCTGGATCATTGACTCTTTACAGTATTAACAAATTAAAAGTAGTTTCTGTATAATTAGATTTAAAACTTACAGGTAGGTATATTTATTTTATTAGTATCCTGTCATTTTAATATTCTCTTTATAAATTATATTTAGATAATGATCTTCAAATCGCAGCACTACACTGATGGTTTATTGAGTTCATTATCTGTGGTACTATGTATTTGCTTTAGTATTTTTAATAAAACAAATTTTTACATTTCAAGAAAAATGCTTTTTACCTACCTACCCTTAGAAGAAATAAATTACAGTTTTAAATATTGTCTCATATTTCGACATGATATTGTCTTCAAATTTCGCCTTTTTGCTGGTTTACTTACAATCCTTCTTAAATTTAAGTACAAGCATTGTGTTTTCATTCATTCATGTGTCTCGGTATATTTTTTACAGCCAGCGCTACCTAGCGCTGGATGACCCAAACCCTATTGAACTACCCGATGTAAGAGAGGTAAGGATCCGAGCTTGAATTCTTTTTTCGTATTTCAACAAAAGCAACAATCAGTAAAAACAGCAGTGTTTTAAGAGTGCGTTAGTTACTAAAGCTTACCCATTAGGGTAAGCGGTTGGCACCTAGTGTTCCTTTATTAGTGCAAGTAATGAATGGTCGAATAAAACAAAATTTAACGACAAATTTAACTCTTAGGGCAGTTTTTTCTTGCAGTTAAATTATGAGTATTTATCAATTATTTTCAAGTATATTAATCAAATTGTTTACAACTGCATATTTCAGGTATACTTCGTGTTAATAACCTTTTTCGAGAAATGGAATAAATAAAGATTAGTAAAAAGTTTCACAGTATTTATTAAAATATAACCTGACAATATTATTTCGATAGCTAAGCTGTCATTATCAAATTAAAAAAATTATGACAGCTTAGCTGTCGAATATTATCAGGTTATATTTTAATAAATAATGTGAAACTCTTTACTAATCTTTATTTATTTCATGATTATGGAGTTCCACAAAGTAAGGCTGGAAACAATAAACAAGATTTTTTTCGGGAAATGACAGCATTCAATACTTTTTAAAATATACCTGTAAACCTAATTGTATTTTGTTATTTTAATGTTATTATATCGTTTAATGATATAGTATACATTATAAAATAAATTTTATTTAATAGTAACAACAATAATATACGACGCATTTACTACCCCTATAAAATAATACTTTTCAATATTTTTCAAAATATTTATTCCCATTATATTTATTGATTGTTACATTGTTTACGAATAACGCAAATGTCTTTTTTCAATCAATCAGCGTTCAAGTAAGTTTTATGAAACCATTAGGTGTATTCTGCATGTTAAATCCACAAGAGAGATCCACCAGATTTACGAGTGAGTTTCTTTTTTTAAATTAAAGCTTTCGCTGTGTAGATTAGTCAACACTACTTAATTTTTATATATTTTTAATGTTTATGTTTTTAATTTGAAAAATTCTAAAATGTTTAATTTGAGACGGACGAATCGGACATTCACTAGGTGCGCCCTCTTACCTTCCACGGTGGTGAGTTTCGTAAGTACTCTTCGCTTATAAATATAAAGGGTGATGCAGCGTCCACTTCCATCATTAATAAGCGTAGACAAAATTCGCATAGTTGAAAATTATGAACAGACGAATTCAGAGTAGTTTCATATTGTTTGTATAAAAGGCAGAAATTTGCCAACATTATGTTTATGTCACGTTTTTGAAATATGTAATAATAGACGTTTTCAAGAATATTTAAAACAAGATCGATTTTCGATTTTATTCTTATCATTTCGTAAGGTAGAATTTCCGTATGTATGTATATATGTAGAATAAACCGTCGGAGAGGGGTAAGCCAGAGAGGAATATATGTCGGAAGAGTGGAGGGTAAGCTGGGAGAGAGGAGTGCTAGGCTGAGAATTTTCAACTGGTTATGTTTGGTTGCGTTTATTTAAATAATCACTCATGAAAATCTAAAAGATTGTAATCACACATCGAATGTTGTATATAGGGAAATCCTTCTATGCTCTTGACCGTCATGTCTTGACGAGGTTTCCCTAGTAATAATAACTACATAATACTATTCATGTAAGAGTTCCAAAAAAAAGTTAAATACTGTAGTTGATTTGTATGAAATAAATTTGAATTTTATTATAGTTCTGTATATAAAGAATGAATCGTTTTGCTACGTCTACTATCAACTTTTTTTGCTGTAAGTGGACGTCCTGTACATTTTTACGATTTTCGATTCTACACTTTGTTTTAAGTATTTTCGGTGAATACATGCACAGCTGATTTCAAATAAATCTAGGACAAGTTTTTTCTGTTTTTAACAACGTGTAATCCGGGTTTTAAAATATATTTTCATAGGTAACTACATTTTTTAAATATAAAGGAAAATAAAAAGTCACAATTACACTATGGAATACGGAATGTCCTAGATTTATTTGAAATCAGTCTACATATATCGGATAATACAAAATGATTAAATTCAGTTTTATTATTTTTTTAATAGGTAATTGCGAAAAATAGAATTGAATACAAACATAAATTTACATACTGTAAGATAAATTTAAGGTTTGTCAAGGCATCATGGGATGGCCCATATGAAATCGTCACAGAGAGAGTACATCGAGTGCACGTGCTTTTACTACGGAATAGTATCATAATCTTGAAATAAATAAAGATTAAAAAAAACTTCACAGTTTTATTAATCTTTATTTATTTCATGATTATGGAGTCCCACAAAGTAAGGCTGGAAACAATAAACAATAGTATCATCTGTTTGTTTCTGAACAAGAACGTTTTAGTGTATGTAAAACTATTTTTATAGCTACTTTGAACATTGGACTTGTGAACATGTTACAAGTTGATCATCTATGTCCGAGAAAAACGAACATTTCACAGATTTCTATTAAGAAACCATCAGGAGAAATAATGTGAAATCATACGAAGTTTTAATTTGTTACTGCAGAGGTCAAACCACGACGAATAGATACGTTAGCAGTCCAAACCTGATTTCATTAAGGAATACAATAAGAAAGGAATCGAAGCTTATTCTGTGAATGTATTTCATAAAGTTTTTGAGGAACTTAATTCGGTCTGTGTGCATTTATGACTAGGGAAATTTGTGCTGTAAAGCAAGTACTTAATGCCGTTTATAACGAATACGTGCGATGCATATGAAGTAGTATACTACAGCAAATTCATCAGAATCGCCTTTACATCAAAAGAAAGAGATTTCAGCACTTAGCACCAGTAATCAGCTAACTTGCTGTTACTTAGCTTACATCAGTTACTTACTTACCAGCTCTTAACCAACAACCCAAGGTCGTAATTCTAGGAGATTGCCATGTGTACTATAATCAGCTTCCTATATTTGTACAAAAAGTCTTTTAACCATATTTTATGTAAATACAGCAAGATTCATAAGAATTTATTTCTATATATTCAAAAGGATATTACTTAAACAGCCTAACAGTCGACAGATCCTTGAACTAAGACAAAAGACCCAATGTTATTTAGGTATATGAATTTTTATTCATGTTCTTGTGTCCAAAATTTGAACAGTTCACGAAGCACATTTACCAATTCAGGAACAAAACCAGAAAAATCCACAAAGCCAGAAACAGGAACCAGCAGCACAAGGAAATTCATCAAGTGAGGAACAAGAACTCCACAAGTCCAGTAGCAATTAAACAGAAGACTGATACCACAACTGTACTGTTGGTGAATTTGCTTGGCCAAAGTTCGAAGAACAGGTCTTATTCGCTAGTCTATTCTAAACTTGCTAAAAGTTAGTAATTTGGGCCCTCGCCAGCTTATTTAATCACTGAGGAAATGCGAGTTAAACAGATGCCGGTTGTGAACGGTTCTGCATTTCTCTAATGCGGGAACTGAGGTGGCATTCGTTGACCCCGCCAATTAACGCAGTCAGGTGTTATGGAAGACACCCTCAACCACTGCTTAAAACTACAGCGAGCTTTCCCAACTACTTCTTCAAAACACCAAAATGTAAGGTAAATGAAAGTTAGAAAGCACTAAAGCAAAAAGGTCAAAAACTGCTCTTTTTGAAAATCCTAGGTCTGTGCAGTGTATCACTGAAACAAAGGAAATAAAGTTAGGATACAAACCCAGTTCGTTCAATTTAAAAATGAGTTTAATATAATCTAGTGTTTAGTAATTTATCTCGTTTTGTTTTAAATTTGTTATCTGTACCTCACCCTAATGCTGCATGTGAAAGGATGTTTAGTAAAGTTATTGCAATTAAAACAAAAACACGAAACAAATTAATAACAAAAAGTATCAATGGCTGGCTTCTCTAAAGCCAATTGGTCAAAAAAGCGAAAATTGCATCATCTCGTGTCAATCCACTATATATTCGTTCGTGGACTTAAACATTGATAGCGACAAGTGGCTGTGGTGCTATATAGATTTGTCGTACACTTATAAACTCCCCTTTCTAATTTCTAAGGTTCAAGACCAAGCTCATAGATATTTATAGGAAGGGTAAAATCTGCGACTTTTAAACACTTTATAGTATACGACAAATATTGATAGCACCACAACCACTTGTCGCTATCAATGTTAATTTCACGAAAGAATATACTAGAGTGGATTGACACGAGATGCACGCATTTGTGCATGTGCTGTAGGCAAAGACGAAACATTATTGTCTAGGGGTAATTGTGTTTAACATCCTGCATCTCTAGTAATATATTTTTGGATTCTTATTGGGACGCGCCAATAAATATAGACGACGTTGTAAAACATCAAAAAGTCTTTGATATGCGGTAGTTGATGACGTAGTTTTTAGCGATTGCTTTGCTATGTTGTATTTTAATGGCGATTGCAATTTTTTAATTAAATTTAATATTCGTGCTAGTATTTATGATAATTTTAAGTAGAATATTTAGATTTTATAATTTTTTAAATATCAGTAAAATGGGATTGTCAATCATAGATTCTTCTAAATAATATGTTTGTTGTACTGGTGATAATACACATTGAAATACAGCTACCACATAACTTCTTTTAATACTTGACACGAGAGTGTAGATAAATCTTTGGCGCATCTCGAATGCTCTTAATGTCATCACTTAAATCTGTAGGATGTGCCCGGATCCACCGCGCAGTGGCGCCTCTATTGGTCAATTTCCAAAGTAAATAGGATAGAAGCCCCGAACAAGCTCGTTATATATATTTATTTTATATATATACTTAATGAATGATTTAACAATCTAAACATATCAGATTGGTCTACGAGAAAGAAAATAGCAAACTTATGCAAAAATAACAGTATTGGAGTACACATATTGCAACTAAATATATAATTGCGTTTTTGTTAAATGCTATAAATTGATAACTAAAATTGCAAGATTTAACAGCTATAATTCATTCATGCAACGACGCTATCAGGAATAATTTCTTTTTATTTCCATCGAAATCGTCGTTTTAGACAGACAACCCTACATTGCCTAAATACTTCTTCACTTACTCATACTGGAAAATTGGAATTTCAGTAACAAGTGTAGACAAATAAATTCATCTATATCTTCGGATCACTAGGTCAACACACATTAAAAGAAGAGGTTATTGTGAATCTGTCTACAGAATGGGCGCAGTAAAATCACCGTTTCGTTAAAGCAAACGCTAAGGTTGTTTCACCTTGAACTTATTTCCATTTCCATTGTTAAACATTTTGAGATGTAGATATAACCGAACACGGCTACCTTTGACACACCTTTTAATGAACAACCACCAAAGTAATATTAAATCGTCAGTTAAATATATGGGAAGATATTTGGTAACGCACATCACAGTGAATTTTGTGTTACAATTTGTGTTTAGAAAGTATTTTTGTACCAAGATTAATAATGAAAAGATTGGTAGAGACCAGAAGATATAATCTATTAGTATATGGTTATATATTATTTCCTCTTTGCAAAAATATAATGTTAAAATGTCGGTAACGCTTCCTACGAGTATAAAATAGAGTTTTTTTTACATAAAGTTTGCATTAGAATTTCTCTGAAACTATTCGATTATATTTAAAATCAAGGTAAGATTTGGAAACCTTATTCAATGTAACTTGACATAAATATTTAAAATTTGTAAAAATAAAAATTTAAACAAAAGATTTTTAGTAAATTAGAAAACCTTGTGGTAACGCTTCCTACATCACTCTTCCTACGCATCGAATTGCTCAGTAATAATGAATGGTAAATAAATGCACAAAAGAATTATTAAGTTGTACTTTAATTTATAAGAGCATAACAAAAAGAATCTAAGAATTAATTACAAACGAATTAATTCATAATTCTTGAGATTCATCTTTACACCGAAAGCTGTAAATTCATCTTCGGAAAGTGTGAGAACTTGTACTTTTGATTCCGAGCATGCAGCCGCAAAGTCATCTGCATTTTGAATAGTAAACTTGCCACTATTTACTTTATTGGTAGCAATTTTCTTTACAGCAGCACCAATTCCATCTACTACCCCCTTACCATGGGATACAGCGAAAAATGACCACCGTAAATTAACATTATACGTCTGCTTGAAAAGCTTGCAGTAATTTATAATGTATTTGTTCTTAAATTCTTGTACTGCATTATCACTAAAGAAATAAACATTTTTGATCTTTGCGCCCAGTTGCTCCATAACGGAATCTATGTAAACTGGTACATAATCTTTAGTGTGTTTAATGTTGTCAGAAACAATGGCAATTGATTTTTGAATGCCTTTATACCATTGTGAAACGGTGAAGATGGAGATTTGGTGATACCCAAAATGAGCTGCTTGAATTTCATACTGGTAAAAGCATTTAAAATTCTCCGCAAAATCCAATTGTATTGCACAGTCTGCTTCATTAGATTCTGACATAGATGTCAAGCACGCTTTAAAGTAAGATTCCTGGTGTTTCTTCAAATTGATGTGCTTTATATATTTAGGAAATTGCTTTCTTGCCATTGAAATAACATCTTCCACCACTACAGTTTGTAACGATTTTGAAATTGTACAATATTTCATCTGTGATGTTGGTTTTTCCCATTGTTCCAAGGTAAAATTACAATCTTTCATGTCTTCGGGAACATCAGGGAGTTTTATCAAATTTTTACAATTGTTACATTTGTTTTCAAAACAATTATCACTAAGCTCTTTGCATAACACATTTTTGTATGGACTAAAATTCAATTTCATATTTGTGAATCCATCCAGAAATGAGAGTGACTCCAGTGCCAATCTCAAATTTTCACAAATTTTACAAAGGCACATTTCCAAGGGAGTTTTTGAACATTGAAAAACGTTTTTTGGCTTTAATCTGCAAAAGTGCCAAAGACTGATTTGTATCTCTGGATGGGCTTCTTTAAACATGTGATGAGTCTCTTTTAGATTCTGATATAAGTACCTTTTCTGCACCAGTTCTCCAATGCCATCTTTGTTTTTGATTGTCATACAATCTTTCTTATTTGCCGATTCGCGACTAATATCAATAGTAGTATAAAACGCCTTGATCGTTTTCGCAGTTTCCATCGATCGATTCATATCCGTAAGTTGTTCTTCTTGCTGAGTTTTATTTAAATTCGCTTTAGTTTCCTTCAACTACTTTTCTAAAATAGTTATTCTTTGTCGATTATCCTGAGGTAAAGAATCTCTGACCGTTTTAATTACTTTTCCGTACACTTGAATATCACAATATATGTGACGCATCGTTCGCTCTGTATTCATCTTTAGGATAACTACTTCTTTATAAAATTGCATAAAAGGGAATTGGGGACGCAACTGAATATTGCACTATATCTTTATTCTTCGATTAGGTTTTATAACAAAGTATTGCATTCTAATCTTAAGTATTACTCGACCAAGTAGTAAAAGATAATATATACGTCACATTAATGGTAACGATAAAAACAAATTTAAATTGCACATAAAATAATTGGTTTTCATCACAACTAACCGAAATCTTGAACAAAGGTTTATTTTCCTGTGATTTAAGAGATCTTCTAAACAAGAATAGGAAACTGTGATTTTTGTCTTAGTTTGAAAACCTTTTTGATGGTACTGGTAACGCTTCCTACATGAAATTCAAGAAATTGCGTTATTCCCTGTACTTTTACGAATAAATTTATATAAACAATAAATGTATCAGGTTATTGTTGCGACTTCGAATTTCCATGTAACATAACAAAAAATCCAAATTATTGTTTTTATACTTATTATTAATTATATTACAATTCCTGGATACTCTTATCTTTTCCTCTTTTATAAAAAAGCATGATGACTTTTCTTCATGTTTATTATATGAAATCCATTAAAATCCCACAAAATCTTATCAGAATAATCAATTGTGATTCTTTTTTATGCGTTCTGGCACTATAAGTAATAAAAAAAACTATCTTCAAAATTCACGATTTTACTAATTGTCGAACAAGAATGACCCATATATGTATAAGTATATATCAATCAGTGGGAAGTTTTTTAAATTTATGATTATAAAAAACTCACGAACGGATATTCTTTGTACTGAAGAGCCAAAAGTTTGATTAGAAGATTAAGTGGATTTGTTATTGGACGTAAAATTGAATTTCATATAATTCCAAATGAAATAGGATCTATTATTATTGCAGCAATGTTTTTCATTGGTTGGCAATGTTGAATAAAAACCGCAGAATGGTATTAAATGTAATTTAGGAGTTTTTCTCGAATTATTCTATGTGGTAAGTAGTAACGGTTAACTGGTTTTTTTGAGTTCTTATTATTTATTGCATCTTTCGGTTCTTTTGTTATTCAACAATAGAGAGATTTATAAAAGAAGGGACAAAATGTTTATCTCGAGTTCTTTTACATTGTGATAACATTTTGATTTACAAACTATTTTTAGCATCATTTATATCTAGATTGCTAATGATGAATTTAATTATCATTCCAAAATCGCCAAAAAGGATTTTGACTTTTTGTCTTCTTCTTGTTCGTTAAAGCACAAGATACTTACACAATTTGTTTAAGTCGTTTCGTAGTATGTTTTGTACTAAAAACAAAATAAACACTTTTATTACTTTCCTTTTCCCATTTCCTTCAAATACAAAGGTTTGAAAATTTCAGAATATTTAAATATGAATACGCAGCTTTCTAGTTAAGGGGAATCCTACCAGTGCTCGGCAAATGCATTAATATAGGTTTAAAGTTATTACAAATCCAGAGGCAAGAACAAATACTGACATTTCTCTGACAAGGAAAAAGATCTGTTCTGTTATACGTGGGTGTTTGTTTTTTAAAATTCTCTCTAATTCTTGAAATAAATGAAGGTAGATTTGATTTAAATGACTAGACTTTGCATTAAAATATTTCTTTACATAATTATAAAAATGGAATTTCAAGACCCACATAAAAAAAGATACATTTACCTACATCATCAAACCAAATTCCAGTTACAAAAATTCTTCTTTACGTTTAGAAAGACATATAACAAAATAATTTTTGCATAACTTTACTGATTGTAATGTAGTGCCCTCACATGTAACTAATCTGTTCGGCTTCATACAATTCCATTCAAAACCTTTGAGAACCTTTTTGTCAATATGAAAAATTGAATGTCAGAATTTTAAAGTTCAATGCCTTAGAATTCTATAAATAATAGTCTGTTAAGTTTTTAGTTTCAGAAAATTGAAGTTTGTAAACTTAAACTGAAAGTGTGGAAGTCCATTTGGAGTAGGAACCCCGCTCTAAGCTTATACTGAATTTGCTTTGTTGTGTACTTTTTCCTTAAAAATTCTGTCGAAATCGAGATTTTACTAAATATTGAAT
This sequence comes from Agrypnus murinus, assembly GCA_929113105.1. NCBI lineage: Eukaryota > Metazoa > Arthropoda > Insecta > Coleoptera > Elateridae > Agrypnus > Agrypnus murinus. Next base: position 2,786,127 of record OV816026.1, on the reverse strand, counting down.
CAAATGATTTCTTAATAACATTCAAACTGTCCTCACTTATTTTGGATCACATTATACTATAATGAGTATTAAACAAATAAGATATTTCTAACATAAATTCAGGGAGAAACTATCCAGTATTACCACAGTAAGCCCACTCACGTGTCGGCACTTTGAAGTCGTTAAGCTAGCTTCCAATATCACGCCCACAAACGATAGTTAGCCGAGGCTTGTCGACCGTCATTGCCTGCATATGCAGTAGTAAACAGCAAGCAGGAACGTATTAGATAAAATTTATAATTATATTTATAAAATTATTGCGGCGAAAAATACAATTGTGTTTAAGAACGAAACTAATTGACGCCTTACAACAATTAGTTTGTAGTATTAACTTAAATAGGTAATTGCATAATTCACCATACACAAAACTAAAGCTTTCTTGTTAAACATTTTTTTATTATAATAATTTTGTTTATTGAGGACTGGCTGCCATCTATATCGAGGGCATCAGATCAGAGGGGCGTATCCGCCAAAATTTTTATCTTCAATTTTTATGTCGTATTGACTTCTGGTATCGACCTGCGTGTTGTCACAAACGGGCGAATGTTTTGTAAGGCCAGATTAATGCCTTACAAAACATACGCCCGTATGTAACAACACGCAGGTCGATACCAGAAATCAATACGACCTAATAAATTGAAGATCACACATTTGGCGGATACGACCCTCTGATCTGATGCCCTCGATATATATAAAAGAAAGTCGTGTTAGTTACACTATTTATAACTCAAGAATGGCTGAACCGATTTGGCTGGAAATTTGTGGGGAGGTAGCTTTTTATCCCGTTACCGTGGAACGTGACATAGAACGTGGTATAACAAAACGCAACTGAAAGCAAAACAAAAAATTAATCAGTCAAAACATAGCCGTTCATTTGTTAAAAATGGTATAACAAAACGCAACTGACATGGAATAACAAAACACAACTGACAGCTAAACGTAATGTTGTCTATGGTTAAGTATGGTTGAAAATTTTATAATTTGAAATTTTGGAGTTGACTGGTTGATGTGTTTGTTTCGAGTTTCAATTAGCTTATTGTGCCGATATTATCATTAACAATACCATGCCACGACCAAGACGATCAAATCTTTCTCGACAAAGCCGTAATGCAACTAGGATTCGAAACATTGCGAATGAAAGGACTGAAGAAGAACAAGAAATTGCACGTGAAGAGCGCCGCGTTAGTATGGCTCGACTTCGTGCTTCTCAATCACAAGAGCAAAGCGAGGCAGCCCTTGAAACGGCTCGGTTGGCAATGCGAAATCGTCGAGCAAACCTCAGAGATCAACAAATAGATAATTTTCGACGTACAAGAAGAAATTTATCAAGTACTGATTTGAATAGAGCAGCGTTTCCGATGATCCCAACCGATATGCCGTTTGAGTTTAATAGACTTCAATTTCCGATACGTCTTGCATTCGTCATGACCATTAACAAATCACAAGGCCAATTCTTGAAAGTTTGTGGTCTGAATTTAGAAAATCCATGTTTTTCCCATGGTCAATTATATGTGGCATGTTCACGGGTCGGAAGACCATCTGCGTTAATTGTTCTTGCGCCTGATAATAAAACGAAAAATGTCGTCTAGCACAAGGTGCTTCACTGAAGAGTGCAACCCATGCACTAAAATACATGGCCAATAAAGAATCATTAAAATACTTGATTTTTTTATTTATATTTATTATCCTAATAAAAAATTGAACTTAATAAAATCCACAATATGCTCATTTATTGCCTCTAAGGCGGAACAAAGTTCGCCGAGTCAGCTAGTTATAGGTATAAAATATTACTACGTTTCGCCCATCAATGTAGGCTTTCTAAAGTATCTTTTTATTAGTGTGAAGGTATTAGTTAAAAGTTATTGATCTGAAAATAAAACAAAGTACATTAAGGTTTGTGAACGTGTACAAATTTCTTTTTATTTTATTATTATAGAGATTGTTTTATTTTATTTGTTGAAAATGTAAAAGTTCATTAGTTAGAATTTTTTAATATAATATCCAATGAAAGCTGTTTTAATGTAAACATCAAAACGTACCGTCCCGGTTCCAGCGATGTTAAAAGAACCGTGCAATGAACAGTGCACGGAGACATTAAAGAATATATTTTTTTATAGAATGCAATGTAAACACATTTTTAAAGTGATCAAGTTACTTTTTCAATCGGTTATTACTTCATACACATCTAAAAAGTTAGCTTATAAAACAAAAAGCAGACGTTTATTCGTATATTATTATTACAATAATAACATTTAATATTTACCATAATTTAATTCTGTTTCAACATAACTAATAGACGATCCTTCTAACGAATCAAAAATTAGAGAAATAGAGTATTTCAGCAATCTTCATTTCATATGATACAGGGCCACTACACAACGCACAACTAAAGTTATACGGCTCTGGCGTAATTTATGTGATCGCTTGCACGTATTAAGCATAAGTGCTGTCAACATCCCGAAAACGTCCCAAATTGCGGGGTTTCAATATGTGTGAAAGTAGGCCTACTGGTTATTATTATACTGAGATAGTACTCCTGTAGATGGTGAATTAGGCATCTGAGTGTTGAGATGTATTCAATAACAGATTGATAGGTCGGATTCTGTTTAAACGGCGGGGCACTTATGTAAAAAGCTGTTTAAGTAGTTGATTATAATGTTCTGGGAGCTTCAGAGAGCAGTTCGCGGCAAATATGTGTACTTCGTTAGAAATGAGCGAAATAGAAAGGCCTGCATGTCTATACTGATATACCAAAGTGCATTGTCTAGGGTCAGCATCAAGATTCAAAACAAGAGCACAAGAAGTACAAGTGATGACCAAAACAATACCCTTTGGAAGTCCGGATTTTATACGATAGTAATTGCATAATGTGCTTACAATTGCACCTGTCTATAAGGCAGGATTTTAAGAGTGACATAGATTCAAATCTTTTTTATTTTATAAAGACGTTTTATGTACCACACCTTCACAATTACCTGAGAGCTGTCAAGGAATAGGAAGCACAGTATTTATCTTTTTCAAGAAATTTGAAATTGTATGGTTCTATGAGCTTATTGTATTGCGAAATTGTGTTTCCTGGACGAAAATTGGTTATTTGGCAGTATTATTAAGAGGTTTATGTGGTCGTTAAGTCTTCGTAGAGCCAACTTTTCAAAGACTTGTGCTATTAATCCGAATTGGACACCGTAAGGACATAAGCGTGCTTTCACATGTGAGAGACTCATAAATGTTATTAATTGGATTATTTATTAAACTTCGTTCATCATCAACAGAAATCTCAAATGACCGGCTCAGTATACATTTTAACTGAATATTAATTTTAGCAACTATACAATTAACCTACCCTATTGGAGTCTTATTGAGATTAATGTACATGCTTTATTATCGTTATGGTGGCCGACATAGTTTGGTTAAATATAGACTTAGGTTACAATTTAAATTTTTATGAAATTCATATGAAAGATCTAAAGTGGTAAAATGTTTAGTAATGGTTGAATTTAAAAAAAACCGATATATATTGAAAAGGATTATCTCCTGATACAAATCGGTCGTAATGGTAAATTAGAAATTGTTCCAGAACACCATTATGAGAATAAAAACCCGTTCATGGAATGATAAAAACGACAAAATAACTTCCACACATTGTTTGTTAAACGAGATTCCTCTTTCCTTATCTCCTCTTACATCAAAAAGCTCTTTGTGTGGGAGAATGCAATTTTTACGCTAGGGAGCAGACTTCTAGCACAGATTTCAGCAGCATTGAAAACCGAATAATAAAACGTCTCGTCATAACAATCAGATCCTTTTTTCCATCTAGTTCATTCTGTTTTTACCACGAGTCTTCGAGCGAACGTTATTTCTAATAAGAGAAAGAAGTATACATGAGAAATAATAACGCCTGGAGTCCTTGGATAAAAAACAAAAATAATGAAAATTAATGGATTCTTCTTAATAGCTGTGCGTACATTTGACCTTCACGTACCTTCATGTTGTGATTGTAACGATATAAACAAGTATTTTATTTCTTAAAGCGAACAATTTTTGTGTCACACTAAAATAAGTTACACATGTACTAAATACTAAAGGCCGGAGAGCTTGTTATGTAACGGTGCATACATTCCTTATTAAACAGCTGACTGTCTCTCTCGCTCTTCTTATGACGTAAGGAATCCCGTTACCTTGGCCCAGTGGAAGTATGACTGAAGTAGTCTTTGGTCAGTATATATTATATATGCATAACATTATCTTGTATTAGTTGGAAGTAATTCCTGATTATGTAAAATATTTTAACTGACAAAGTAATAGATACTGAGGACATTTCATAAGGCATATCTTTAATTAATTCACAAACATCTCAACTTGTTATTAAAATTGATACTAGAAATGTAAAGAAACTGCCAAGAAAATAGAACAATAATATTTAGTGTTAACCTATTCTAAATCGTAAAAAGCAATGAGCTTTTATCTTGGAAATTAGATCGTTTAGCGGAAAACGGTATTGAGAAAATGCAGCTTATGTCCTGAATACCTTCATCAAATTTTATGTTTGTGGTGATACCACCGCAACTGTTTAGCGTTGTATCCGTAACATCATTTGCTGTAGAGAGAGACTACAACACATCAACAAATTTTTATAAAAGATTATTGTTAAATTATGTAGAGTATCTATTAAAATTAAAAAAAAGTAAAATATTCAAACTCTTATGAAGCTCCTGCTCACATGAATTCTATTAGGTAACACTTTCACTATAAAACTTTCCTTTTCAATATTTTAATCTTCCATTAAACATAGGTACATATTTATTAAAAAATATTGATTGTCTGTTTATCCGCACTCCATAGCGCTACAGGCCGGTCTCCTCCACAGTCAATCTTCATCCCTTTCGATTTATTGCAGCTCGTTTTTAGTTCTTAATTTCCATTTTTTGCGTCTTCAGTCTTCATACACATTTCTTCCCAACCCTTTCTAAGTCGGCATTTAGCCCCCCTTTCCTCTCCATTGTGCTGGTAACACTCTTATTGGATTCATAATATCTTGTAGTCGTACTACATATTCGGTCTATTTCAGCCTCTGTAAGCTGATATATGACCAGTTAATGCCACAGCAGACTGTATGGTCTGCTATTAGTGGTTCGTCATATTGCTAAAGCTCATAGTTATATCCAATCCTCCATTTTCGGACTGGTCCATATGTACAGGGTAATTCATTATACATATTTTGATCACCCTTTACATTTGTTATTATTGCAGACATAAAAACTTCCTATAAAATTTGTATTGTTTTACCTACATCTTGTTCAAATGTCATCTAAAACAATTGCATGTACAGGTCACGTGATACAGAATATACATAATTTTTAAATGGAACCCTATATAAACCTTATATAACAAATATTCCTTAATAAAATATTAATATATATTTTGAAAAATAAACAATATTAATTTTCAAATTCCTCGCAGTTTTAAGTTCCAGTTGCGTAAATACAACTTGCATCAAAGCGACATCTACTTTATTCTTATTTGCTTTTTAGTAGAAGATAATTTAAATTCAAGGGCTTCGGTAGCTTTCTTAGATGTTTCCAAAGGGAGAAAAATTAAGGATACTCTAGAAAGAATTCTAGTTATACATCTCTTAAACGTTGATTGGTATTTCATGTGTTGCCCACTTTCTTTTACTTATTAAGTTAAACAGTTAAATTATTTACTTAAATATTCAACAAGAAAAGACAACTTCAATTTTCACTTCAAGTATTGAAATTGAGAGCTACATTTAGCTTACGATGTTCTACTATACCGACATACTGCATAAGAAAGTCGTTAAATGCCGCCAACTAACGTGCGCATTAGTTTACCAGAAAAATGGAATAGACCAGCCATATAGAACCGCTTTATGGATGATTTTCACTATACGGCAGGCTACCAACAGTCACCGGACCGACAAAAGACTGTCCTGTACATTTTATATGGCCGCGACGGTCCGTGTATGTGAATACCTTCATATAAAATGTACAGTACAATGTTTTGTCGGTCCGGTCACTGTTGGTAGCCTGCCGTATAGTGAGAATCCGCCTTTAGGGTTTTATTAATCGTAGTCAGCCGTGGTTTTAATATAACACCTGCATACAAAATCTGCAAGTCTAAACGAGATCTCTTTTATATCTTGATAATCTTTCTTAAACCCATACTAACTGCCCGCTACGTCTTCCAAACGGTAAAACGTAAGTTTATTTGAAACTGGCTTATAGTGACGTCAAACTAGTATCGTTTGAGCCATTATTTGAAGCAAAACGATGTAATTATTTATATTTGTCAAAATAGCATAGCTCCATAACTTTTGGCTGAGACTATCCCACCACAACTTCCTTAAAGAATTTGAAAAGATTGTTGATGACGTGCATCGGGACTTACATGGTATAGAGTATGATGCATCATTTGTTATTACATTAATGGATCTATAATCGTTGCAAGTTATCAATGTCATATTTTTCTTTTAACAGAAAACTAAATAGTTTGTCAACTTGGGGTGATTTTTTACAGATTTATTTATCAGCTTTGATTATAAGATTTAACAACACATAGATACCTGAAGTATAAAAAGACGAAAATAATGCCAAACGACAATCACGGTGACATCGCCAAGAAATGTCTGTGGGCAAGAAAATGGCGTCTAATGAGACAACCTATTTCTGGCCTTTACATCGGAGTCTGGCAAATGCTTTGCCACGATACTCATCATTTTAGATCACAATAGAGTCAATGGATTTGACATTTTACTGTTAAATAATGTTTTATATACACAACTCACTATTTCGTGTTTTTTGATTGAGTCAAATACCGTTCACATGCGTGCTAATACTTGGCCATGTAACCATTTTTGCACCTTTCAAATTTGGCACCGAGTGTCGTAATATAAAATGGCTGCCTTGGCCAGACTCTAATTGAAGGGTCTCTACACTGGCAAATGTGCTAGCGACATCTATTGGCAACAAGAGAATGCTATTCGCTATGTGCGTCGGCTTGGAGGGGATGGGATAATCGCCCGAAGCGCGCTAGGTGGAGCAATAGAGCAATAACGACGGATGATTTCAGTAAACTTTGCGAATATAATGGGTGTGAATACTTGTTGCGTGGTGAATTACAAAAATAATGGTTCAAATAGCAAGTGCAAGTTTATATCATTTTTTACCATTTATAGAATTTTCAAATGTGCATATATGGATATAACCTCAAAAAGTCAAATAATAACATGAAAATATGTATATTAAATACAATTTACTTGCATGCTTATTCTTCTCAATCGCATAAAAATAAATACTGTACACGCTCATGTAGAAAGTAAACAAAAAATAGTCTTTATATTTGATTTATTTCACACTTTCGATATCCGTCCATAAACGCCAATGTTATGATTTCCGTCCTTATTTCTCAGTCTACGACCAGAGGTCGCCACGAGTCGCTATGCACATAACGAATTGCCTACTTGGTTTTATGTTTACTGTGAATTCGAAACAGTATTACACGTTGTCCTGCGTGGGCGACCAATGTAGCGAAGCGGACGATACGGGCGAAGCGAGCTAATGGCGGTGCGGACAAAGCGATTTGAGAGTGTCCTACGTAGCACATTTTCGTAATCGCGAATAGCACGGAAAGAATTTAAAAAAAAGTATGGTCCCTAGTCTGGTAAGAATAGGCTGGTCGAACAAATATTGTTCACTTGGAGAGGATAAAAAGACCCCGCATAATCCGTATGGAAAATGGCTTTCACCAGATTGTTCTGAAACTGTGCTTTTTTTTCGACTTTTCGAGGTGTAGATCAAAAGTGACAATGGGTACGCAGTCTAGAAAATTGTAGTTTGTTAATTACAGCCGTTTGAAGTTGAATAATGCAAGAATTGGCTATTTCAAGTGGCTGTAATTCAAAATCTATACTTAATGTTTTGGTGTTTACCAAAGTTTCAAGAATTTCGGCCCAGAACCATTTCCCATAACACGTTGTCCTGCGTGGGCGACCAATGTGGCGAAGCAAACGAATGGCGGTGCGGACGAAGCGAATTGAGAGTGCCCTACGTAGCACATGTTCGTAATAGGAAATCGCGCGAAAAAATACAAAAACAGATCTACGATGCCCTAGTCTGGTAAGATTGGGCTGGTGAAATAAACGCAAAATTTGAATGTCTAAGAATATATTTTTAATATTACGCTATCGGTGAAAAGGTCTTCAGCAAATATTGTTTATTTGGAGAGGATAAAAAGACCCCGCATAATCCTTATGGAAAATGGTTTTCAACAGATTTCCCTGAAACTGTGCTAAAAGATAGTTTTCGATGTGTAGATCAAAAGTGTCAATTGGCACACAGCCAAGAAAACTATAAATTGAGAATTACAGCTGTTTGAAATTGAATAATAGAAGAATTGTCTACTTCAAACGGCTGTAATTCGATATCCATAATTTTTTGGTGTATACCAAAGTTTCAAGGATTTTGAGGGAAGGATTGAACAGGGTGCAATTTAAAAATTGCCAACTTCAAACTGCTCTAATTGGATAACCATAATTTCTTGACTTTCTGCCCAGTGACACTTTCGATCTACACATTAGGAACTACCATTTACCAAAGTTTCAAGAATTTTAGCCAGAGAACCATTTCCAATAAGGATTCTACCGGATGCGAAAGTTGCCAACATCATTTAAAAATTATGATTTTTTGGACTTTGTGCCCATTGACACTTTTGATCTACATCGAAAACTATCTTTCACCAACTTTTCAGAGCAATCTGGTAAAAACCATTTTCCATAAGAGTTCCGCGGGGTCCTTTGAAAACTTCACCATTTATATAAGATATTCACAAATTGTTTAAATTTATTTCACAATTATTTCAAAATTCATAATTTTATTATTAGTTTTTTCTTTTAAAATTAAATTCAATTTAACAAAACATTACCTGCTATGCCGACGATTCAGATGCGGATATCGCAGTGAAAGCGGAAATATCAAATAATTTGATCGCGCTAATCGCCTGAAATCCGCATCTAGCGAAGTTACGGGCGACGCGACCTCACATGGGACACCTGCATTGTTTGTCAAATTTTGATAAGTCCGCGCCGGCCGCTCCTCTCGCTTTGCCCGCAATTAACCGCTCACGCAGGACAGCGTGTTAAAGATTGTGATTAATTATGTTTTTTATTGTTAATGTTCGTTTCAAAAAACTTTGTACAAGAATGGATGCGCGAAGTCGTATTCTACGCATTCGCACAAATGCATCACTCGCTTCTTCGCTACTCGTGCTTTTTTGATACACCCTCGTAACTGACTGTTTTTAAATCACTAAAAACGCTTAACCTCTCATTCTAAATATACATTTATGCATAGAGGATGTGTGAAGCCACCCAGAATATTCTGACATTAAAATGAGGAAAAAGTAAATAAGATCGGAACTTCCTGAGGGTTTTTATAATACATAAAATTTTAATTTATTACAACCTTTAAACAAAAGAAAAGAAAACAAAAGAATAAATTAAATATTACGCAACAAACTTTGCCTCTTTATAATGTTAGTGCAGATATCTCAATAGACATTTTCATTACCTGATAACACCGGTTATAAAAAGACTATATAAAAAGTATCGAAAGTATATAAGCAGGTTGATTATCAGAGTTTTATAATATTATTATTGTTAGTCATTTTATAAAACTTATAGTAACCGTTACAATAGTATATATTAACAAATTTATGTAAAGTTTTTGTCATTACCTCATTATAAAACTACTAGTTGTGAAGTTATATAGCGGTGTTAATTATTTTTTATAAATACTAGATGCTATAATACAATATGGCTCCATGTGTCAATTGTTTCTTGTTTAAAAGCCTTATATAATTTATTTATTTTTAAGCGTGGCGGAGCATCCCTCGTACCTAGTAAGCTAAATAAGCTACAGCTTGGGGCCTCGGGTTTCAAGGGGTCTCAAAAATTACTAAACGACGTTACAGGTTTGCTAAATTATAATTGAAAAATGGTTATGTGTTTATGTAATGAGCAAAACGTGTTATTTCAATTTTTAATATAATTTAATATAAATTGAATATTTAACATATTATAGTAAAGTTGAGCTCTAAAGTTCAAATAGGTAAATTAAAACTTATCATAACTGGATATTTTAAGGGTTCCTTTAATATTTGAAGATAACGTGTTCATGTTTGCAGTAATTCCCCCGATAAAATTTTGACTTATACTTATATGTACATATTACACGTCCATTATTATTATTTAAGTAAACGAGTATAAGATAAAATGCCAACTAAGGATTTTAGAGAGAAGGTCTGAAAATGAAACAATATAATATTACAAATAAGTATTTAAACGACAAAAAGAGGTGATTTTGAGATGAAGACAGTAATGAGAATTTGATTACTTACATAGTACCAGCACTGCAACAGATACAAAACTACATTTAATCACTAAAATGGGGTTATATACAAAGTTATGTAGTGGTAAGGAAAATGTTTCCGTTACTATTGCATTTAAACTCTGAGGTTACACATGGTTACTAAACAAAGGTGTTCGCATCCTTTATAAACCGCTGCGTTTAAGCTCTTTAATGGATTTATAAAAGAAACAGAAATATTGCCGTTATTAGGTAATATAAACTTAATAATAGTAAGGTTGCGGTTACCATTACATAAATAAAAATGTTATTTTGTTGAATTGTCCCTCTGCACTAAATAAGTTTTATAGTAATTTTTGCTTAGCTACAGTTAAGAATTTAATTCGTATTATAGATTGACCAATCATTTGTAACCAGTCTTACATTGCTTATGTTCTTATTACTGTAATGTCAGATTGCATGAAAAACAGCGAATGAACAGATTGATAAAAATAAAAAATTAGTCCATGGTTAAAGAAAAATCGATTAAAAGGTTTTGTTGTTTTTCCATGCATATTGAAAATCTTATAAAGTTAAGTCAACCTTGAACTCGATTTTTCCTTATTTCCTTTACGGTATACCTTAATGCATGACATAAGATATTTATTATGATAATATCTTATGATAATGTGGATAAGATGACGGAATTTAGGACAAAGTTAATTTTGTTAAAGTTAAATTCAAGATCAGGATATGTTTCAGACATGTTATTCTACGTGCTCAAAGCTTCCGTTAAAGCACCGAAAACGTCATGTTTATTTTGGGAAGTTGCAGTATCTGTCTTTATGTTATTCTTCTTGTTGTCTCTCTATGTCTACCCAAGACTTCTAAATAAGAATAGCAAAATTGGATCAAACAATAATATTATTTTAATATTAGCTAAAACTTAAAAGAATGCAAAGCCCTTAAACCTTTTTTATTTGTTAGAACATAATAGAATTTTTTCTTGCTAAATGAAATTTGAATTTTAGAATCCAAACTGTATTTTAAAAACAAATACAGTACAACGTAACAGCTAAGAAAGAGGGTTTAAGTGGTTATACTTTTATTATAGCAGGAACTGTATTAAGGTCTCAGAAAGTAATAGAAATCGTAATTTTTAGGAGTTTAAGAAAAATTCCGGATAGGGAAAAACGTATTACAAATCGCAAATAAAGCTCTTTATTTATTGCATTTAATTTTATGTTTATTTTTATTGAATGTAACTCCCAGCAGCAAGTTGTGCAATTAAAGAAGTACGATATAATTAAAATTTATATTGACAATTTTAGTTTACTTAAATAAGTGCCGTTATTTTTTAATTTCGCTATGGTTTCGATATTCCTTAAACTTTTTTAATGAATATGTTCAGTTTGAGATTCTAATTAAAAAATGTGGAGTTAATTTTTAATTAAAATCTTCTTTTGCGATTTCAACATTGAGAAATTAACCCAACGAAGTTCTTGCTTTTGGTTTACAGAAAAAAAGAAAAACTAAGAAATCTACAATAAAATATGGAAGTACCAATCGTTCAAAAAAACTTCACTTCTGAGCAAAGACTTGTTGAAATATACACTGTCAAAAGTAGAAGTACACAAGCAAAATTAAAATCGTATATGCAGTGTATGAAAAGTCACCGAAATATGCATTTGTTATCTTAGTTAATCAAGGAATAGACATTTATTAAACTTTGTTTGTAGATATAATCAAACTCTAGAAATATTTGTTAAAGTAATCAATAGGGTGATTCAAAAAAAGATCATTTGTACACCCCTTTACAGCTTTCCATATTAAATAAAAAATAAGAGAAGCTAAAAATAATTAAAATCGATTAATGTTTACAGGTTGCTACCAGAGATTCTTTAAATTATTGTACGAAACCAGAAAATATCAAGTATTTAGAAATTGTTCGACTGCTTTGTTAATTTTACATGGAATTTAATGAAATTTGGCTGAAACTAAATTGACGTAATAATATGGAAAACATGAATAAACTAATTAAATTAATCCTATCATTTCTTCATCCGAAAAACGTATCCACGAATTTTAATTTTTCATTTGTAATTAGTTTTTATTTTATGTGTAAACTAATGTAAAACGGAAAAAACAGTTTGCCTCTGTGAGTTTTTAATAATCGAAACGATTTCTACTCAATATCGGTACCGTCAACTTAACGAACGGGCGAATAGTCGATGTAACAATAAAAAAGCTAATAAAATAATGTTTATGTAAAGATATTGGTTGTCATTAAATAAAACATATTTTGAACATGATCCTTTACTTCCTTCCAATTCATGAACGTGATTTGATGCTATGAAAAAATATGAAGATTCTCACTATACGGCAGGCTACCAACAGTCACCGGACCAACAAAACATTGTACTGTACATTTTATATGAAAATATTCACATCAACCATTACAGACACGGACCGTCGCGACCATATAAAATGTACAATTGTACAGAACAATGTTTTGTCGGTTCGGTGACTGTTGGTAGCATGCCGTATAGTGAGAATCTAAATAAAATCGTAGTATAAAATATATAAAACAGCGAACACGGTGGCAACGCATTGACCAGACTCTAATTGAAGGGTTCTAGGCAATGTTTGTTTGCAACGCCATCTAGGTTTGGTCTTTTAACTACAAAATATCGATTTCTCAATAATCCCTATATGGTTATAAAGGTTTTCCGACATTCTAATTGGTTTACAAGCAATAAAAAGATCACAGACGCTTCTTTTAGCGGGAAACGACTTTTTGCGTTCCCCCGCAGCTATTCTGCAACAGTCAGTCTTGTAAAAATGTTCTTTGAGAAAGCAATACATTCGATTGGTGGTTGATTAAAATTTAGGTTTTAAATATGGTAGCAAAAAGTAACTCCATCAAAGGCGCTTTTGGAATTTTAAACTTATGTGTATTATAACACCAGAAAAGTATACAAAATAATCAGAGCCCTTTGACAGTGACAGTTGTTATTAATTTGATATAATTTTCTGGTGTAATAATACAGATGAGTTCAAAGTTCCTAAGGCACCTTTGATGGAATTACTTTTTCTCATACTATAGTTAAATTCCCTTTTGTTGGGTACATTATAATTTTATTAATACATAGAATAGTTTTGTGATTTATTGAGTAGAAGTACGAGATCGCTGCTTGAAAGTTTGGAAAGCAGCAAAATTATAGTTTTCTCCGTACTACGAAGTTGCGCTTTGGAACGTCCATCTTGAACCACTTTAGAATTTGAAAAAGTAATAATCATCTTTTTATTTTAATTACAATTTCCTCTTGTTTTAGTGATGTGATCAATAAACTTTTCTTTACAATATCGATCATTATTTTTAGGGTAAACAGTCGATATGGACTTCAATAATTAAACCGTCGATAGGAACATTAGTTAATAAACAGTGGATACCGAGCTTAGTTATAAACAATCGATATAGACTTTAATTATTAAACCGTCGTAACGAACATTAGTTAATAAACAGTGGATACGGATGTTAGTTTAAGAAAATCGATCACACTTTAATTCGAGAATATTGATCCAGACCTGCAATCAGTTCTTAGTATTTTGCAATCTCACAAGTGATTCACTGGAACCTTCTCCAGGTAGACTCACAATAACCTGATGCACGCTGTTGACATCTTCAGCTAATTATTTGAAGTAACATTAATAAACCAAAATAAATTTAAAGAGATAATCAGGTGGGTTAATTATATCCTATTTTTTCGTGGCAGCGTTAATTGGTTAACTTGATCAAAATTTAAAAGAGTGGATTATTATATTTTTGAATAGAAATTTTAATGTTGCAAAGAAAGTCTTGATATGAGAATAAGTATATTTTTAGGAGATTTTGTGTTTAATATTTTTCAAGTAATATTAATAGTTTTCAAATCGAATAAAGATCATAGTGAGAATGTTTAATATATCGTTAATTTAGTTCAGTGGCGTGCCGTCCATGGAAGCAATGGAAGCAATGCTTCCCTTAAGAATTTATTAAAAATAAAACCTAATGCTAACAAAAATATTTTTATAAAATTATGGTTATCGTTTATTTAAATTTGTAATATTTAATCAACCTAAAGCTCAATATGAATGCCGTACAGCAAAAAGTATAATTATTTAGAGTACTGTTTAAATTAGGCTCATTAAACTTGCGCGGAAAGGTACTACCGATTCAAATGTGTTACATACACTGCATATAAGCACTGTATTAGTTGCTTACTGCTCTTCTCCTCGCCGAGTCCGCGCATAGTGATGTCATAATTTGGTTATTTGTTCGATTTAGTGTTTGTTAAATTTAATGTTACTTAAGTAATGTAAATTCGCCAATGAGACTGTATTTTGAAACATTTTATCATTTCAATTTATATAAGCTGGAATTTCTTAAAGACAAATAATTGTATTTGTTTGGTCTGTATGCAAATTTAAAATTGCATTATCGTCATGACTGCAAATTCAGATGCTTCGGTGGAAGGTTCGAGTACTTCCGATACATCCGAATCGTCACGATTTTGAGGTTCAGTTTGTAAATTATGAGATAAAGAATTTTCTGCATACAGTGTTGGAGAGATATTACAAATTAATTGAGAAAGGCAGATCAAAACCAGAACTTTCAAATTTAACAACAAAGATTTAAACCTGCATCAGGTATTTTACTAAAAAAGATCGGAAAATCGAGATGAATTATAAATAGTAGTAGTTTTTTAAAATAAAGAATAATAGTCAACAAATTCCATAAGTATAAAGTGTAAAAGTTCTTCTTTGAAAAACTTTTAAGCTTAATAATTATACACTGTTTTTTTATTGTACCTAGCAGGGGCAGATCCAGAGAATTATTTTGGGGGGGGGGGATTTTTGGAAAAATAATTGTTTTAATAAATAGTAATTAAACAAACATTATTTGTTTCTATCCTATGTATACTTATTTCTAAATTTGGGAAGATTTCCCCCATTACCCCCCCCCCCGTGAATCCGCGCCTGTACCTAGGTATATTAAAATTAAAATCGTGGTTGCTGCCCTTGTCTAAATTCTCACCGCACGCCACTGATTTAGTTGTATTATTATAATCCATATTAAGATATTATCTAAATAACAACTGAAGGCCTTCCAGTTTGCTTATTATTTAATGATTTCTTATGTGAAATAAATAAATAAATAAATGATATTATTTGCATTATTTCTTGCTTACTGTCTATAAATGCTATTTTTCTGTAATAACAAGAGTGTTGGAGATCGGTCTTTGCATTATTGAGGCTGGTTCATTTTAAGATCTAGAACTCCAGATTGTGGAGCATTAATGTCACTCTTTTATTAAATTAAATCAATTATGCTGGCGCCCATATATCCACATCTTTATGAATTTGATGATGCTCCAATCCACCTATGACCTGCCTTATCTCACAAGAGGGAGAGAGTCCTCATTTTACAATATCCAAGCTAAGCCAAGGCACAAATAAGTTAAGTACGTAAATACTTCTGTTCATCAGAATGTTTTAGCTACAAATTATACATTCAAACATGCGGTTATTAAACTTTAAACAATCCGAAAATAAGAAATAAGCAATAAAATATGCAAGAACATTTACACAGTGATTAAATGACTTGCCGTCTATGAAGAAATTTCCCAAACATACACTTATTTTTTATATTATCGCCAAAATATAAAATTAAATATGCAGGTAATAAACGCCGAGCAGTCTACTCGAAAACGCTACTACTGCTTATAAACCAAAAATTACTCAAAAGTGCAGCTACTCTTTAAATATTGTCCAAAATATGCATACACTATATGTGCACTTACTAAACATTATGCAGTCACAAAATAGAAATAAGCAATAAAATATGCATGAATACACCGTGATGTTATGACATATTGTTAGTTGAAATTTTACTTATTAATTAAGAATTAAAAATTAGCGAATTATGTCTTTATTCTTTTAATGCAATCCAAAATAAGATAAATAAAATTATATCTTAATGTGCAGTTATGAACTTGTGTGGAATGTATTAAATATCGTTTAAAATATGCATTTAACTATGCATTTTTTTTAAATTTTATAAAATATGCATGTAAACACAGTGAAAACATGACATACTGTTTGTAAACTAAAAACTACCAAAAGATGCACTTATTTCTAAATATCGCCATCACATGTGTTCATATATGTACTAGCCAGATATTAAACTTCGAGCTGCCAGAAATATGCAATAATACACAGTGAAAGAGTGCACTACGGTGTAGTATTTATGAACCAGAAATTACCGATATATATATGCTCTATGTCTCACTACTGTATCCTCTAAATCTCACATAATATGCGATTAACTATTTAAGTGCGTCTTGGTAGTGTAGCGGTTAGTTTGCTAGTCTGAGATGGACTCCCGGTGCCGGCAAATCTGGTTAAGGTTTTCTGCAGTTTCCTTTAGCTGTTACACAAATGTGGGATTTGTGCTATAACATCTGTAAGTCTGATGTAGCGGCACGTTGAACCTGCGTAATAGTAATAATCGCCCCTCCGTCACGCACAAGTTTGATAGCTTCTAGGGCCTGGTTTCCAGATTATGGGTAGAAGTCATTATTATTATGATTATCATCCCACAAATGCACAAAATATAAAATAAATGCAGTTAAGAAAATTAGTGATAATCTCCGTTATTTTATGAAATGCTGACGGCGCACACAAGGCTGACACCTGATTCTAGCCGATCAAAACTCCAAAAACCATTGTTCAAATCAAAGGTATTCTAAGAATTAGTATTTTAGTAGAAAGCTTAGTGAACTCGTAACTACCTTCCGTTTTCCGTTACGGTAAATAATAACCATAAAAAAATCCGACAATTCCAGTAAAGTTCAGGTCAGTGTTAAAACACTTCCGAAGGCGCCAATCTGTGTAGATGTATTTGTAGTTTGCTCGTTAACGTCAAAGTGTTTTTTTATGGAACTATGTTTTTATTGATTTCAATAATTTATAAAAACAGAATTGAAGTGTTTAAAAGTCTTATAAAAAGATAAGTGGATACCCTTCTAATATAGAAAACGGTGAATTTTACTTTCCGAATAATAAATGTTTTATTTTGTGGTTTATAACTTAGAAATATTGCAAGCTATTGCGTTTGTATTTTTAATATGTTTTGCTATAGTATAAAGAATAACATATTTAAAAATCAACATCCACAATGATGTATAAACTGAAATACAATCGAAATGAAAAGGGGTAGTTATTAAACGATTAGCAATATAATTTTTGCACGTTATTTCATTTTTAGATATTAAAAAAGCATTTTAAGTTGTGCAATATTTCTTAAAATAAAGAAGAATTCGTGTAAATGCTATTTATTTTACGTCTTTGCCTTATTTCCTAATAACATAATTATGTAACTAACTTTTTCTTGGAAAAGATATAAAAGTATCAAACTGAACCAGCTCTAGTGGCTCAAAAGGATTTTTTTCTTTCATTTTTTATTATTTTATCATTTTTATACAATTCCAGTAATTTGCTTTCAGTTAAGCCTATAAAATAATTTTGACCGGCCAGAATCAGGTTTCAGCCCTGTGTGCGGCGCGGTGTTATATGTAATGCCTGACATTTAATGTAATTAAGAGGTTAGAATATCTGTCGACGATATTTTATGAAATACCGCAAGTAATGTTCTCTTTACCATTTAGCACAATGTTCTATTCTGCCATGGAACTATCTCCGTCATCTGTCATATCGTGTCCACGGTTCTTGTCCACATATTGTACAATGTAATATTTCATTTACAGAAGTCTCTTAGTTACTCATTTTCGTTAGTAGAAATTATTTTACCTCCCATCATTATTCTACAGCATCATTTTAGTAAAAACCTTGATAGAAATATCCGATTCTCGTCTTTCAGTTTCTGTATCTAAAAATTTAATCCGAATAACTTCTTCGCCGCAAGTGTAATCGGCAATAAAATCAACATTGGTATCATCAACAGTATTATGGTAAATAGGATCACCAATATCTTATCCTTAATTTTTAATAAAGCAAAATATCGTGAATGAGGTTTAGATCTTTACAAGCCCATCTTAGGCAATCCTTGAAAGACCATTTTATAGAAACAACGCTCAATAATTCGAAGCAATCTACAACTGTTGGTTATTATACAAAGCTATCAACATAGTTTCAACATCTTGTTTCTGTACGTCGACACTATCCTTTGACCTTGATGATAGCGTGGACCATCGGACCAGGCATAAATTTACGACTGACAAAACTCGCGACCGTTATCGCTCTGTAAACTTTGAGACACTCCAAACGTATCTTCTACCATTCCACCAATATCTACACTATCAACACCCCGACTTAACGCACATACCTAAAACAAATTTGGATTTTTTACACTTTTTGTACATTTTTAAACATAAGTCAAATTGAAGAGAGTCTTTATAAAATATCAATAAAAATCAGTAGCGTGCGGTGAGAATTTAGGCTAGGGAAGCAACCACGATTTTAATTTTCATATACTTAGATACAGACGCGGATTCACGGGGGGATGGGGGAAATTCCCCCCCCCCCACCAAATTAGAAATAAGTACAAATAGAATAGAAACAAATAATGTTTGTTTAATTATTATTTATTAAAACAATTATATTTCCAAAAAAAATAATTATTAAGCTTAAAAGTTTTTCAAAGGAGAACTACAATGTATTTATAATGCAATTCGATTTTCCGGCCTTTTTTAGCAAAATACCGGTGCAGATTTTAATCTTTGTTGTTAAATTTGAAAGTTCTGGTTTTGATTTGCCTTTCTCAATAAATTGTAATTTCTCTCCAAAACTGTAAAAAATTCTTTATTAATAATTTACAATCTGAACCAAAAAAAGCGACCCTATTGGGATGTATCGGAAGTATTCGAATCTTCCACCGAAGCAGCTGAATTTGCAGTCATGACAATAATGCAATTTTAAATTTGCATACAGAGCAAACTAAATAAATTATTTGTCTTTAAAAAAATGCAACTTATATAATTATATAATTGAAATAAAATGTGACAAAATAAAGTATCATTCGCAGATTTACATTACCTAGTTAAGTAACATTAAATTTAACAAACACTAAATCGAACAACTAACCAAATTATAATAAATAAATATTTGGACACGAAGCACACTAAAAATAACGACCAATGTTAACGTTATAAGCAACGAAATCAGTGCTTATATGCAGTGTATGTAACACATTTGAATCGGTGAATTTGAATTTAAAATACTTCTCTAAATAGTAATACTGATTGCTGTACGGAATTGATATTGAGCTTTAAGTTGATTAAATATTACAAATTTAAATAAACGATAACCATAATTTTATAAAAATATTTTTGTTAGCATTGGTTTTTATTTTTAATAAATTCTCAAGGGAAGCATTGCTTCCATTGACCCGCACGCCACTGATAAAGATACATTTTAAAACTGCTTTGACCGCTATTAGAGTACAACTACAAAATTTATATATTACCAGAAAATTTTTAAAACAAATGTTTTCAAGTGCCTGTCACATCGAAAATTAAATGTTTTAACACAAATATAACTTATTTAATCTCAGATTTAATATTTTCATTGACCTAAACAGCTCTTTCAAAGCTTTCCACAAATCGGTACTAATTTTCAATTCGCTAATGTACGTACTACATCTATGTATAACAGTGAAGTGACGCAAACGTTACGAATCATTCTGTTGTTCTTGGTCAAGCTCAAGGAGGAAGGATACTTCTGATTAATTATCTTTTTTTTTTATTTCTATAAAGAATTCGAATGTACTCTGATTATTCGATTTATTCTAACAATATAATTCTAGGTAAATTAAGTACATCATTTTCCGTATACGGTGGGGGCGATAAAGAAGTCATTAATTAATGCAGTAGTCAGTTTTCCATAGACCAGACTAGTTAATTTAAACGTATCCCTTGTGGCCATAACGGCCAGTAATGTGTCGTAATAAATGACTATATTATACGAAATGCATGATACCATTAGAATCTCCGCTGTTTAAGCCATTATTTATTCCTGGCATGGCGTAAATTCACCTGACATCGCTGTGTTTTTAAATGTTGTTCAAAATGAAGCACCGGTTTCGTGTTACTCCAAATGCTCGCTTTTTAGTTTTATTGGTGTGCAGTATACACTTTCATAAGAAGTGAATAGATAGGTGCTATATAAAATATTCTCTTTTGGGGGTAACATCAAGGAAGTAGTCATCTTGGTGACCTAGAATTTTAAAATCTGGTGTGACTCACTGGAAAGTGTCTTGGATCTTTGAAATAGAAAATAAATGGATTGAGTTGTCAGAATGTATGTTTTAGATTTAGAGAAATGAGATTCTAGATTATTTAATCATTTTGCCTGTAAAAATCAAAATTCATAATAGTAATATACGGTATAAGGTAGTATTATATGTATACTATGTTAGATAGGTAAAGCTATCTAGGAAAGTCGATATAGTTGGCATTGTTTACTTAATTTTGTCAATTTTGTAATTTGAAACAGTAGTGTCAACAATATACATATAAAGTTTATAAATTTCATAAATTATTGAAAGAATCGTGCCCCTGCTTGTATTTGTTATTCAGTGTTATATAGTGTCCTAACTGAACGAATCTATTAAAAACACCATAGCAGAACAAATTTTTACTAGACCTTTTAGAATTTTAGATTTTGTGCATAATACAGTAATATAATACTGTAATTGATTCATCCGTATAGCTTTAACAGGAAAAATTGAATTGTCCTACTGAGCAATACTAATAACGATTCCTGTTTCTTTTATCGTGAAATTCAAAAAATATGTTTATCCAATTGTAATTTGAATCGTCCTTGTAATACTAACCATGCACAAATATCAAAGAGCGATATAACCGGGTCATCCGGGACCTACGCCTCTTATAGAACTGTTGCGTGTGTGGGCGGTTTACAGAATGTATGTCATCGGGTGTCCGCGCTGCTTCTGCTCTGCTGCCCCGAACTCACGTTGTTGCTTTATCATGATTTATGAGTTATTTTCACTGATTCATTTAGGAAATTGCAATAAATACCTGAAAACTCCAACAGGTGACGTGGATAATTTAATCTGCCATAAATTTTAATGTTTAGTTGTACCGTTATTGCTTTGATGTATTTATTCATTTTTGTAGGTTAGGTAACGAAAATGCAAAGATTTTAATCAAATTTTTCATATTTTAGTAGTGATTAGAATTAATTACATAAAAATTCACTTTTTCACAGTTTATTATAAGCTTCAAGAGTTCTATACAACTTTAAATTCGTCGGCATTCGCGATAAAAGATTTGAAATGTAAAGGTTTCTAAAGATCTCCAGCTTAGAAGTTTAAATTCCAAAGTTTAAAGTTTCAAAATTTTAATTTTCACTTTTGTCTCAAAGCCAAAGTTCTAAAAATGTTATATCCGAGAGTTTAAGTTTTTCTTTTTCACATTTTAATGTCAAACTCATATATTTTCCAGAAGAATGGGATTCTTTGCGTTTCAAATATTCAAGGTTTCCAATAGTCTTAAGAATTTTCGAGGTCCAGATTTTGACAGATTCGAACTTCGGCAAATTCAAATCACTAGATTTCCAGAGTTCGATAGAAATCTGCAAGGTTTTCAGAACTTGGAATTGTACATAGGTTAAAAAATAAAATTTTAATAGTCTTGAGGGAGTTTCAGAATTTTGTAGCATGTAACTGTGGAACATGTTTTAGAATTTAAGAGTTAGAGACTTCCATAGCTGCCATAGTTTAAGATTATGATTATATCAGTTTGTCAGGGTTAAACTGATTCGGGAATATGTTAGATAGTTTAAAAATTTGAAAGTTGCAAGGGTTTGCAATATTCAGATCTCCAAGTTTCAAAAAATAATTTTAAAAATTCGTATAATTATAGATTCATAGCTGTATGAATTTATAGAATTCGTCCCAGGAACTCTGGTTGAAAGACTACTAGCACCAGATTTGCAGTACTTTCATAGTTTTCAAGATATAATTTCGGATCTGTAAGTTTATAAATCCTAAACAGCGAAAGCTTGAAAATCATATCTATTTAACTTGAAACTATATTATACTAGTAAACTGTAGGACTTGATATATTGAGAGTTTGGTTCTTTAAGGCTACTACCTTAGAATTCAGAAATCTCGAATAATTGAAGTCTTGGCATATTAATAACATTTGTACAGATGAATGAACTTTAGATGCCCATAGCTATTAAAACTAAAACAAGATTTGGGTAACTTTAGAAGCTATGAGTGCAATAGCTGTTATAAAGCTATAGGTAAAGCAGTGTAGCTTGAGCACAAGTGGCACGCTCATAAAACGTAAGTAGAGTATAAAGAAGATCCTAGCACTGCAATAACCACTGTTTAACTTTTCTAACAATTGCAGTAGCCGATTCGCCGTTTCTTGAATCATCCAAAGTCCAGATCAACCCTTCGCCGTTTCTGTATCCATCTCCCACTACTTTTCTGAAAGACAAAAGTGCAGAACGCCATTGTTAGATCCACCTCTACCACTCTTTTGCAAGGTAAAGGTTATTGGTTATTTATTTTATAGGTTATTGCAATCATGATCACCGCAGCTCGAGTCCCCGTTGCCTATGTCTGGCATGCCTGGTTGCCTATCATCAGGCTGTGGTACTAGAAGCTCCCTTATAAACTCAGCTAGTGTGCCTTTAATTAGTTGTTAGTTTAGTTAGTTTGTGTCGATGGGGCCTAAATATTAATAATATACTTCAGGCTTTTCTGGTAGCTTTACATTTCATAGAGTGGAACTTTAGTTTAGACTTGGACTCTCTTGTCTCAGAAACCCCTAATCCGATTTAAATTTTTTTTACGGTAGCAATCTTTCTTCTTTTCTAGCCTTCAAAATAAGTTGTAACAAAGGTAGTATGTCAATTGACATTTTGAAATTGCGATCGCTAGCAGTTGAGGGGATGAGATGCAAGATTTTACTGAAATTGATATTTTTTGTATAATTTCGATAATATCTCAAGTGGGAATCTATTAATTGAACACACTGTATAGCTAGAACCGCATATGAGAACTATAGAATCTCATACTAAATCTCATAAAAATTGCCTACTAGTATTTTGTTTGAAGTTCTGTATCTCACATAATGAATCAAAAACCCAAGAACTTATATAAATTACTTACGATATATTGAAATAATTATGTATTTTTTGTTCATTTTGGTGCAAGGTTTCAAAAATTTAGAACATGAGAAAGATGAACCATGAAACTTGACATGTAGCTTTTATAATTTACAGTACTGGAGAATCTGATTTGAAACTCTGAAGATGTGTAAAGGTTAAATTTGGCCAACTTCATATTCTTTACATGGATGCTTCAAAATCTTAGAGTG
This sequence comes from Agrypnus murinus, assembly GCA_929113105.1. Classification (NCBI taxonomy): domain Eukaryota; kingdom Metazoa; phylum Arthropoda; class Insecta; order Coleoptera; family Elateridae; genus Agrypnus; species Agrypnus murinus. The sequence goes on along the minus strand of OV816026.1, from coordinate 2,762,312 downwards.
TAAAAAACCGAACTTTGAAACAACACTGAGCAATTTTCAGGTTATGTAGCTTTTATCATTTACAATACTGGAATGCTGATTTGAAACTCTGAAGTTTGGAAGTATTTGGAACTTTCAAATATAAACATCATATTTATTCATGCCTTCATCATTTTCATCTTTATTCATGTTGCAAAATTTTAGAATTTAAAAGCTGAAACATTAACAGGCTTTCAGGATATGATGTTTCAATATTTAAAAACCTACAAACTTTAGGTTTTGCAACTGTGATGCAACCTCAATACAAATTTCGGAACGTGAAAAATGTAGAAAACTGCACTTTAAGACACAAGAAATCCTTCAATTCCACAAATACAATTTAACTTAACTTAAGAACTTTTAGTTAACTTAAGAAGACTTCATTGCCCCAAGAACCCTTAATACAAATAGTAAATGGAATAATGATTTTTTTAATTATGGGTGATTATTAACAAATCACTAAAAAAAGTCTGTTCATATTTGACAGGTGTTGGAACATTCAACTTCAACGAGATTGATAATTATCAATCTCAAAATTTATTATAAAGGTTATAGTATTTAATAAAAGGAAAATTAAAGAAAATTAAAAGCCTTTTAAGTACAGAAATAAAATACTACCGCTCTTAAGCACGTATTTCTAATGGACGCTTCTCTATTGAATATTAATTAAACTTCTGCAAAGGCTTCCGTTCTCATGCATACGAGTTAGAAGATCTATTGCTCCTGGCTCTCTACATTATTAAATGACGAGCAATATGCATTTGAACATGGTACATAGAAAAAGCTGCCGCTGCCTATAATATCTTGTGCTTTAAGAGCATACATATGTATTACAGAAATACCTATATTTTGCATTTTATTCTTCCAACGAAAGATCGTATGCTATTGTATCTGATGTAAAAAAACCGTTTTTACAAAAACTTTTTACAAAAGTTGAAACTCAAATATTCTCAAGTGCAATGTATTGAAATGTTTTGGAAAACGGTGAGATCAAACAAAATACAAGTCGAAGCTACCCGTAGATGTTAAATTTAATAAATTTTGCGACTGGTTTACACCAGTCAGCTTACGCTTTTGCAAGGTCTGGGTCAAAAGTGGTGCAAATATGACGCAGGGCTTTTGTTATCGTGGATATCCCTACGTTTAATTTGTTACAATAATTGAAAACAGATGAAGCACGAGGCACTTCAATGCGCGTGGTCGGCACTTTACGCCGACTCTGTAGAATTCACCACCTTCTAGATTGACGGATACTAATTTGCAAAGTAGACGTATCTAGATGAAATTTAATGAATTGTATAGTTAAGAAACTAGAATTTTTGTTTGCGTCTTGCATCAAAGTTTCAAACGGTTCTGTTGTTCACTTTTATTAAAGAATTCCATTTTCGGAAATTAAGAGTTTCTTCAGAAAGAGGTACAGAATAGAGAATCAATTCATTTCGGAGGAAACTGGTTTCTAATTGGAATGTCAAAGTAAATAATCTAATAATTTCGATGGTCTTGAATTTGAGCATACTATTATTTGCTTTAAAACATTTATTTGTTTTGCATGATTGAAAAAACGAATATCATTTTAATTTATAGTTTTAAATTAAACATTTTAAATGACTTAGACCTATTACCATTAATTAATCAAGGCTAGGGTCCTATTTTGTGTACCATTCATAAAAATATAGCCTTAAAATTGCAACAGCTTGGGGGAAACTTAAAATGTTATGTCAATAGGTCTATTGATATAACATTCATGACAGCCTTATTCACACTGGTCAGTGTGAATAAGGCTGAGAAGCAGTGGCGTGCGGTGAGAATTTAGGCTAGGGAAGCAACCACGATTTTAATTATAATACACCTAGGTACAGGCGCGGATTAACGGGTAGGGAATAATCCCCCCCCCCCCCAATTTAGAATTAAGTTTACATAGAATAGAAACAAATAATGTTTGTTTAATTATTATTTATTAAAACAATTATTTTTCCAAAGATTTCCCCCTCAAAATACTTCTCTGGATCCGCCCCTGCTAGGTACAATAAAAAACAGTGTTATAATTATTAAGCTTAAAATTTTTCAAAAAAGCACTTTTACACTTTATGCTTATGGAATTTGTTGACTATCATTCTTTATTTTAAAAAAACTACTACTACGTATCAATTTTCCGGTCTTTCTTAGCAAAATACCGGTACAGGTTTTAATCTTTGTTGTTAAATATGAAAGTTTTGGTTTTGATCTGCCTTTCTTAATAATTTGTAATTTCTCTCCAAAACTATATGCAAAAAATTCCTTATTAATAATTTACAAACTGAACAAAAAATCGTCCCGATTCGGCTATATCGAAGGTACTCCAACCTTTCACCGAAGCAGTTGAATTTGCAGTCGCGATGATAATGCAATTTTAAATTTGGCAAACTAAATAGAATTATTTGTCTTTAAAAAATCCAACTTATAAATTAAAATAATAAAATGCGACAAAATACAGTCTCATTCGCAGATTTACATTACTTAAGTAACACTAAATCGAACAAATAACCAAATTGTAATAAATAAACATTTGGGAACGAAGCACAATAAAAATAACGACCAAACAATGTTATAACCAGCCAAACAGCATCCGTCTAGGCGTCTACTAACGATATCCCCCACACGCTCGCTGATTCACGCCAAAGCTAAAAGATGAGCATTTGTAAGCAGTGCTTATATGCTGTGTATGTAACATTTGAATCGGTATTACCTTTCCGTGCAAGTTGAATGAGCCTAATTTAAAATAGTACTCTAAATAATTATACTTTTTGCTGTACAGAGTTGATATTGAGCTTTAATTTGATAAATACTTCAATTTAAATAAACGATAACCATAATTTTACAAAAGTATTTTTGTTAGCATTGTTTTTATTTTTAATAAATTCTCAAGGCAAGCATTGCTTCCATTGCTTCCATGGACCGCACGCCACTGCTGAGAAGTAATACTAACACTTGAATTACAAAACTGGTATGGTCAAGTCATAAGTGAATCAAATAATACACTGCAAATAATCTTTCTACACTATATGTAACAGTGTCTCCTAACCACACATTGTATTTGACTAATTGTCAATACATATTTCGGTAACGATGTTATCTTTTTCTCGGTATAAAACCGCTTGAATATAATTTTAAGTTGCTTAACCTTCTTCTGGGTGCATTTTTAGAGAGCCAATCAAAAACCATGCAAAGTAAATTTAACACAAACATGCAAAGGATAAATACATCTTCTTATACATAAAGGAAAGAGAAAAAAGAAAAAGGAAGCTTAACGAATATTTTTATGACTCCCACATGTTTCAAATCGTCCGTCCTATTTGTAAAACATTTAATTTTCACTGAAAATTACGTTGTTTTGGAAACAAAATGTTGAGAGTAATTTATTTTCTCTGATGAAAATGTAACCCACCTATCAAAATACTTGCTTGCTACACTTGATCTTTCTATACGATTGTATTTAAAATCCTTATGTGATCTTTGAACCTAGTTAAAATTGATCTTTTTGTCTTTCCAACGTAACTCATATTACAATCATTGCATTCAATTTGGTATATTCCCGATTTCAATTTTTTATCAGTTTTATCTTTTTGATTGCCTCACAGGTTTTTTAAAGAATTATTTGACGTATAAGATACTCTCATGCCCTCGTTTTTAAATACACTATTCAAACCTTTGGTGATTGGGAGAAAAAGTAGTTTATTAAACTTCTTTGGCTAATTTTCTATTGGTAATAATGTATTCTATGTTTGTATTTGATTTTCTGTAATAATTTATCAATGTTTTTAGAAGAGTAACCATTATATGTATAAGGTTAATTCATTTATAAAACTTAATTCCTTCTTGAACCGATTTTTGATTAATGGGAATTTCACAATCTGTTTTTTATTTATTGTCATTGTAATTGTTTAATATTTGTATGTACAAGTGCAATATGTGCAAATAAATAAGCCAATGGCGTATTTAGGGGAGTTCTTTTGAGGCAAAAGCAACTCCCAAAACTTTATATTCGTATTTTTTAAGTTTCATTCAGTTCATGAACTAAATAATTATTAAGAAAAATCATATCATATCATTCATAAGCCTTCTAACTCGTTTCAAGTTTTAAGAATAAAAATGGTGGAATCCCTTTTTGAATATAATTGAATAGACTTTAAATAATAAAGGAATAGCAGGTAGGTAGGAAATTACCTTACACAATGCGCAATGTAAACACAGTACCTGCCATGAACAAGCAGTGGGCCATAGGCGTCCATCGTACCTACGAAGTACACCTACACTATAATTTTAAAATATCCAAATATGATGGCTTAACTTTTCAGAAAACGTTGTTTAACGTTGGAAAGAAATATTATATAAAGTTTGGTAACGTTAATCTTATACAAAACTTTATTTTGAGAATATCTGTTCGACTTGCCAGTCTCGGTGGATAAGTGGTTTGCATGTTTGCTTCTTAATCCAAGGGTCGCAGGTTCGATCCCCGGCCGAGCTGGTAATTTTTCATAGCAGAGAAAGATTAAAAACATGCCTTCTTCTCGGATAGAAAGTAAAACTGTAGGTCTCGTGTCAATGCGATGTTTGGCACGATAAAGATCCCTACTGGGGATGGAATTCCCCCAGATTCGGCTAAATTCTGGTAGGGTCGACCAAATGGTCATAGCAATCGGTGCCATGAGGTACGAAGGATGCTCCGCCATCCAGATTCCTCGCCCAAAAATAAATAAATAAATACTAAAACTGTTCTACTTAAATCAAATTGTGGTGGAAATTGTATAACTGTATTCTAAGTACAGCCTGATCCAAAATAAATAAGGACGGTGTGGATTTCGCACCGTTGGTTTTACTGTATTTCACATTGTTAGTGTCGCACTGTTGAAATGTGTTGCTACAAATTACAGCGTCAACTCGTTACTTTCTCTTTGATATTGTTGGGCTTTGTCATATTGTTCTGAGGTTTTATTGAATTTTTATTTTATTTTGCTTGGTTAATTATACCTAACGATATTAAAAAAATATATATTAATTATTGAGAATGAATAATTCTTATCGTAATTTTGTAATATACCTATATCACTTCTTTTCGAGACACCACTAAAAATAAAAGAAAGATAAAATGTCTAAAAAGTGTTCGTGCTGCCAACGTGACAGTAATTTAACGTAGCGGTAAATTCAAACCGCCCTCAATCATTTTGAATCACACTGTATTTACATCATTTATTTTTGGTACCTATAATTCATTTTATTAAACAAAGTTCTCAGCGATTTGCAGTATGGTTTTGGAATGTTGTTTTTCATTCATTGCAGTAAATTGCAAATTAACAAATATTAAAGCGTTACAATGAAATATGAAGTGAAGAAATGTGACTATGAATAATTTAAGTTAAAAAGTATCCTTCATCAAATACTGAAAAGAATAAGCACCCCCAAGTAAAATTTCTGGATACGCCTCTGACTAAGCACACAATTATTTATTTTAGTGTTATAGATAAACACAAATAACTATTGTTAAAAGTGTTGCATAAGTTGTTAAACAGACAGATAACTATAATTAATGTTTTCTTTACTATAGCTAAAAAGATTACGTGCGCTACCAAGATCTGGATGTTGTTACATATCGTGTCTAATTATACAACCATATAGAACGCGCTAATGACTAAAAAATTTAGTGTGCCAACAAGAAATTAAGAACCATTTAAAGTGAATTTTAGCTTATTAAGCTATTGCTTAATAATATGTTCTTATTCAATTCGTGTTGTTTGATTTTTGTTTATTATATCCTCGACTGTAAGAAATTATTTGCATCTTATCTGTACTACAAGTGGATTAATGGCTTAAGGGTCAATCCATTGACGTACAAGTAAAGAAGGACCCAGCATTCCTTATGTCAACCTATACAATGTTTTGAAGGTGGTTAGGTACCTTGAAGTGTAATATACTCAAAATTTCTCTAAACATAAAAGTCCCACGCATGGGCGCCAATTGTAACTTAAGTAAATTAAGCTCCACGATTAGACTGTCAATGTAACACACTAAAACATTCAAAATACTGAATACTTACTGTAAATAAATGCTCCGACTTTTTATTGAGAACTCCTATTGACGAATTATCGCTCAGGATGTAGGTACTGTCTCTTCTAGATTATCAATTATAGAGAAAATAACGTTTGTAGACATAATAAAAGGATATGGGCGCCATTTGATTGCAAGTCATTAATTATCAGGTTCAGAATCCGCAATCAAAAAAGGATTCCGAATAAATTGATGGAATTCAATAACTAATCATAATTAGTTGAATTATTGTTAGGCAGAATTACATATTTTATTAACTTTTACAAGTAAATGGTCCAACATCATCATAGTAACATTTAATTTTAAATTGATTTATTCATAAATAAATAATATGGTAACAGAACAATGAAATGATAAATTATTACCAAGAAAAGAGGCCCCTCTTGATTAATATAAGCAGTAATTATCCATGATCACAGCTTGAATATATAGGCTTTATCCTATATATTCAAGCTGTGATCATGAATAATTACTGCTTATATTAATCAAGGGGGCCCTCTTATCTTGGTAATAATTTATCATTTCATTGTTCTGTTACCATATTATTTATTTATGAATAAATGAACCTTTGTAAAAAATCTTAAAATCCAGAACAGCTTACTTAGGTAATAAAGTCTATCGTGTAATCTTGAATAGATGTTAATATATATTTGCGTCGGTACAAATACACTTCACTACATTGCCTTTGATAATGCACTTCAAATCATCACTAACTATAAACACCTATTAAATAACAGTTTCTATTTATATCAGAAAATAATTGTAAACACAGTTAAAGATGGTAGTATGATGGAACAAAGTTTATTCCTGAAGTTACGAGATTAATGTCGTTTACAATTTCGGAGATTGTCTTTCATTAATAAAGAACTATAAACTCATAAATTTTAATAAGAACACCCTTTATTGCAGGCTTATCTGGGTTCAGTATTTAAGCAAATTGGATTGCCACATTTAATTTGTCTCAAAATAATTGTCTTTAAATGAAACACAAAGTTCTGCACTTCCACAAAATAATTATGGTGTCATTTAAACCATAAAGATTTGAAACATAAATGTGTTTTAATTTACTATTATTTTTTTATTTCACACCTACACTACGGGGGAACCAACAGCTAAGGTCATCTGTCCCCCAACTAACATGCAACACGAATACACACACCCATAGTTGAGGTGGTGGAACTTTCCAATTAGAAAAATCCCGTCGCCCCAAGTGGGATTCGAACCCACGACCCTTGGAATTTATTATTACATTTTTAGATATAAAATGTCATCAGATACACACTGTTGTGTTTACTAAATCAATAAAAACGGAAGACGGTACGTTGAACTTTCAATCTACAAACAAATTCGTTGGAATTTTCACAACAACTTATAAACGGTATTAATTGCTAAAATTATTAACTTAAACAATAACTTGTATTGTACAGCAACTAGCTTAAGCTTTCACGGTAAACATTATCAGTTAACCACCAAACCGACCCAAAATTCTACTGGTTGCGCTAGACGAACTAACTCTTAATTCCCACATTCGTTTTGCCGGAAATTTATCGCAATTTATCCCAACTTTTCGCGGTTAGCAATATACACACTGCTAGGTACCTTATCTGTAATACACCGTAACTACTATTGCTCTTAGATACAAGATTCCTGTACTGTACTAAACTGTAATTACCAGTCTCTCATCAATACGAGACCGTGTGCTCGACTATACTCTGTACTAGACTTGCAATACGAGACTGTCTAACCATCCATGCGAGACCCCGAATCTTGACTTACTAACTATTTGGCAGCAACCCTATAATGAACTTAAATTTTAAAGGGGGAAATTAAATACCCAATCAAACACGAGGCTATCACTTCTTAAACTAATGAAGAACGAACACCCAGAGTTTCTAGAACTTTCCATTAAGCATCACGGGACATTACCGAAATTAAAATCTGCTTCTTGGGGAGTAACTCGATATTTTGCAGGAGGCCTCAAGTCGTCTTTTATTTCTCTGCGTTCAGAAAAATCTATTCATAAGAATTGCAGATAAGCATGCACAGGAACTATAAATTTGAACTAAATGACTTTTCTGACATTAGATTCCTTTGTTAGAAGAGTGATTATTTATGGATATTTGTAAATTCAATCGCATCTGGATTTTTGCTACGAAAAACAATTTGTAACCGTGGAGATACTTTGCAGTGAACTTTGATATCTACGAAGATGCCATTTGCTTTAAGATAAGGTCTGCATTTTTATTCTAGAAACAATTTCATCCGTTTGAAAATACTTCGGGGTGACCTTTGTTATTAAAAATAACACTATTTAATTCTTAATATCATCTGTAATTTTAACCCAACTAAAATGTACTGAAATATGCAGGGCCGTACCAAGGTATTTTTGCCATTAAAATTTTTTCCATTCTAAAATTGGGAATTTGAACACGTTACAGAAGCCATAGGAGCAAATTCAGTACTCGACGCCAGTGGCGTTGTGATGTAAAAGTGGTGTTATTTCAAACGTACATAACATAAAAAAATTAAGAGCATTCTATGGTGACGAGGATTAACTAAATAAATTGCGACGAATATACGTTAAAGCGCTTCAAAACAAAATGTAAATAAATGGGCGCTTGTCTGTTATACGTCTATGGGTCAATTCATATGAAGTGTTCCAGGACCAGTTGCTTGGCCATTTTTAAAATATATCGTATTTTGTTTATGTAATTCTCTATACTATGACAATTCACAAATAGCCTTACTTAATTTTTAAAAAAATCTCTAGCTGTGGGAGTCATTTTTTTCACACGTACAGCTGCTTTTTGCAATTTCAGAGGTTTGCGTAAGCTACATTATCTCAGATCATTTCATCGATCATTTACAAGAATTTTAGATGTGAATGTTTTATTTTAAAGAAAAATTTTAGTGTAAGAAAAAATAAAAGGATTTACATAAAAAGAAACTTAAAAAAATATAGAGGTTATGTCAATCTATAAGTTTAATCAAATATGTTACAAATAGAAGAGAGAAGAGGAAAGAAAGAAGAACTGCATCGTATTAATTCTTGATAAGATCCTACACCAGGGGCGAAACGTCTAATAAAAATATAACAAGTAGTTTAGATATTATTTGCAACCCTATTTGACCTTACAATTGGATACTTAAAATTAAAGAGAAGGTTCTTAAAATTCATACTTAAATAAATCTGAGATAATCGAATTTATGTAAACCTCTGAAATTGCAAAAAATGGCTATACGTGTGAAACAAAAATGGCAGCAAAAACTGGAATAATTTTTTAAAAAATAAATAAGGCTCTTTCTGCATTGTCATAATATAGAGAGTCATGTCTACAAAATATGGTATATTTTAAAAATGGTCAAGCAACTAATTAATTTGTTTTTGGAGCATTTCATATGGATTGACCCTTAAGGGCCTTCTCTCTAAAAGATAACGGTAAATTTGAGAAGCTATTTAGTATGGTTTTTCATTTACGTTTGTTATTTGAAAGTTTCTATTTGTCATCATTATGCCTATTCACTTACACTACAGTATTCGGTATCTCTATCTTTACATTCAGTTAAACCAGTACCACTAACAATAGAATGACAGCATTAATACCCATAATCTTGAGCACAAAAGTTGAAAGTATTTATTATTTTACTAGAGCTTTACAAACACTTTAGGTATAATACATACAAAATCTTTTAACGTAACAACTTAGATAGATAATGCAAGTTTCAGCAAACTAACCATTGGAAAGCATCCTCGTAAGAATCTTAAAAAAAACTTGCTTGTTTTTTGCCCTTAAACAGAAAATCATGCAGAGTTAGTACATGCGTTGATGGGAGATTGAATATTTCTTTGTACTTGTCAAAGAATGACTAGTGTATTTCAGATTTAGATTTTTAAATTGTTAATTTAATTTGTTAATAAGTAATAGATAAACGTGAGAGATTTTGGTGTTTAAATCAAACTGGAAGCAGAAAGCATCGAGATGTTGCATGCCAGTAATAATAATAATAACATTATCTGCGAATTTAATATGTTTATTGAAAGAATAAAATTTGTAATAATGCAGTACAGAGCATTTTCTCTTGAATGTTGACATTAAAAATCTCAATTCAAGATGATCTTGTCATCTCGGCCAATAGTATAAGTGCGAGTTGATAATTAAATTGTTCAAAAAAGGATTATTATGGTAATATTTAAGAATGTTTATCAACCATTAACAGCTGTTCAATTTAATTACACTTTTATTCAGTTTACGATTGAAATCGTCTTTATTGAATACCAAATTAAATGACAGGTGTACAAAACGCAAATCAAGTGATTTATACATATGGCAAGTTTGAAGGAGATTCTGTTGATATCAACATTTCGATAACTGGACACATGTTTTACCCAATTTTGTTAAAATATACCTTTCACTTAATTTAAAAGCGTTCGCTTATTTAGTTTATTCCGGTGTGTTTGTGTGTAAATTACATATTCGTGTGTAAGTAATATTTTTGTGATTCTAATTAAATTGGTTCGTTTTTTGTGTATTTGCGAACTTTATTTGGATACCCACATCGTTCTTTAATTCAGGATCAATAGACAACGGAAAGGTAAGGTAAACATTTTAAATGCACCTACAAAAATTATAAATTAATGTATATTAGCATATAACAGGATTTGTTTAATAGGGTTTTTTTAATGTTAACTAATTCGATCTTGCCAAAAATTGGGCCATTTATCATGAAAATAGCTAATTAAATAGTTTTTTATTATACAATTGCTTTTTGCAAAAAGTGCTTTTTCCACTTGTAGAAGTTACGCAACGAGGCTTGTCGACAAATACGATGTGTAACAAAACACATTTCTGCAATTTTCTGAAAAATGAAAACAAAGCAGCTTATACAAAACGCGTCAAAAATATGGAACATTCCAAATAAAACTGAAACAAATTATTTCTTGCAAAAATTCTGAAACGCCTCGATTCTTCTTTTTAAAAAACACACATATCTCAAAATCATTTTCCGATATTCATCTGTTTCTAAGTGATGATGCCATCAGATCTTTTTAAAGGAAATTCTAATTATCGGCCAAGACGCACATAATGTGGCACCAAAGGACGTTTCCAACTTTTAGACAATTTATGGACCAATCACGGAAAGAATTACGGATTGCCATTTAAAGAAAAATACTGACAACGTCATCACTTAAAAACATTTTCACATTTAAACGTGCATTTTAAAAAATCGACGTTTTCAGAATCTTAAAAAAAAAGCATGTGTTTTATTTTTATTTGCTTACGTTCAATACTTTTGACGCGTTCTGTAAATAATATATAATTATTTTTTTAATCTGTTCAACTATCAAACGCAAATTGAAATCTAATTAGGATGCATCTTTATATAAAAGTAATTTACCAGAAAAACGTGGTTTTCATAAGGAAACTTTCAAGCAGTATTCAAAGTTCAGCAAATGTTCCAAAAGACGCGCCTACACATTTTGCAATGCCTGTTCGTAAATATCTATATGAAGTTTTCCCAGGTTTCCTGGAATGACCAGCAAGGTCTCAAAAGGTTTGGTTTTTATGGGGTTATTAGAAAATCTAAGTTTTTAAGACGAAACTGGCAAATGTGGAGGTGCTGAAAATGAAATAACGAATAAGAAGTAAGTGTAGACTTATTTCATCCAAGATACTGACAAATTTAATAAATTTACATTTTACGTTTTATTTACATTTACTGCCACCAAGTAAATGGACAACACTTGGAATATATGTGACAAAAAGTCATAATTTTTATAAAATTCTTTAATTTTAATTAAGTTTTTTAATTTAATTTTTAATTTGTCTTATTTTAGAAATGGTTAGGTATAAAAATGTAAAAAATAAAATATGATAATGAATAAAATGTGGTATTACAATGTTACATGCATTTCAAAAATATGTCAGGAAAATTGGGAGTTGTTATTTTAAAAAATGTTAATACTGTCATAAGGCGTTTATGCGGTGATGATAGAGTTATGACTAGGACCAAAAAGTCAGCGGTGTATGTAATTGCTGCTCAAAGTGGTCTTCATTTTATTCGAGCACGTGTTTTCCAATTTTGACGATTTTTTACTCTTTAAACTTACTTAAAGTGCTTTTTCATAACATTGGCCTTGGGCCACAATTGGACGTCATTGGAAGTCAAAATGCAAATGTAAGCTAGATGTATACAAACGAAGAGTATGCCCAGAACCTCGAATGCATGCATTTTTGAATACAAATTGTATGAAAAATAGACAAACATGAGTTCTCATCATCGACAGCAAGCATACGTCTTGTCACAACCACGTGATCAGATATCAATTTTAAATATAAAAAATGAGTGTTTATTGGCCGCGAAACATATCTGTTTCTTATTCTAAATATTTTCTCATATATTCTTAGACCTTATACTGCTCTATCCCTGCCACTGGTATTCTTCGCAAGGCGGGAAGCAACATTGGAGAAAAACAAAAAATAATATCAGAAACAAGTAACGTTTTAAGCTGATTTAGGCGACTGAAATTTCCTCATTAATTAACTGACCGTAAGAAAAAAGAATATATATGTCTTACTAATAAAGTGTCATACCTTAGACGCCTAGAATTCTAAAACTTTCAAGTTCCAGGATTTTAAAAATGCACAGTTTTAATGCTTCAAAGTATCACACAGATTGAAAACGGTTAGTAGATTTAGAGATGCAAAGTTTCATCACCCGTTCAAACTTTCCAGAATTTTATCTTTGAAAACTTAAAACTAAACTAAAAGATAATGAATTTTAAAGTTTCAAAATTTCATTGATTGATTTGCTGTTTCAAAGTTTTAAAATTGGCATTTTATAAATTTATCTTTTTTCATTTAGTAGTTTTAAGGTACCAGAATCTCAATGTTTAACGTTTCGAAACATTACAAATTCTAGATTTTCAAAAAGCTTTTACTTTCGTAAGATATTGATATAGGAAAGTATGGCTACATCATTTCAATGTTTCAAGATGTAGGCCATCATAGGTTTAAGCTCCAAGAGTTAATTGTATTAAACATTAAATCTCAAAGTGCCAAAATTTCTAAATTGATGACTCCAGAATACCAAACTTTTATTTTTTAGTAGTTTCAGATTTCTGGAGTTCAGAAATTTTTAAATTTTCTAAAAGTTCCAGAAATTTAACTATAACTACTAACCTGCAGCTCCTTTCAAATTTGTCGAAGAGAAAAGTTACATGATTTCCATTGTTCTAGTAATACAAATCAACAAAGCTGCATAGTTTCAAACTTCAAGGTTTCTGGATTTCAGGTTTCCAGAGTTTCGAAGTTTTAAAGACTCGCATTTTTAATGCTTCAAACAATTAAAAACAGTTGTACAGATGTAAAGGTATTCGCAAGTTTGTTTTAATAAATAGAGATAACAAATTCTAAGGTTGAGGCTTTACGAATTTATAAAATACAATAACATCAATTATTAATTTTTAAATTTTATTTACAAATTTATATTTTGATAGTTTCAAAATTTGGCGTTTTAAAGTCCTACGACGTTCGCAGCTCCAAATACTTCACTTAATTCATTTAAATGTGTTAATGTGGATTACATTCTATAATTTCACAATTCTAGAAGTCTAAAACTTCAGAATTCAAACACTGAGACCTAAAGTTTCCATGCTGATGATATTCAATATTAGTCATCAAGTTTAAAGTTTTAAGAGTTCAAGGTTCTAAATTGAGATGTCGATAGTTCGTATATTCATCGATTTCTGGGATATGGAAGTTTCAAAGTTTTCAAACTGTATATTTAGTTTCTTTCTTCAGCTTCAAAATTTCAGTAATCAAAGTTTCAGATTTTTAGTATTTAGCTTTGTAACGGTATATTTTCTATCGGCCTCAAATATGTGCAATTTTGCATGTATTTTTATAAAAAAACGTCCGGCCCTGCAAAACTATATTTTATTTGTAGCTAAAATTTTGTCGTATAAACACATTTTATAACGAACATCTTAAAAGATTCTCGTGTTCTCGAACTTCTATAAATTTAATGGATGTGGAGGTAATAAACAATATTTTTAGAGTTTTGTTTGTCCACTTGTAGGAACGGCTCCGTTGCTAAAAAATTAAAGGACCTTGATAAAACATAAAATGTACTTAAGTCATCTCGCTCTATAAAAAAACATTTGCGTCTGCATTTTGGGAATGTATTAGCGAAAGATCAACTTTCCTCTGTTCCTTTGTTCGAAAGGTGACATTCACACGTGTTCAAAATTCAGCTTGGTTTTTCTGCGTATTTAACTTAAAAATCGCACCATCCGCAAGTGTAGTCGGCACATGTTGACGCGGCTGTTCCCGCGTTATTTCGATCACTACTTTTGTTCGTTAGGTCGAGAATCACGCGTGAATGCTAGTAGAAGCTTCCTTACTGCATAGAAAAAACATAGTTATTTCGCGTTAAAATAGGCGCCGAAATATTAAGACAGGGCACTTTTCGATCCAGCTTTGACAAGAGTCAGTCGACTCCGGGTCGATATTATCGAACTACTGTTTATCGTTAATTATTTAGAATTAATGAATTTCTAAATACAGTTCCCGTACAGTTTAGTTGCTATTTGTTGGAAGTAATTGTTTTGAAGTTCTCTAGTTTTTAATAAATCTTGTTCGAGAAGATTTACTAATATCGTATCGTTAATAATTATCTATGGTTTGTTTTATCGTGATGAATCATTAAGAACATTTACTCCCTTTAGTTCGCGTTATAAAAATAGTGCAGTGTTGTTATTAAAAAAAATCACGAAGACTGGCCAATAAGTTAAATAATAAATTCCCGTTTTGTCTGCAGACAAAGACAAATAATTATTATTTTACGGGAGAAATTTAAAAAGTAGCAAGTGTTATTTGGATTAAATCTGTTTAAGTTTTTAAAAAGACATTACTATCCTCCTTCGTGAGTAAATTATAAACAATAAATAATAACAGAAACAGGATTGTTTAAACTGTGCTTAACAAAGATTGTTGGTGAAAAAATATGGATGATTGACTAATTTTTGAAACAAAAAGCATTTCTTTGGACTTGCTATTTTCAAACAACAATTTAAAACCATCTAGATTCAACTACAGTTTTTCTAAGAGAGGCTTTTCCAACTTCTAGCTGACCAGCGAGGCTTGCTTTGCAAGGCAAATAAACAAAGGTTTAATTGGATAAGATTTAAGGTACTGTACTTTAAGAACTATTTATCATTCTAAATTTTTTGTTGATGGATTATTTGAACTAGTGAATTTTATTACTTTTTGAAGAGAGCTCTCTAGTAGTAATTAACTTTAGTTTGTCATTGCTAGTGAAATTCAAATTTATTAACTTTAGCAATATTTAATTGGATTCAGTTTCGTAATGTTTTACAGATACCGTGAGATCATTTAAATTTAAAATTAAAGTAGGCGGGAATTTTTTTATACGTTTGGCGATCCTGCCAATTGACTCGCTGTGTAAATTAGAGGTTATGCAATTTTATGTTCTAGATTAAACATTTTGGAGCGTCACTTTGACAATTCAAATCAAACTGTGAAGTGAACAGTTAGTGTTGCCAATCTAATTTAAAAATCACAGCCAACTTTAATTATAAATTCAAATGATCTCGTGGTATTTGATTGTTAAATTCTTCACAGGATTTTATGTAATAAATTCTGATCTTGTTAAACTTTTGAACAATTTACGTTCAATAATTCTAAATAATCTCTGGATTTTAATAAGTTTTTGGATAATTTATGTTCATTAAAATCTAAATATTTCTCTTATTCTGAATAAATTTTAAATATTTTTGAATTGTTTTGTGTTCAATCATTCCTGAGTAAGTTGATAACCATTTACTGAATGACTAATCTATGTTTAATGAAATCATATTGTTTATGTTTTTATATATGTGCTTGACTATTTTTATTTTCTTACCATCCAATAAATATGTTTTTCAGTTTATATCAAGGATCTAACGCAACCATATAATTATGAATGTTTTGTTCAAATTTTTATTTTAAAATTTTCTCAACATAACCAAAATTTTTGTTCAAAACCTATTATATTTAATTCATTTTCTGATTAGTGAATTTAATATCTTTTCTGGCTTAATTAAACATCATCATGAAGCTTCATAATCAGATGGCGCCCTTTGAGTTTTTATTTGAGTTCTAAACCCTTATCTACTCTTTTTCATAAATAAGATAACTGCAGAACCAATACCTGAGACCTGAATACAAAAATTAGTAAGATAGAGCTAAATCTCAAGCCGTGGCAATCTTGAGTTTCTTTGCTAATGTAAGTATAATGTTTATTGTTTTTTATTTTTAATTTGTGTACAGAAAAACGTATGTTTCAACTATCGCCCAATCACGGGGCATTATTTCGTTTGTGGGATTTGTACGTTTCAGCTTGTAAGTTTGAATTATGTAGTTCTTTATAGTTATACCATTCAACTCTTTAGCTTTAAAGTGAAGTGAAGTTTAAATTTTTTATGTTTCTGATTTTTAGAATTCTAAGGTTTTAGTCTTAAACCATAATAGTTTCCAATTTATCGTCATCTACACGATTAGTACTTGAAAATTCCAATTTTAGAATTTTCAAGTCTCAGTTCAATTTTACAACCTTTCAAACACTAAACGAAAGATTTTAAGAAGTGAACTTTAAAACAAAAAGATTTAAAAAGTGGACTCGTAAGCAATACGTTTCTTAGAAAACTTATGAGGTGAGATGCTTTTGAAAATTAAGCATTCCAGAGGAGGGAGAGATTTTTAAAAGAGATTACAGAAAGGTGCTTTTCAAAAGATAACTACAACATAACCAGCAGTCTTGGAAACAGTTTTCTCGAAAAAATGGTTCAAAGCTTTAGGCCAGTAAAATAAAATCCGTTGGTGGAAATAAATGTTGGAAAGCGGGAAGTCGTTTCGATCGCTTCGTTTGAGGTCAAATATAAGTATCCTAGGTTTGCACGATCCCTCAACTCCAGCTTACCTGAGGGCATCAAAAGAACCACGAAATCTTCGGGCCTTTTTTAGTTTTTCGCTTATAACGCCAAAGCGGTGCTTTCCAACGAAAACTTTACTATTACAAGAATTAAAGAGCATTAAATTCTGCGTCGGGTGAGTATTCAACACTTTAAATTCGATCCAGTGGTTTGGTCGAAATCGACGGTCGAGAAACGACAATTTTACAAATTTTCAATTTTCCGCCAGAGACTTTCCGTATAAAAAACCCGTTGGACTCATTCTGATTGTTAATATAAGTTGAGAAATACCTAAGCTTTGATATTATAGAGGTTGCCAGATTAACTTAATGGCCATTTTTCTGTCATCCCCCATCATAGCAATTAGGATCAATCCATATGAAGTAGTGCAGTACTGGCCGTTCGATCATTTCGAAAAAAGATAATTTTTTGTGTGTTATCACCCCTAAGTATTGGTAGATCAAAACCACTGTCATTTTATTTTTATTCCATTTGATTGAAATATGGCAGCCATATTTGTTTCGTGGTGCACGACGTTGCTTGTAGATTTTTGATGTAAACGTAACTTTTGATATTTCAAGAACGGTTGATCCTAAAGACCTGCGGTAAAAATGATTGTATTGCTCACATGTCGGACTACATTTTTAAATCTAAACATAATTTTTGTAGGACGCTTTTGCAGGACGCTTACTTATGGGTGTGATTTAATCCCGAAGATTAAAATTTTTATAAAAATTTCCGCTTTTATTGGGGCATATTTCATATATCCAGATAAAAATGAAGTCTTAGGACGGATTTTCTATTTAAACGTACACGGTTAGTGGTAGTTTATGTATAAAATATTTTAAATCTGAAATTTTACTATTTTGGTATTTATGGGCTTTGAAGTTCTCGTTATGATACGTCATATCAATATTATGTTTATGATTAAAAAATGTAGTCCGACATGTTAGCAATACAATCATTTTTACCGCAGGTCTTTAGGACCAACTGTTCTTGAGATATCAAGATTTACGTTTACATCAAAAAACGCAAAAAACGTCGTGCACCACGAATCAAATATGGCTGCCATATTTCAATCAAATGAAATAAAAATAAAATGACAGTGGTTTTGATCTACCAATACTTAGGGGTGATAACACACAAAAAATTATCTTTTTTCGAAATAATCGAGTGACCAGTACTGCACTACTTCATATGAATTGATTCTAATTGCTATGATGAGGGATGACAAAAAAATGGCCAGTAGATTAATCCGGCAACCTCTAAAATATCAAAGCTTAGGTATTTCTCGACTTATATTAAAAATCAGAATGAGTCCAACGGGTTTTATTATACGGAAAGCCTCTGGGCGTCCGGTCTGACAGAATACCGAAAATTTGTAAAATTGTCGTTTCTCGACCGTCGATTTCGACCATACAGCTGGACCGAATTTAAAGTTTTAGATACTCACCCGATGCAGAATTTAATGCTCTTTAATTCTTGTAATAGTGAAGTTTTCGTTAGAAAGCACCGCTTTGGAGTTATAAGCAAAAAACTAAAAAAGGTCCGAAGATTTCGTGGTTCTTTTGATGCCCTCAGGTAAGCTCGAGTCGAGGGACCGTGGAAACCTAGGATACTTATATTTGACCTCAAACAAAGCTATCGAAACGATCTCCCGCTTTCCAACATTTATTTCCACCAACGGTCCAAAACGGGTTTAATTTTACTGGCCTACTTGTTTGGATTAACTTTTCATAACTTGGATTAGCCAGTGTCCAGTTGCGGTCAACATACAACTGTATGTGCGCATTTAACCGCACTGATCTATTAGAAAACTCGGTGCAAGCTGCTCGTCTTTTAAACTTGGACGAGTGCGCTAAAATCATGTCTTACGAAACTTGTTTTTTAATACACACCGTTAAATGTTGTTGATTATTTAAAAAAAGCAAAAAAAATAGCGTGCCTCCTATACCCCCTTCGGTGCCCAGGTCGAATCCTCCCTTAACCGCTATGCCACCGTATACTACTTTTAAGGTTGATTTTCTAACTACTATAAAGAGATGTAACACTTAATTCATACGAACGAGAGATCATAATTCAAAACGATTCTTGAATGCTTTATCGTAAATGCAATCCATCATATTGAACTTATTTCAATTTTACACTAACAATAAAAGTTTCATTAGTTAAACGTTGTTGGTTACCTTTATCACTGATTTTGTCTATTCAGTATGATTTATATCAGTACGATTTGGTTTCAAAAGCTTCGTAAACGTAGAATCCAACGTACTACAGTCTCCTTTAAATGTTTTTCGTTTTTCTTCTTAACCTTAGAGTTTTAATGTATTTATCAGTTATTTAATTAATGATCAGATTTTCTACACTTAATGTGTTGCTGTGTTATCATAGTTGCTGAAAAACTTCAGTTAGACTACCGTAGAAACTTATTAAATCTTTTATTACGGTGTATCTTATATTTAAGCCAACTGTGGTCCTCTAATACTCTTGATTGAGTATTTTAAAATAAATAACACCTTCAAGCAGGGCCCCCACATGCCCGGTGCTACCGTTGCTACGGCAACGGGGCCCGTGGGCCAAGGGGCCCGCAAGGACGGGGAAAAAAATTAAAAAGTAGAACATTTTTAATAAATCATAGAAAGAAAACAAAAATTAAATCACTAGGACTAGATTTATGTGTATCAATGAAATATTACATCAGAGTAATATTAGGGCTATTAGTAAGACCAATTTTTGTGAAATACTTATTAGATTGTCCTTCATTAAGTTTTTTTCTTTATAAACATGTATTTGCTATGCTTACTTCATTTTTACCTAAAGGTTGTATCTTCTGCTTCTCAATGATAAAATTAGGATGTGTTCTCAACGTATCAGAACACAGATATAATAGTAATACAAATGCATCAATACATATTCAATATGCATTAGCATTACCCTAGCCATTAATATACTGTTCTGCTAGGTTTATAATGTAACCACCAATTTCCTACGACAGTTATTATTTTATCTGTGTGAATATTAAAATTAAGCAAACAAAAATATTTAAGAATTAATTTGTTCAATTATGTATTTACCAGTATTTAAAATAAATTTACGATGACAATCTAAACAGTGTCTAAACTCTTAAAACTAGTTTAAATGTGTGTTTGATGAAAAATAATTGTAATAAAGGTTAAAAAATGTATATTGTAAAAAAATTTTTTGGTAGTAAGAGGGGGGCCCATCATGACTTTTAGCAACGGGGCCCAGGGAATAATGTGGGGGGCCTGCCTTCAAGAAGCAATAAATAACTATTTAAATGAAATAAATTAATTTATTACCTACCTATGTTGGCAATAATGTACGCCGGTTGCATGCTGTAAACGGGCGAAGAACTGCAGAATTCCAATAAGAAGCTGGCAATTGTAACTATAGTTGCTGGCAGCATCTGAAAAGAAGAAGAGGTTTCAGCAGAGCTTAATTCGATTCGAGAACACTGCCGACGAGGAAAAGGGAAAATTTCCACATGACCCAGATTTCTCTGTGGTGCTTTTATTTTCTAAAGATAAAGTACACATCTCATATTTCAACTTTTTGTTCTTTATTATTATTCCGGCATAAAACGGTTTTCCAATATAAAACATAAAGTATTGTTTTAACGTTTGAATTTTTAATAACTTGTTCTTTAGTATCTTTGAATATCTACTCCAATTTACTGAAATATTCAGATTTAAATTGTGCATGCAATGTCATTCATTGCAGTTTTCTTATTTATGAAATTTTAATATTAAAGGATTGAAAACTAATTTTACTACACAAAAACAATACGAAAAAAAATTTAAAATTCTTCCGTAAAACTAAATGCTCTGCAGAGTGTGTTGAAATTATAATTTCAAGGATATATTAAAAAGCATGAAATGACTATTTCACAGTTTCTAGGTTTAAATTGAATTAAATCCGAAAGTTCCAGATTTTCAAATATTAAAAGTTTCAGATATTTTAGGCTTTACTTATTAAACGAATCAGTTATTAAAATGTTCTAATGTTTAAATCGTCATAGTTTAAAATTTATAATTTCGATATATCAACTAACTTTATTTGAAAATATTTATTCTTTTTATTATCCACAATTCCAAAAATTCGAAGTTCTAGAGTGTAACACTCTCAGAATCCATTCTTTATCCTTTTCATTTTCGAAGTTTTGAAGTTTCTGAGTTTCTATTTCAAACTTTATATATATATGTTTTCGGCATTTCAAGAGTTAGTTCTAATACGCTGCAAACTGCCGAGAATTCCTAATTTTATAGCTTAGACGCTCAAGGATACAAGCTTTCTGGGTTTTAGATACCCAAAGTTGCAGATATTACCCATACTTCAAGGTATCGGCGACTCAAGAAATTCAAAAGCTCAATTTTCAGTTTTTAAAGTTTTACGACGAATTTGCAGAGGTTTAAACCTTCAAAGGCAGCCTTGCTATTTCAGAGTTTATAGCTTTTAAATATACCAAGACACTCAGACCTAAAATTCTAGAAAAGCATTCTAATTTTCAGAGTTCAGGTTTTCATAAATTTGCATCACGATTTACATAATTATGTTTCATTACACCGAAATTAAATGCACTAGAATCGTTGTGTTTGTGAAATTAGCATTCTGAATTTTATCGGTTCGAAATTTCAGAGATTTATGCTTTTGATATTTGAATTTTTGGAACAGTTTGAAGGTTTGAAAATATAGATTTGTATAGTTTCAACGTTCTTCGTTTGAACGCTTTAAACTATAAATAAAGAATAGGTTTCATAGCTAGCTTTAAATTTCAAAACTTCCAAAAATTCTAGAAATATAGTTTCAGAGTTTTAACGGAAATTTTAAACGTGCAACAATAATAAAAAAAAGCCATTTTAGGACTACGACGAGAAAACATTCCCTAAATTTATTCTTTTGTGCCTTTTGTACTATGTATCGTATTATACCGCCGTCTTTTCAATGTACTCTGTATTTCTTAAATGTATCCCGTTCTCTGTCCAGGTATTCTTTCTCCCTTTCTCTCTCATCAGTCTTATCTTCTTATCCTATATCACTTGTTTTCTTTTTCTAACTGCCCCTTTAAAGCTTTTTATGTTATATTTGCTATATCTTCTTATTCCATCTTCTGTCTGATGCCGTCTATCTTTTGTATTCTGTCCATTGTTCTTTGTTCCCTGTTTTTTCTGTTTGAATCCCATATCTGCACTTTCTAACAATTGTTATTTGAACTTGCCCGTTTTGCTTACCACCTGTTTCTTTTTCCTGCTCTCGCGCTCCGCATTCGACCGTCCGTGATCCACATGTGTTACAGGCTTTTGTAGTCATTTCCTTAAGGTCCAAGTGTACTCAAAAACGTGTGTTATTTGTTTCATAAATAATATAATAATGTGATAACTTTGGTTTTAAGTTAATAGTCTAGGAATGTTAAAAACTTGCTTAACTAACTTGTTTTGGAAAAAAAAGTTTTTATTTAAATTATTTCACATGTTATACGTGAAAAATTAATTTTACAAAAACTGTACATTCAAAATTAACCAAAATAATACCACTTATATTTCATAGTATTTGAACTATTTTCCCAAAATTTTAAGAAAATCGTATGTCTAGCGACTAAATTATTGTCAAAAAACCTGCTTTTTGCCAAAAAAAAACTGCTTTTTTTGGCAAAAAGGAGGTAATAGTTTAGTCCCTAGACATACGATTTTCTAAAAATTTTGGTAAAATAGTTCAAATACTATGAAACTTAAGTGGTATTATTTTGATTAATTTTGAATGTACAGTTTCTCCAAAATTAATTTTTCACGTATAACATGTGAAATAATTTAAATAAAAAGTTTTTTTTCCAAAACAAGTTAGGTAAGTAAGTTTTTAACATTCCTCGACTATTAACTTAAAACCAAAGTTATCACATTATTATATTATTTATTAAACAAACAACACACGTGTTTTTGGGTATACTTGGACCTTAAGAAGAGATAGCAGAGGATGTATGTTTTTCGTTTGATGCACTCTATTCTCTGACATCCAACGATCTGTAGAGGTCATAATTTTGTTTTACAGCTTGAAAAATAGCTCACTATTGTACATTTGGAGAACGTAGAATAGTAACAAGATACTAACACATATGGCCTTTAGTGATTTTCTGGGATAACAGTTAAATTTCTATTAATGACAGTTAATTTCTTTCTGTGACAATGCAAAATGTTTACAATAAACCTTTTTCTAAAAATCACACAGGAAACTCTGTTCTCTCTTCTTTGACGTACGATCACTGATCTTTAGCAATTTGCGTAAGTCATAATTAATTCTTTGAGATTAACGCAACGCCTAAGCTCATGTGTTACTACACTTTTAAATACATAGTATTTAGTGCTTTATTCTGCTTAATTTGTTCTGAAGTCAACATAAAAGCTCTAAATTAAAAAAAAAGTGTAGAAACGCCAGTCATCATTCTGACTGAAAGTAGACATTCTATAGTAGAGTAGCTCATATCATGAAACGTACACTGTAGCTGTTCTTGTCACTTCAGATAACTTGATGTACATGCGTCACAATAATTAAAGTTCGCTTAACTTTGACCAATAACCTATAAGCAGGGATCAAACATCACGTTGGAGGTCAAAGCACCGATTTCGAACGCTCCGGAATCGATTACATATATACCCCTTGTCAGTTTCCTTCCATCTATAACAGTTTTTGACCTAAGAGTGGCAGAGTGACAGACGAAAGAGACATACTGACAGACATATAGTCTTACTGATTGTAGGGTAGGGCAACCCCAGTTCATCAGTGCCCATTCATACATGTGCCCAATCATCGACAGACAGTAGTATAGTTATTTACGAGCGAAGCGAGCTGCAATTCATCCCGTATTTTTCTTCTAGTGATTAATTGCTTCTTCCTGAGCCTATTTTGTATCTTCACTGTTGTGACTGTGGTGGCATTATGTGCTCTTTGCAACTCTTGCTTTAACTCGCTTGCGTTGGTTCTGATTCTAAAAACGAATAAAAGCAAAATATTGTAGAACAGTCGTTACTTCTCTTCTACCGTGGTTGTGAGTTCTTTTGTGACTGTTTCCGATACCCTTTTAAAACATGAGAAATTGTAGAAGAGAAGTACGTAGTAGTTCGACAATGTATCGTAAGGTGTGTTACCTTTCCGACGTAAAACTATGGTCATTTCTGATTCTTATGTTGTTAAATTACATTGTTGCCTTCTAGAAACGTTCACGATAAAAACAGATATTATTAGCTACATTGCGTTAACTTCTTAAAAGTTTATGTATATACACATAATAGGATAGTGTATTTTTAGAAGTATATACCTATTAAAAGATAAATGTTACCAATTTTAATGATCCTACCGTAATTGAAATTGCATTGAAAAACACGAGAGCAGAAACGAAGATAATTATAATTATGGAATGAGAAGAATTTTGACGAAAAAACAATTTGGAATCCGCCTCCTAATAGTTATTACATTTCTTCAGATATACATTCCAAGCAGTTACAGACCGTGATACCCAATTAGAGGCCGCTTTAGTAAATATAAATGTGTTGAAAATTTGTTTGTTTTAGTAACTTAAATATTCATATGTATGTAATAGTCTGATGTCTAGTTAACTCCCAGTAGTTCAATCATTAATCACCAACGCTCAACACTTTACCGATACCTAACCTAGGTTAATTGTCTGTCATCAATGGCTACTATTTCAATATATTACAGCATATAAGTAGATAGTGTAGATTTTTAAAGAATTTGAAGTACCCGCAGGTGAAAAAAGTGAAACTTGATGAAAAGCCTGCAGCAAAATGATGCTGCTGCGGGTCTCCAGGCAATTATTGTGTAATCCTGGGCCGTTGCTTCGTAGGAGGTCACTGACTGCTCAAATCCGCATTCTGCATTAATGATGAAGATTCCAAATTTATATAATTGATGAAAAAAGGAGAACCCTCACAGGCAGGTGCAGAAATGCTGTTAGTGTAAGTATATAAAACCGTGACACAACTGTGAAACTGAAAGCTTGATGAGCATGGTGATCGACTATTAGATCCACCTGATATGTAGAAAATATAAGACCTTAAATAACAGTTCGTGTATGCCCTAGGATAAACATATTTTTCAAGACCATATCACGCTGATACATAATATATGGACCATAAAGTTTATGATTAGATCTACATAGTATACTACATTGTAAACTTGATGGTTACCTTCTAAACGCTTTAATGGTTCAACACTGCTACAGTGTACATACATAAAAGGATTTTACTCGTCTTCCGTTGTTTTACTTAAAGTCGTGAGAATTTACATGCTTTCGTCTTCTGGAAAGGTCTTTGGCATGATATGCTATACAAGATGTCCTCGAACTTACTCCGTTAATTACAGTTAGGTTGTCTTTCTGAATACACAGCTTTTAATATTCACAAGATTTTTATCAAATAGCACAACTGTATGATTCACTGTTTCCTCTGAAACCTTTAATTTATTCGTCTTGCTTTAAAAATATCAAATTTGCGCAACTATCCATTGAAGTGTAAAGATAAGTTATCTATATCTATTAGTAAGTATACGCAGTTACTAAACAAACGTAAAGCTCTGTCTACCTGTCTGTGCTTTATGAACATTATAGAATACTCATTAGCAAATGTATTATTATATCCAATGGTGCTACAATATAACATAATAAATTATTAACGCTTGACTGAAGTGCAACCAAGTGAAAATTCTATTTGAATATTCATACCATATAAACAGACAGGCAAATTTAAACCCGCAGGGACAGACATTTTGCATTATAAAGCTGTTAATATCAAGTAATTTACATGTATAAATACACGAATTTTCACAGACCAGCAGAAGCAAATTACTCTCAACTCTTCCCCTAACCTTTAAACTTAACAAGGATTTATGTATTGTGTTAGTTAATTAGCTTAATTTAGAATTATCTTTTTATAACTTCATAAATAGGTACTTGTAAACTGGTTATTTAAAAATGCATTAGGAATGTTGAGATATTCGCTGAAAAAAACTGTAATCGGCTATTGATCACCCTCGACTTAACAGTGCCCAAGCAGCATTAAAGTAGCAATAACTGAGATCGAAACTTTGATTGAGTAGTTACGTAACTACAACTAAATTGATGACTTTATAGGTTTTATTACTTTAGTTCGGAATATTTTAGTAATTTTATAGTTGTTTCTAAATGCTAATACTAATATTTAAGTATGTGGAACGGTATTGCCACTTAGTATAATTACTTTAAAGTCGTTGCAACTTCAAAGTGGTATTATGATTGTAGCAGTAACTTGCCCGAAGCTACTTTAAAGTTTTTAAAACTTTGAAGTAATACTGAAAGATGCTGCCACCTGTCTAAAACCATTACTTCACCCTTTAAAGTAACGGAATCTTACAGTAATATTGAAACTAGGACTTACGTTTTTGCTACCCAAGAGAATCACTTCAAAGCGATTTTTCGTAAACTACTCCATCTCCATATTTGCTTATAACATTTTAGAGGCCATTAATCAATTTGCAATTTGTTATGATTGTTAATAGATGTTTTACTATATAACCTTCAATAAAAATAACAAATTGGTGCCAAATTGTGCCTTAGGAATAATATACATAATGGTTTCTATCTTTCGTATCAACTTATAAGTATTTTTGTCATATTTTATTACAGACATTTTGTATTAAAAAATATATTTAAAGAAGGCGCGTTGTTATTTTTCGATCTATCATCATCACATTTAACAGCAAAGTTGCAATGGTTTATAATTTTGGTACAATGGAATGACAAAATAATCAAGCATTTCATCGCTCTTGGTATTATTAAGTACGTATTACGAAAAAAAATAGTAATCCATTTTGTGACACGATCGCAGAATTAGTATAGAAAATTAGTATGAAAATGATGAGAATATTTGTTAAGTTGCAAAAGTAAGATAGAGCAACCACGCGACACGTTGTGTCAAAGAAAAAAGAAGTTCCACGAAAGTAGCAATTACTACGCCGCCACGTTCCCGTTACGTAGCCTAAACGTAACCGAAACGTAGTTGGACAAGTTCCAGAGAGGTTACTGAAAAGTATCTGCTACTCAAAAATTGTTCCCCATTTTGGTTACAGGAACATCATAAAACCATAGCTATACCTGCTAGTGGCAAAATCTTAATAGTTCCACCGGTAGTTGCTGGTACGTAGTGATGACTAAAAATGTTGCTTGGGTATTGTGCGTATGTGTCCGACACTTTAAAAGTCCGTAAGTGCTGTAGAGCCGTAGAACAGCCAAAGATATTCCAAAAAAATTGTTTCTTAATTATTTTAAGTAATAATTCTCAATAAACATTGTGTTTATACAATAGTAACAACAAACTTAATATCACTAATTTTAAGCACTATATATTTGCAGTTACTATTATATAAATAAAAATGTTTATTGGGAAGTATTCAGTTGTATATGTACTAATAATTATGAATAATAGCAATTCTTCCTAAACAGATTATTGAAATAGAATAACTACAGAATGTTAATATTACATACATATACGTTGTGGTTTCATAGCCCGATCCGTATTTATATTTATTCAAGTTCACGAAGTCGCTGTGTAACTACATTGTTCTGGCAGTAAGCGTCAGACTATTTCGATAAGTTTCGCCTACCATTGGATAGATTCGCAGAGCGAGATGTATGGTTTAAGATAGCTGCAATTAATGCAGCTCACTTAGTATGTTTTCACTGGCGCGGCATCTGACGATAATAAGCACCTACATACGCTGTGGCTGTTACTAACACTTTTAAATTAAGAAATTATGACAATAAAACCTAGAATCGATCTTGGTTGAAATAATTCTTGAACACGTTTGTCAGTATTTACGTTACATGATTATTATATTGTAACACTTTTAAAAAATATCTTTTTTTTCTGAAATCGGCAGGAAAGTAAATCATTATTGTACGTTTTTCATGTTTTCAAGTTCAAACAATTATTTCAAAACAAAATTGCTTGATTACAATAAATATTAATAAATAGTATGTTTATAATAAAATTAATAATTTTTGTTTTACTTACATAAACTTTGCAAATACTTTTTACATATACTTTTGTTTTCATTTTTATAGTTATTTACGTGATGGCTACTAACTTAAACATTGTTTTAATAAAGTGAATTTTTAATAAATTTAAGAATTTTAAGAGATTTATACACATATCACTATAAAATTGTGAGTATAGTAGTCGTCCATTAACAATTTTTAACTTCTAAATTTATTAAGAATACCGTTATTTTAAATTTTATTTTCAGAAAAATTTAATCTCTTCATGTGTTAATCTTATTATTATATTTTAAATTATATTCAAAAATTAGTGGTAATTCGTCGAACTTTAGTCGAACTTTAGTACTTTAATATAGAAATAAATATTTTTCTTATTTTGAATTGATTTTTGTCTCTGCTATTTTAGAATTTATATTTTTTGAATACTATAACCACTGAAATATAAAATTACAACTGTTATATCCATCGTGCATGTAGGGCCCTAGGCGCTAGCTGTTTTTCGATTTTTGAAATAATTTGCCAGTTTAGCGATAGTAGGGGTGGGAAGTTTTCAAATTGACACACGGTATATTCTCTGTAAAGGGTGATCGACAGGGGAAACTAAATTTCTATAAAAGATAGTCTTTTCGAGAGAAACTCAATGCTTAAAACCAAAATTTGCTATTTTCTTTTTTTTGCAACCTATCAATTTTAATTAAAAACTTGCAACGTGTTATAACTAAAGAACGGTATCCGATCAAACATCACAGAAAAAATATAAGTCGATACATCTGAGTAGAAAAACCATTGTAACGGACAAGATTACTAAAATATTAGATATACGTAAAACGCCAAAATCAAGATCAGATGCCATTTTGTATACAAAGCTTGCTAGAGGCTAGGTGAAGAGGTTAGGTTAGAGGTAAAGTTAAAGGTTAGGTCAGATTAAAGGTTAGCTTTTCTTGTTACGACATTTTGTTCTTTACGACTGAAAATGGCAACCTACAGGCTTCTTACAGAGTGGTGGAGACCCGCGAAGTAACCAGCACTTCTTTACCGGTGCGCAGTTCGAGTAGTAGATGGATTGTTTTTTTTACGAAGATCAGAAGACATGATTTTCTAATGAATAATTCGTTCATGTTATTGTGAGTGTTATTTTAAATGTAAATTATTCAATACGGCCCAAAAGTCTAGTAGCAAAATTAATCTATATATTTAAAACATAAGGCTTATTTTCGTTCCAGCTCGTTTGTGAAATCTACTGGACCGATTTACGTGATTCTTTTTTTTATATTGAAGCTTTTGTTATGTAGATTAGTTAACACTACATAATTTCCGTATTTCGTTTAGGTTTATAATTTTAAATAAATAAATCTAAAATATTTATTTGGATACACACGAGAATGACTATCCACTTGCAGCGCCATCGCACCATTCATGGTGGCAACTTTTGAAACTATTCGCGAAGTGTTTGTTTCACTTAGCCTTTGTTAATTACATATACTGACAAAATGACCGACAAAGTTTAGAGAGCTGATATATTAAGCATATGATATATGAATTCAATGTAGAATTTGAAGAATGCTGAAATAATATTTTCAGAATTTATGAATTCAAGATTTAAAAATATTAATCTTAAATTGTTAAACACTTTTTATTTGCAAATTGAATTTAAAAATTTTGAATTCATAGAGGTTATAGTTTTAGATTTAAATTTGAAAACTTGTAAAGTTTTAGCTTGCATTCTTACATTTGGGCGCTTTTACAAATTTGAGTATCTTTTTAATGTTACAATTTTACGACTTAAGGTATTTTAAGGAATTAGAATATTTTGAGTTTAGATTTTACAATATAGAAATTAAGATTTGTGACTTCAGTATTTTAGTTTTGATAAACGTATTATAATTTTTGAGAATTTGTACTTTTAGTGTTTTAGAGATAAGATATTTAATATATTTAAAGATTTAGAATTTTAAACCTTAGGTCCACATTCATATTTAACATATTAAAATTAATATTATTTTAAGAAAATTGACTGGATTAGCAAGTTAATATTTTTCTAAAAACACGAATGTTTTTCTGGATGCCAATCAATCACACTGACAGGTAATTTTTAAATATAAACGCCATCAAATTAACAAACATTGACATTGGTGACAAGAGGAGTGCTGTTTTTCATATTCCAAGAATAATTTATTGTATGCTCCATTCGATTTCATCTCTTAACCTTAAAACGCAACTAAAAAACAAATAGGAACCGAACAACAAAGGTTTTTTATAGAAAAAAATCCATACAAAATCTAATTTAAATTTGACTTACTTCTACCTGGAACTCATTAATACTACATTTACATATTAAAAGTAGTTTGCTTTGGAGAATAGAAATGTACAAGACGATGAACTTTAATGTCAGTACCACTGTATTATCTGCAAACCACAACAACAGATTTTTCAGAATATACCTATAACATCATAGCAAGTTAATCATTTTATTAGAAGACAACAACTAATGAACTGTTTTCAAAATAAGATTTACTTTTTCTGCAAAAAGTATTATAACAGGCCAAACAGGTATTTGCTGCAATATTAATAATATCTTTATAGACTACTCTGCTTCACCGGTTCTTGAATTAAAATTGGCCCATAAAATAAATGTATATTATTGAGATTAATTGCACAGCATAAAACTAATGGGCCCTTCCCAAAGGATTATAGCCATATTCTGGCACACCAATAATAATTTGCAAGTATTTCAACATCAAGGGAAACAAGATCCTAACCACAATCTAACTAGTTAAGTTATGTCTATAATTATTATTAATCCGATGTCAATCTGTTTTGAGATGTTAGGATTATATATCCTATACATTCAGATCGGTTTTCTAGTTAGGTCTGTTTAGTTTTGCATCACAAATGGCTGAGTTTCACACTGAGAACGACCTAATCCTATTACAGTCCGCTTTAAGGCATTGGATATATTCTCTAGAGGAATACCCCATAGCAAACAATGTGGTTTGTACGCTACAATTCAGAATTTACCAAGCGATATTACAAATATTCGCTTTGATTCTGGTCTTACGTTTTTGTTTTGATTGTTTTGTGAATTACTTATTAGAGGAGAATATGAATTCATATTTAATGGAGTTGGGAACTTCTAAGTAAAACGGAAATGTTTGATAAACTTTGAAGTTTCTATCAAACATCTTATTATTTAATTCTATATAACCACGCAGTGTATCTCTAGGGTAAAAAGTTGACAGCGCCTCTCTAGAATCTTTCTTAGATTCAATATTGAGAAATGTGAAGAACATATAAAGAGAGGAAATTGCGGAAAATACTGTTTTCAACTTGTTTACTTTTTCACTGTTTGGTTGTTTCTATGATTTATTTATTATAGCGAAATTTTCACAATGAGAACTTTTTACCAAGCAAAAATTACTATGATTTTACAAAAATATGTATCGAGGATTTGAATGTCTCAAATATTTCAGAAGATAAAAAACATTAATTTTCAATAACAAAAAAGAATTTCATGTCCTCGATCTCATATTTGAATTATGGA
This sequence comes from Agrypnus murinus, assembly GCA_929113105.1. NCBI lineage: Eukaryota > Metazoa > Arthropoda > Insecta > Coleoptera > Elateridae > Agrypnus > Agrypnus murinus. The sequence continues at coordinate 2,730,641 of OV816026.1, read as the reverse complement.
ATATATTAAATTTTGAATATATAAATTATACATTCCGAATGTTGAGTTCTGAATTTTAAACTACTTAAACCTAAAGTTTTAATATTTTATTCCAAGTTTTAGTTCTAAAACTAGTGTTCAATTAAAAAAAATATATGTCAATTATAAATATTTACATAATAAACATATCAAATTATAAATCGCACTGCAAGTTGTACATTCTCAGTAGGATTCAATTTAAACCATTTTAAATGTTTAATTTTTAATTTTTTAATGCATTTTCTATAATGTGCTAATACTGCTTGATTAGCACATACAGTTTTATTCAAAGCGATTTGGGAGATTTTTCATCTCTAGTTTGAATTACAGCTGAAACATTTGTTCGTAGGTGATGAACTTTACCTTGTGGTAAAAAGGTACGTAAACGGTATTTTATCGATTTTTTTTATGTTAATTACATATGGACACGTATTGTTAATGGGATATACACCTATACACCTTTATGATATAATCAGAACGGTTCCAGAAAAAATGCACCTGTTTTATTATCAAGGTGAATTTATTATGTTGTCTTACAGTCTTAATCAAATACTGTTCATTATAATAAAAATAAACAATGTTTATTATAATGTTTGAATCGGAATGTATGTATGTATTCTGTGCCCTAATATAAAAGAATATTTAAAACAAGCCTTATTTTTGTTCCAGTTCGTTTGAGAGTTCCAGCCGATTTATGTAATTCTTTTTTTTATATTGAAGCTTTCGCTGTGTAGATAGTCAGCATTGCGTCATTTTTATATATTTTTAAATAAAATAAATCTAAAATGTTTAATTCGAGATGCACGAGATCGGACATCCACTTGGGGCGCAATCTTAAATATCCGCGTGTTTTGGAACTACGTTTATAAATAGACCACATCCATCACTATTAGCGTCGAGAATCGAAGCCGTCGATATGTGTTGCGGCTATTTCTACTCAATACTCAAAAAAATATAAAAAGCTTAAAACAGTACACAAAATCAATTAAAAATAGGAATTATATATAATTATTTCTCTATTAAGCCACTAAAGTTTTAGTTTTTATCGTTTTTGTCATGTTTTTGAAATATGTACTAATAGACGAGGTCAAAAACTTTTTAAACAAGATCGGTTATAGATTTTACTTTCATCATTTCTTAATTTACAAGTATTTAATTTAATATTAACATATTCATTTATATAATTTAAAAGTACTACAATAAATGCCAAATGCCAGAAATAGCGTATGTCTCAACGACGACTGCAGCTCCTACAGTAAATTGGTAAAAAAAACGAAAATCTTATGCTCTCATCCCATAGAATTTTTCTACATCGAAAAAATACCCGTATTTTCTTATTTTGAGCGAATTGAAAACCCATACAGTTTCTCGTGTATTTTATAAAGGGAAAAAACACTTTTTCGCAGATTTGTATAGAATCGTAAAAACCTTCTCTTCAGAAATGTTCAGAGAAAGACATCCAATATTTATTTATTAATTTTTTTATATTAATTATTTTTACATGACCGCAAAAAACCCATAAATGGAAGAAACACGGAAATAATTTTTACAAATTATTTGTTACTATTTTTTTAAATTTTTCATCCAAATTTTAATAAATAACCAAAATGTGAATTGTTACTGATGATTTCATATGTTTGCTAAATTGTTTAAAACGATTTATTATTGTCAATTTCACACTATTTTCAAAATAAAGCTAGAGAGTTGTATTTTTTAATTTTGCATTTTTTCAAGTTTATAATGACCAAGTATAGAGATAAAGGATAAAATTATAATTCTAACAATTATTGTTTAAACGAATTATTGTTGTTTTTTATCAATTGTTAACACAATATAGATAGAAGTTTGCTTTTCTATTAATTTGACATTTTTCCTCAATTAAATGAATTGAAATTTGAAATAGTACTTATAACAATTATTTAAGCAAATTATTATTGTTATTTAAAAATGTATTCTTAATATATGTATAACGAAAAGGAATTGATTTAAAAGTAAAATGTAATAATTCAAAATAAAATTTATTTATTTATTTTTATTTTCTTCATTTATGGGTTTTGTGCGGCCCTGTAAAAAATAGTAAATATAAAAAGTTTAATAAAAATTAAGTAAAACAGAAGTAAAACAGAGTAGTCCAATTGAGAAATATTAAATTTCCAGTATTCTATAACAAATCTACGAAAAAGAGTTTTTTTCCTATGTAAAATACATAGCTCGGAAAGTTTCCGATGTATATCGTCCGATTTCAAAATAAGAAATTAGGGATACTTTCGAGAGTAAGATTTTCGAGTTGACCTCTTCTAGCCTGTATAAACAACTGATGTATAGACAAACCCTTGCATACTTCCATCGAGACCTACCGCCTTTAGGAGTATTCTACAAGATCGATTTGCTAATTCTTTTTTATAAACTTTGACATTATATTTTCTTTAGTTTTAAGATTTTTAAGCCATAAATTTTAAATACTTTATACGTATTTAAACACAAGGCTTATTTTTTTCTACTGGACCGATCTACAATTCTGCAATTCCAAGTTAACTATTTTACGCTGTAGATTTGCTAGCTTTCTTTAGTTTTGCCATTTCTTAATTATGTATTTGTATTTTTAAAGGGTTTATTTGTAAGCGATGCATTTCTATATGCTCGAGACTGATTGTTTACTTACATCACTCGCTTCGTCAGCAAATTTCGGAACTAAACTTCCTCCCTCTACTTGCTTAGTACGTCACCGATCGCTTGCTTACAAATTATATCACAAACAATTCTCAGTCGAGTGTCATAGTATTTGATGTGGAGCATTTTTACGAAATTCGATGCGAGTGTTTGTCTATCGGTTTTTCGAAATTTTTTAATTTTCATTTCAGATTCGGATATTTGATCAAAAAGTAGAATAGTAATGCCTGAAACCTAGAAATATGTGGGGAGAGAGGAAGGTAAGCTAGGAGAGAGGAGTACTAGGCAATGCTAGGCTTAGAATCTTCAACTGGAGTTGTTTGGTTGCGTTTTTAAACAATCATGAAAATCCGAAGGATTGTATTCACACAACGAACGTTGTATATAAGGAACTCCTTCAATCAATTAACCTTTTGACCGTCATGTCTTGACGGGTTTTCCTACTTATTATTAAGACAACGTTTAAACTCGATTTTAGTTATGTTTGGGTTGACATGGGTTTGATTCTGTCTTATACAGTATGTTTTATTTAAAACGTCCCACTTTGTAGCAGCTTTATTTTTGGCCAGAAATGTTATAAACCATATATGTTATTAAATGGCATAAAATTCCCTATGTTATAAAATATAGTATAAACATTCATACACTTATATAAGAAAATTTTCAAGAAAAATGTGAAAAATGATTTGCGGCTAGTAGGCTTTGTATTCTGGTTACTCCAGTTAATAAAACAGAATTACCTAGCAAGCTTAGGTAAATAACAAAACTTTAGTTATTCTGATGGCCTTTAATCTTTAATTAAGCAAAATGTAGAACAAAACAGTTCTACGCTAAGTTCTACTACTAGTATTAGTGTTCGAAAATGCGAATTATGTATTTAGCTGTTTCAATTGGGGAAAATGGTTGCTAACAGTACAGACTTTTTTTATGAATGCTGGAATAGAGACCTCTGAAACATGTTAGATCTTTTATGGTTATTCGCTAGACTTTTTGCATAAGCACAGTCTAACAACAAGCCTTTTCGCGAATATTGTAAGCCGCCGTGCGTGACCTTGTGTTCTTGGGCTGTTGGTGAGCTACGGGATAACAGTTATGCTGTGATAGCCCCCTGCTCGTTATTACCAGCTTGTAATTATGATAATGATCGGCAAACCTTGGCGAATTGATCGTGGTGTGTGCGATATTCAAAGCGATTTCACTATTTCAATGTGCCGACAATCGAATGTATATGATGTATATTTTTATGCTGTGCTATTATATCAATACCGACACAAATTTACGTTAAGCTTCCAATTTGCAAATCCCATTCTCTTGTTCTAAATGCTAATTCTAAACCGCAACAATTCAAAATTATAAATTTTTTGAATTTAAAATTTTAAAGGGTTGAGTTTGAAGAAATTTAATAATTTTCGGATTTAGTTTAGTTAATAAATTCAACGTCTTATAATATTATACCAAATTTAAGTATAAACTGTATACCTAATATTCTCAACTCTTAATTTTAAATCTTTCATTTTACATTCTAGATTCTGATTTTGAGATCTTGCATTTCACATACAAATTCTTTTATTTGAAGTACCTTTTAATTATGATTATTATCTTTTGTAGTTTTGTTATGTTTTTATGTTGTTATGTTTTTAGTTCAAAAACAAAAAGTCTAACATTTGCTATTAGCCATTTCTAGATCAAAACCCCATTAGTAAATGGATAAACCAGAAAAAAAGCATCGAGGAAGTCCGTATTGAAGATGGAAAATGCTTGGCTAATTATACAGCTAACCTCATTATTACAAAAGATAATATCTCATAAACGGTACTTTTACCTCGTGACAAATTTTTATGTAAGGCTTTTGATTTAAAATATTCTTTTTATAAATATAAAGAGCTGCAAGCCATCAAGATGTACTATTAGCAAGTTTTCATGAAAGGAATGGTATTTTCTCTATTTTTTTTCTAGCTCAGAATCCAGTTGAAGTCTTCTTTCAGTTTGTAAGTAGAGAAATTAAGTAGTTCTATTCAGTTCAAATAAAAACATTTCAAAAAGTATTCATTAATTTCGTTTTGGTTTTCGTTTCTTAGTAACTTTGCTGTCATTTTACTAGGATGAATATAAAAACTATTGAAAAGCAAACACTGGAAAATAAAATTATTTTTCAAATACGACAACAATCTACTGACAAATTATAAGTGCTGATTGCTGGATGCCGTATACAGATGAACCATTAATATTTTGTGACACCCTATTGATTTATTACAGGTTGGCAATTATGTCATCCAAACAAGAAAACTTGTTATTCTATTTAGTTGAACAAATAGACCTTATTGTTTTTATGTAGATTCTATCTCGTAGCAAAAGCTAAATATTTAAAATATTACGAATTGAAAATGTTTTCCCTTAACAGAGGTGGTCGTGAAAAGTGGAATTGCCTTTTTTATCTTTCCTTCCGAATAGTTAGTCATAAGATAAGAGTTAGGTTTTCTAAAATTCCATTATTACCTCATTTTAGAAATGAAGATTTTTTCGAGTAAATACTAACATGAGTTACATGGACATATAAAGCACATTTAAGTTCTTCGAAATAAAAAAAATTAATAAAGCTTGTATTAAATTCAATGTTTTTAATTCTAGTTTTCAAAAACTCAAATTTCTAACTTAAAAATGTGTCTTCAGATAGTGAAAAGCTTAGTCAGAAACTTAATCAGAAACTAAATTAAACTCGTTTTCAGTTTTAACTGAAAAGTTTACGATTTTTAAGATTCAGCCACAATTTCATAATTTGGATTCTGAGGGTTTCCAACTTCTGATCCTCAAAGTTTCGTGCGACTCTTAGAGATAAAATCCGAATACATAGCAATTCCAGCTGTTGCAGATAATTCTGCAACATAAACTTAAATCATCAACATTTAAGCTGTTATATCATTGATTTATAGCATTTATTAAATTGCGAATGAGATCACACTAAAATGTTTCTAAATAAGACGATCACATCAAATTCAAATCAAATTGTCGATCAGTCAAAAAGATTTAAATTTAAACGAGACGAGACTTTTGTTAACTTTCGTCTCGTCTCGCACAAAATAAAACGAATCTCGTCTCGCAATCCACAAAATCTCGTCTCGTTTCGGATCTCGCACGAGAAATCTCGCAAGTCTCGCACTTCTTCTTTGGAAGATATATCAGAATTTAAACAAAAAATCAAAAAGGAATGTAATACCTAATTAATAATTAAATAAAGTCTAAATTATTGTGTTTATTTATAAAAGTTAAATCTTTTAAACGTTTTATACTACCTTCTTTGCAGTTTGCTATTGAAAAATAGTCTTCTTGACTCTTTCTCTTTGATAAATTTGTCTTGATAGTTGTTGCAGAACTCCCAGTTGAAACTTCACTCTCATTTTCAATTCAGGAGTAAATAATTCGTCACTACCACTAGAATAATTACCACTAGAAAGATTTTCTCTTGTTCTTCAATGTTTTTTCGTTTTCGTTTTGAAAAATTATGACTCATTTTAAACAAGCGTAATTTTAATAATCACCTATTACCTACATTAAACTCAAAATTTATAAACTGTTTTAAATCTAAGAAACTAGTACTAACCTTAATATCTCCAAATCAGAGCAAAACCAATTTTATATTTGTTAGTTTAAAAAACTGCCAGTATTTAATTATGCGTCTTAAAAGTCAAATGTTTACCGTAAACGAATAACAAAACGGGAATGTCCAAAGCCAAAACTTTATATTACACTAAAACAGAGTCAAAACAATTTTAAATCATAATTTACTGATTTTTTATTTAGCTTATTTAATCTAGGTATTTAGTTTCCTTTCTTAACATCTCATAACTCTTCTTTTAGTATCATACTCATGTAAATACAATGTAAACATTCGTTAATCCTTTATTTTATTACACGATACAGAAACGGCTAACAAAACAAAATCCATAAACGCATATACAAAATATTTTCTCCATAACGAATTATAAGTGAATATTGTGAATTAATTATTAATTAATTGATATTTTATACTTGATTATTTTGTCTTTGATTTTATATAATAAAACTGCAACGTAGAACGCAATAAAGTAAATTATAAAATTTATGGTTAAACGGTAAATTATAGTGTAGTATAGGTACTCAGATTTCTAATAAAACATAAAATGATTTTAATTTGTTAAATTTGAAATAATTTCCATAATTCTCATCTCGTATCTCGTAACGTATCGTAAACGAGACTTATCGTGGACATCAGTAAGCCAGAGTCAACTAAAGCTTACGAGCCTACGCCTGACGTCACTATAGTAGTCGAGAATTGACTACAGCCTTTTATACATTTATTATGAAGGAGGTTTATTTTATTTTGTCATTTATTAGTGTTACTTGGTCATTCAGTTTTTTGTAATTTCTTACATTATATTCTCCATCAGAAATGCAAATAGGACAATCCTAATTAATTAGTAATGATTTTATTTAAATTAAGCTTTATAAACTAAATCTTAAAATTAAGATCTTCTCTTCTTAATTTAAAATCTGCGAATTAGGATTTTACTTTGACTTTGACTAGACGAAGACTTTGCTATTAACAATCAAATGACGAGTTAAAACTGCCGCAAAAATGTTAAGAATTTCAATTATATCTATATGAATTGTCTTTAGAAACTGATTTTTAATGTTGATGATCTACATTAGTGCATATACAATTCACAAAAAAAGAAATATCAACACTGTAACAGAATTTTGTCAGCTGTTAGATATTTACCAATTTTCCTATCTTAAATATGACAGCCAAAATATCCAAATCAAAATTTTGTGTATATGAATTGTATTTGAAATAATACAAAAACATATTTTAATAACTTTGGCTGCTAACAAATATTTAAAGCATTTATTTGATAAAAATAATAATGAAGTTTTATTTGAAAATTGCCCTTATTTAAATAGGAGCTTATATAAAACTGCTGTTGGTGTTATGTCAAATATTTTATTAAACAACTACAGTAAAACCAGAAAGAACAAATGCAATATCGGCAAATACAAAAACAAAGAAGATAAGATAAGAATTTTTTGAATTGTATATATTTTTTTTGTTTATAGGTCACCCAGTTTTTCACCAACATTTAAATGCTTTTAATTAATGCATTCCTCGTTCATTATAATCTTGTGTAGTTTGAGAAGCTCTTGTTTTATTTTTCAAACAAGGATAAGTTGTTCCCGAATTTATGTTTGCTAGAGGATTATTTATAATGTCCTTATTTTTAAACTGGGTGCATAAAATCCTTTATTTTGTAAAATTTAGTATTGCTATTTCATAACTTATTGTTAATGTTTTCACAAAAAACCATGCATACAAGAATATTTCTAGCGTAAAAGTTGCGTGCTGCACATATATTCACATGGATTCTTAGTTTATTTTCACGGCGACTATCGTGACGTTGCAAATTCTAGGCGTAGGCTCGTAAGCTTTAGTTAGATAGATTGCTGAAACATTGTCAATGCACTTTAAATCTTTGAAACCTGCTATGAATACATTAATTATCCTTGAAAATTACATTAAATTAAACTTGCAATAATAATTGTTCTATTTAAAGAAAAGTTTATTCATATAAGCAAAAATGTTTTTTTGCCTACCTCTAAAGTTGACACTTTGTAAGCAAACAATGTCAAAAGTTATAAAACTTTTTATCCTGGAACTCGTCAGCGATATGCAAAAAAAGGATACATTATTAAATGGCGTGGATCAAAAATATCTTTCAAAATAATATTGCCTTATATAATTATAATTATATAAATAATATAATTGGCCTTGTTTTTTAGGTAAAAATATTAAACATCAATACATGTCAAGGGTGCTTGCATTCAATACCGTATGGTTTAAGTCTGCTTAAGATATAGATGATTTTTTTTAATTTGTAGAAAATTAACTATTATTCTGGAAGGCTGTTTTATTATTCTTTAAACTTTTTAATTGAAGATTATTTTTTGTTAATTTATTTTTATTAAAAGTTTTTGTAAATTGTGACCTTTTGTCAGTACATTGAATTTCAAACTTCCCTCAATAAACCTCCCAGAGTAATGACTAATTTTCTACAAAATAAAAGAATCATCTCAATACCTTAAACCGTATATGAAAATGTGCATTTTCCCCAACTTTAAAGGTTCTACCAACAAAAGTTGTATATGTATTTACTTGTATCGTGGACTGTGATTTTAACAACATATCATAATAATTGGTTGAAAAATATCGTATGACCTTGCTCTAGATTAGGATATGGCAGTTCATAGTAAATTTAATAACTGGTCAGTTAGTGGATTCTGTGAGTCGGAAAAAAGGCCGAAAAACATACCAATTTTCTGCAGCAACCAGACTACTTCCCCCCCCCCGTTTTCGAGGATGCTGAGCACGATGGTGCGGTCCAAAATTCTTTTTGGGGTGGCCCACCCCCTCAAATGGGCCAAAAACCACCCCCAAGCGGGAAAATTTAAAATATCTTGAATTCCTCCCGTTTTCGGGGTAGGCCAGTACTCTCGCACCCTTCAATATTGCCGCCGATGCAAAACCACCCCCCCAGAGCCATGAAACTACCCTCCAAGGGGGTGAATCGAGTGCGGGCGGCTTTAAAACGCAAAAACATTCTGGCCGCCCGTTTTCGAGGGCGCTAAAGAACATCCTGGCCTCCAAAATGGTCTCTGGCGTCAAACCACCCCCCCAGTCATAGATAACTACCCTCCAAAGGGGTGAATCGAGTGCGGGCGGCTTTAAGACGAAAAAATCTCCTCGATTCACCCCTTTGGAGGGTAGTTATCTATGACTGGGGGGGTGGTTTGACGCCAGAGACCATTTTGGAGGCCAGGATGTTCTTTAGCGCCCTGGAAAACGGGCGGCCAGAATGTTTTTGCGTTTTAAAGCCGCCCGCACTCGATTCACCCCCTTGGAGGGTAGTTTCATGGCTCTGGGGGGGTGGTTTTGCATCGGCGGCAATATTGAAGGGTGCGAGAGTACTGGCCTACCCCGAAAACGGGAGGAATTCAAGATATTTTAAATTTTCCCGCTTGGGGGTGGTTTTTGGCCCATTTGAGGGGGTGGGCCACCCCAAAAAGAATTTTGGACCGCACCATCGTGCTCAGCATCCTCGAAAACGGGGGGGGGGAAGTAGTCTGGTTGCTGCAGAAAATTGGTATGTGTTCGTCCGACTTACAGAATCCACTAAGTGGGGAGCAACAGAAGAGCTAGGCGCAAAATGAGTTGCATCTACAAAAGGAACTAATTACTAGCAAGCAGAAAGAATGATATAGCCGAGGCATTTGGTCAGATTGGCCTTTTAAACGCCTAGAAAGCAGGTAAAATTATTATATTACAACATTTGCATAAGAATGGGATAATCTATTTTAAATAATTAAAGTCTAAGGTCTTATGTTTTTTTCGATGTACCGTGTTTGTTCTCAATGCTCAGAAAATTTGTTTATATTGTGTTCGTTAAAGTCAGCCTTGATAGCTGCTGGTTGAAATTAGTTCGTTCGTAAGGAGTTCATAGGAACATTTTCACTTCTATGTAGATTAATTACATCGTTAATTACAAATAGTAAAATTCATCAAACTAGTTTGATTTAAATTTACATATTGGAATATGACTATAAATAAAGCATACATTTATTATTTATCAATTTCACTTTCAAAATTTTCTGTCTTCTGAATTTCAATAAAATACTATGCGAGTTGGTATAGACACGTTTGTGTCACTTAAAACAGCTAATGCCTATCGTTTAAGAAAGGCTTTGAAATAGTACTTGAAGGATTTTAACATAAAATTACCTTAGTCAAATAGTATAAGGCAATTCCACTTGAAGTTTTCGCTGAAATATGAAGTTCAAAGAATTAAAAATTGAACCCAATAGTTGTGTATCCTTTTAAATAATTTTTCGAACTTTGTGCCACTGATCACCTAGGTTTTCACACAATCAAATAATATTAAAAATACTATAATTAACAACTGTTGAAATTAGAACTGCAATAATCAAGTAATAAAATGTATTTTGTTATCCTTATCAATGAGTGTGCCTAATTGCCTTAAATTCCTATGCATGTACATTTTTACTGCAATTTGGGTTGATTTTTACAAACCATATTTAATACAATCGGCATCTAACTATATAGTGTAATAAGATGAATCATATTTGACAGTAATAGAAATGTTTTGAATAAATTTAAATAAGTTATTAAACAATACTATTAATCAGAAAATCCTGCTTATCTTCTCAGTAAGTCGGATACACTAAACGATTTTGATAATTATTATTAAACTTTATGAAAACTATGTGAATTATATTTAGAATCACCTTCTATTAGAAAATCGACGTCTATTCTATTGATTCTAGGCTCATCATATGTAAAAATGGAAAGTCTATTTTTCGTAGAAAACATTTCAGAATTGTTCACCCACGACTTTCACAGCGTACATCCTTCTTTATTTGATAAATGCAAACATCCAATAATGTAAACGACAAAACATAACGCACACATATACACCGTTACTAGTTGCTATTACGGTGTAGGAGGTCAGACCTAATTTTCTAAAAGCATTGCTAGGTCACGATATTTAGAAAACAAAGCCACTGTCGCGACCTTCAGCTTGAAAGCTTCAATTTCAAGATAAATCAAGCTCAAGGTCTATGACAAGTTTTTTTTAATTTCCTTTCCATTTTATATCCTTCATGTTTCATCTACTCGTCCTAAACGTGATTTTCAACTTTAATTTAAAAATTTCTATAAAAAGAAAATTGGTTTGGGTATTTTCCAGCATTCGAATTGATAATGGGCTATCAATGATAATATTAAATGAAATAATTATTAAAAGTTTCACAAAATTCAATATTGGTATACATATTTATATTGTATACATTCAAATTGTGAAACGTTTAATAATTGTCCCTTTTTATCTCTTTATGATTATGGTGTTTCACTATATTATTATTCACGATATTATTAACTGTCACCGATTATAATCAGAGTTATAACTACTCTCAAAACTGTTAGTTTTCCCAGTAATGACGAGAACAGTTAATCGGTTCTGAACTGCTGAACATCTTCTAAAACTCTTTTAACCCACTTCAGAAAATCACGTGGCGATCGCAATCCTTTGAAGGATACAGGAAACGCATTGGCTTTCAATAACAATAATAATAGTAATTATTTGTTAAAATTAGAAAAAGGTTTTACAATATTTTTTCTTTGGTATTACAGAAAGACAAATTTATCTGTTTGTTAAATTTAATTGTTCTGATAATTAACATATTAGTTACCGATACCGTTAATTACCGGTGCTTAAGTAGAAATAAACAAACAGCGACGACGTCTCGTCATTTTGAATATTAACTAATAGAAAATATTTAGGATGCGGCTGCTTATCAAGTTATTAATTTAACCTAATGATTAAAATTGAATAAACATGAACATGTACTTAATTATTTTATTAATTTATAAGACTGTTAAGATTAAAATGTTGCAAAAAATTGATAATTGCCTCTTGTTAATTTTATTATTATTACAGTTACTGCGAATATGAAAACTGTATATCTGATGAAATACAGTTACTGCTTGTAATAAACTAATAGTTTATAATTTCTTATGAATTGGCATAAATTAATAAAAAATGATTACTCTCTTTGATCAAGGTTTCATTTCTCAGCATGCATTCAAATCACCAGGAATAAAAAGACTATAATAATATGATTCTGTTTAAACTTACCTTGTATGAATGAAGACTAGAGATATTTACACGGAAAACAGAAACAAAATATTTTATAAATAAATTAGAATAAGTTAATTAATTAACAAGTATTTAAAAATACTGTACAATATAATAATAAACGATAAAATTTGTAACAACGTCACAATAACATTTTTATAATAATAATAATATTAAATAATGCAAGAACTAAACTCTAGTGTTCTTAAGCACATCGGCGTGATTTAAATTTATTTAAAAAGAAGAATTATTAAGTATGTTAAAAAAACGTATATGGTGAGATCAATTTTTAAATATTCGCGCGCTAGTTTCTGGAGGTCTTCCCCATGGTCGCGATCATTACCAAGCCGGTGTTAAGAAGGGACTGGCAGAAGAAGACTTCGACCATCCTGCTGGAGTACGATTCAGGTCGTCGACCTCTTCAGCAACGCAGTATTAGTGCTGTTGCAGGTACTCAAGAGGGGATGTACCGTTAGTACTCTTTACTTTAATGATCGACTTTGAAACACCGACGAATGTCAGGTGTTAGGGAAGGAAGAAGTTGAATTTGGATCAGAATTTTGTCGTGGCGCCTTCTGTACAGGCAACTTCTTTTACGTTGGTTTATATTTAACTATTGCATACAGATTTATTTTATTTCTGTTTATTCAAAACGGATTTTATTTGCAGGTTTGATTTGTCCTACTAATTTTTTTTTGTAAAAAGTAAATTTGCATCTAATTCATTTTGGAAAGCAATGTGGTATATTTTCAAAAGTGTTGAATCATAACTTTCGTATGTTCTTTCGTATGAAATAACTTTCTTTTTCAGAAGATCATTAACAAAAATATTATTGGTAATAAAGGCGGATATTGTCAAAAAACTAGGATACAGACCACTTCGAACCATAAATGTTACTAAAATCTATTTTATTTTTCAGCTTCAGAGTTCTGAAATGTAGCGTTTTAAAAATTGTTGGGCTTCAAATTTCTCGGTCTGAATATAAATAGGTTGCTCTTTTAATTGCACTTGTAAAATTATTTGATTATAGTAACTATTATAATTAAATTATATCATTTCTGTCTTTCAATGTATTAGACATTTAAATATTCTAATGTGGTATAGCCAAACGGAACCTGGAAAAGACAAATGTAATAAAGGATATAGCATAAAACATTCGTATTCTTGGTTCAGTGAAACTTCATTTGATTTGTTTATATTTTGATATTTGATATTTTAATTGCTGATGGCGTAAGGAAACTTTTTTTCCATTGCACCATATCTACTACCGAATAAACAAAACGTGTGTTTTATATGTTATAGTAATAATAATTTATTTCCATAGACACTGAAAAAATTACGCGTGGGAATTGTCAACAAGTGTAAGATATATATATATATATATATATATATATATATATATATATATATATATATATATATATATATATATATATATATATATATATATATATATATATATATATATATATATATATATATATATATATATATATATATATATATATATATATATATATATATATATATATATATATATATATATATATATATATATATATATATATATATATATATATATATATATATATATATAAATATAATAATGTTAGGAATTGCGGTCTAGTCAATAATTACTCTTTGTTTTGAGTTATCTTTAATAAATTGTCTAGCCTTGTTGAAAACATTCTCTAACATAGTATGTTTATTAGATGAACCCAAAAAGTTTGTGATTACATTAGTTATTACATTAGTTAACTCTGATATTTATATTACTAAAGCTGATAAAGGTGCTGTCACTGTAGTAATTTCTAAAACTGAATATATAAACAAAATTGAAGAATCACTTAAAGATGACCAAATATATCAAACACTTAACAATGATCCTACATTTACTACACAAAAGAAAAATAATGATCTTCTTAAATTATTACAAAAAGAAAACTGTTTAGAAAATACTACAGTAAAACAACTGATTATTAACAACTCTACAGCTCCTAAATTCTATGGTCTACCCAAGATACATAAGAATAACACTCCTTTAAGACCCATAGTATCTTCGATAAATTCCCCTACATATAAGTTGTCGAGTTTTGTTGCGGACATTCTAGCTAAAGCTTTCAAAAATCAAAATAACTACAATACCAAAGATTCATTTATATTTGCAAATGAATTTAATAATTTTAAACTTCCTCCTGGTTTTGTTTTAATTTCTTTAGATGTAGTTTCATTATTTACAAATATTCCTATAAATTTAGTTAATGACATAATTTCCAATAAATGGGAAATTATACAACCTCACTGTACTTTCACTAAAACACGTTTTATACAAACAATCAATTTTATTTTTAACAATACTTATTTTGTATTTAATGGTAAATATTATAAACAAGTTTTTGGTACACCCATGGGATCTCCTCTCAGTCCGATTATTGCAACGATTGTGATGGATTCTCTTTTTGATGACGTTATTCCCAGACTTCCATTTCAATTACCTTTTTTTAAAAAATATGTAGATGATGTGATATGTGCAGTACCATCTGCACAAATTAATGAAACTTTAAATATATTTAATAGTTTTAATCATTACATACAATTCACAATAGAAAAAGAAAATAATAATAGTGTTCCTTTCCTGGATACCAGGTTGATTAGAAGTGAAGATGGTATATTAATTCTGGACTGGTACCAGAAGCCTACTAGCTCGGGTAGATACATTAATTATCACTCTAATCATCCTATTAACCAAAAAATTAACATCATTTTAGGTTTAAAAAATAGAATAAAAAGGATTGCTCATCCTTCATTATATGAAAAAAACTTAAAAATACTTAATAATATTTTACTTAATAATGGTTACCCCAAACATTTAATTAACAAATTATTATATAACACACTCACGGTCAACCCACGTAATAACTATCCTAATGAGAATAATGAGGATAACGTTATCTATAGAAGAATTCCATTTATCAACAATCTAACTTCCAAAATAATTGACATTTTAAAAAACAATAATTTAAAAATTGTTAAATATAATGTAAAAACAATTTATAAACTATTTTCAAAAATTAAAGACATGACTCCTGTGTTGAGTAGCTCTAATGTAATATATTCGATCCCTTGTGGTGAATGCAATAAAGTCTATATAGGCCAGACATCACAATGGCTACGCTCAAGAGTCACTCAACATAGAAGTGACTGCAAACTTGGGAAAGATTCATGTGCTTTGGCTATACATTCAAAAGAATTCAACCATGTTATTGATTTTAAAAATGTAAAGGTTTTGGATATAGAAACTAACTACAAAAATAGACTTTTTATTGAAATGACCCATATTTTAAATGCACCTAATTCTTTAAATTTTAAAACCGATGTGAAAAATCTCAGCACAGTTTATGCGTATATTTTAAAATTTCATAAAATTAATAAAACTAACAATAATTATAATTTTGCAGATATAAGTATAGAATAATTCGTCAATTATTATGTATAAAAATTTTTTTTTTTTTTTTTTTTTTTTCACTTGCCTACTTTATGTAAGACATAATAATTGACACCTTGTATGTCAATTATATTTGTCATTTTAATTTTTAAAGTATAATAGAGAACTGATGTTTATAAACTAGAATTTATGTATTTGGGTATTATATTCTTTTATATCTTCTTAACTGTATTCAGTTACTAATAGGATACTCACGTTTTTGTAAGTAGATATTACTATCGTTCTGATATATATTGTTCTGATGTACCTACCTTATAGGCCCTGATGAAGCAATAAACTAATTGCGAAAGCTTGGCTCAAAACAAAGAGTAATTATTGACTAGACCGCAATTCCTAACATTATTATATTTATAATTAACATTTATATCGGTCGAAATATCTTCATTATTTTATATATATATATATATATATATATATATATATATATATATATATATATATATATATATATATATTAACATATTAAAATGGTAGATACAAACATAAACTAAAACAAATAATAAGAAGAAACATCTACATATAAATATACAACATATTAAAGTTGTGAAAAAATACAAAAAGAAAAATTAATGAAAAGCAATGATCTTATAACAAAATCGCAGTGCAACATTGTTATATAAAACTAGGGTCTACAGGTTCTATTCAATTCTATTCTATTCAAAAAAACTCGTTAGTCGAATAAACACATTTATTTATTAGATATTCTTTTAAAAGATATTTAAAGCTACTGTGACTAGAACTATTTCTTAAATGTATTGGTATGTTATTAAAAAGTTTTAATCCTAATATATTAGATGAATTTTTTGTTATATTAAGTTTGCCAAAGGAACATGAAAATCATTTTTATTCCTTGTGTGATGTTTATGAACCATGTTCTTTGTTATGAATATAGATCTATTATTAAATATATTAAGACATAGTTCTAGGATAAATAAGCTAAACACAGTTAAGATTTTAAATCTGTGAAATAATTCTTTACAAGAGTGTCTTGTGGGAAGATTTGCAATTATTCTGAAATTTTTTTTTGTATACAGAAAACATCCTTAGTTGATAGTTGAACTACCCCAAAAACTGATACCATATCTCAGTCTACATTTTACATGTGCATAATAGAGAGAAATCAGTTGCTGTGTTATTAGAATATTTCTTAGAGTTTTAAATAAATAGCATAAAGAATTTAACTTTGAAATTAGATTATTACAATGCAGATTCCAACTTAAATGATTGTCAAGATGAATTCCAAAGAAGGTGAAATTATAACATTAAATTGATACAAGGATATTGATGAGTGTGAAACGTAACAGATTGGGTTTTTTGTAAATTGAAGTGGAAGCGATTTTCTATAAACCATTTTTGTAATCTGATTAAAAAACTCTTACATGTTATTTGTAGGACATTTTCGGAGGTATCCGAAGCATAAATAGTAAACTTCACTTTAGAGTCTAAAAAAGCAAAATCATTTATATATAATAAAAACAACACAGTAGCCAAAATGAAAGCCTAGGGAACTCCAATATTAATTTCAGTGCAGTTTGTAACGGTATATTTTCTAGCGGTCTCAAATATATGTAACTTTGCATGTATATTTATTGAAAAATCTTGAAGTTCGGTCCTGCAAACCTATATTTTATTTGTAGCTAAAATTTTGCTCGTATAAACATATTTACAAAGTAATATTTTAAAAGGTTGTTTTTGAACTCCCATAAAACTAAAGGACGTTGGAGTACTAAATTATGTCTTTAGTGCTTTGCTTGTTTACGTGTATCCGCTAAAAATGGCTACGTTGTTAAAACCTTGATAAAACTTAGTGGCGCATTTAAGTTCGTACTGCTTTAAATAAATATTCCAGTTTGAGTTCTGAGAAAACATGATAAAAAATGAACTTCCCCTTTGTCTGAAAAATAACACCTAACACGTGTTGACAAATTCAGTTTGGTCTTTCTGCGTATTAACTGGAGAACTGCATGATCCGCATGTCTAGCCTGCAGATGGTGTGTCCTTGTATCAGCTCCCGCGTCACCCCATTTTCTATTTTTGTTCATTAGTACGAAAATCTCGCGTAAATGCTAGTAAAAACTTCTTTATTGTATAGAAAACAACTTCCCCGCGAAAAAGAGAGGTCCAAAATGTTAAAACACTTCCGATCGAACTTTCAGAGAAGACAGGTGACTTCGGTCGACATTATAGACTTACATAGTTATTTAGAATTAAAGAAAATTATAAATCTAGTTATAAGTCCTGATATTAATCAAGAATTTGCGGTTAATAAAAAGTACCGTTATATCGCTAAACACTTTTCCGGATGTTTGTGCTTTTGAAGAATGGGAAATCTAGCTTTTCCTATTAATACAGTTTACGTATCGTCTTCTCGTTTAAACAATTTTCGTACCGAAATAAATTAATAACTACAGACTTTCTCTTCAGCGATCGAAATCTCGATTAATAAATAAATTTGAGTTATGTGCCTTCTAAATCCAGTTCAGATTTAATTAATAAGTGGGTTGTTTTAATAAAAACAACGAACCTTGTGATGGTTATCAAAATTAAATTAATAACCAAATCCTATGAAAGTTTATGGTTGTGTTCAGTTATTGTGTTTTGGGGGTGAATTCGTAAATAGTGGTTCACCACATACAGATATCACGAGGGTTAATCCATTGCATCTTTGATTTATGAAAAGAAAAATCTACGGACATTCCAGTTTCCGCCTGCGGCGATTGCTTGATGTATGCAGGAGTCATATTTGTGCAGTTTAGCGTTGATTTTAGTTTGCGAATTATTGACAACTAAAGGTACAGTGATTTATGTATTTTCTTGAGTGTTGAACATTTATGTAAATTCTTTTTGAATCTTGGTAATAATTTTACAGTTTGTTTTTCATTTATATGTACTTCAATACAATTTGTTATTTATTAAAATTTCATTAGTAAAAGAGCTCTTAGGTAGGGACTTATTATTTGAATGTTTTTGAGTTTTAAATTTGTAATCTTTTTATATTTTTATATTTTCCTGGTGTTTTCTCAAATAAATATGATTTTAAATTTAATTAAAACCAGTAAGACTGAACCATATAATTATGAAAGTTTTTATTCATACCTTCATTAAACTAAATTTTAACTTTGTTGAAATTAACTAATATTTTGTACTAAATTTATATCGGTCTGACTTCATTTTCTGATTAGTGACTTCAGACAGATTTATTAGATTCATTTAATCTATTCGATCTAATTATCATTATTAAGCTTCATAATCAGATGGCGCCCTTCTTGTGTATGTATGTTTTTGTGTTTTTTGAAACCTTTATCCATTACTTTATAAATTAGACAACTGCAGAACCAATACCTGCGACCTGAATTAAAAATTTGTAAGATAGAGCTAAATCTCAAGCCGTGGTAATCTTGAGCATCTTTTTAATGTAAGTATATTGTTTATTGTTTAATATTGTTTATTTAGTCCGGCGAAAAACCTTCGTTTCAAGTTTGAATCTAAATGCTGGATGGTATTACCACTGTTAAATGACATCGATACATATTGAATACGAGAAACTAGGAATGATTTTATCCACTCAAATGAATTACCTCTTCACCCAAAATTGGATAATTTATTAAATAAAATGTTGTAATCAACGCAGTCGAATGCCCTGCTGAGATCACAAAAGATCCCAACAAGATATTCTCCTGCTTCAACATGTTCAATAATACATTCATAAAATTGCCGCATTTTTGCTTTTACCAGCAGTAAAACCATGTTGATCTTTTGTTATCATTTTTCATGTTTCTTAAGAAATTCTTGCAGTCTATTCATGAAAGCAAGTTCAAACATTTTTGAAAAGGCCGAAGTTATAGTTATAGGTCTGTAGTTGTCACTTAATTGACGGTTTTCCTTTTTATAGGTAGGGTGAACTTTACTTATTTTGGGGTTTGAAGGAAAACACCGTTGAAACGATAAATTTATTAACGTACAAAGAGGAGACAAAATTGCCGAAGATACTATTTTAGGTACTGCTACCGGCACGTCGTCTGGTCCAGAAGACCATTTACTTTTTAGTTTCTTTACCACCGTGTTGGCAAACTCATCATCAGTAATGTTTTTAAAAATACGGATGAAGATATGGATCTATCCTCGTGATTAATTTAACTGTTAATTCCACTTTTGGTATGTCCAATATTTCGTGAGGTTTGCAATGGAATATGCTTAAAGTATTCATTAAAATAGTTGACTATTTGACTAGGATCATCAAGGCAGTCGTTATCAACAACTAAAGTAAAGTAAAGTAACATTATAGTTAATATCTGAAGACATTTTGGGGACAAAGTTGCTTTTAAAGTTCAGTTTAACATAAAATATTTTACAGTTATATATGATATTCGATCAGATATTTTATAAAATTATAATTAGGAAACATAGACGTTATACTTCTTTTTAAAATGTTTGCTCCTAATACAGGGTTAGTCAATATTCGTATACGTGCATAGATATAATTTGACCACCATAATGGTTCGCGAGATGCGTCTTCTTGATATTAATTCTTGTTGCGCAACTAGTGGTATAGTATAACCAGATTACCATTCGAGTGTTCGAATTATACCTATGCATATGAAATAACGCCTACCATATGTTATGTCTGGTACTGCCACTGGATTTGTCTTAGGGCTACTCCCTGAGTTTGGAGATGGTCCCTGTGTAATAATAGTCTAGTTATTTTAAAGCACCTTTATTATTCCTAATTAAACATCAACACATATTGCAAAAAATAAAAACAGATCAAGTTAGCATAATGTTTTATTTCCCTCCAAATACAAAAATCCGAATGAACTTGACAACTAACCGGAAATGGTATACAGTTTGGTAAGGGGAGGGGAAAAGGAAAAATATAATCCCGCAAAAATGCATAAATTCAAAATACATACTACAGTGGGACTGTGGGGCAAACAAGGCTAAACTTCAGTATAAAAAAGTAACTAGTAAGATTTACCCGCAATGATCTCCTGATTACTGTTTTTAGGGAACCGTGGGAATTTAAATTGTAGGCCGCAGTGATAAAATCCTAGTCAAACCCTAGATATAATTTAGGCAGGCCCAAGACCAATCCAGCGACACTTGAGGTTAGACTCGAACAATGGAAGTCCATGTTGGACTAGGGATGAAGGGACACCCTCGAGCCACGACGGGTGAGCACATTTATAACCCAGACGCATTAGCCTAGAGATCTAATAAAGAATGGAGAGTAGCCATATGTACATAAGCAAGTGACGCGCTAATTGAGGACATCTTAGTTTCTGCCCTAGGGATTGTGACAGTTACGCTATCTGGCAGGTACGTCAGGTAAATCCACAATTTAGTATCTGATATGATATGTACATGAATTATGTCAATGTTTAAGGATTTACCCAGTTTTTCATGTAAGTGTTACGGTAAAATATTCCATGATAAAATGAAATTTAAAATCCCCTACCCCCTAAATATCTTTAAGGTACTGATTATAACTTTATTATAACAACTATATTTGTGACTCTCCCAGTAGTTTGTAAATTATAATGCATTGGCAAAATAGTTTCCTTGCGTTATCAACAGTAACGCACTTAATTAAAAGTAAGTTTCGCGGAACTCGAAGAAAAATACGTAGACTCTGTGCGATGTCCTTTCGGAGTTTAAAATTTTTAGGAATAACAAATTTTAGAATTGAAATTATAAGAGTGTCGATCTAGATTCTCACAATTAAAATTTCTAAGTATCTATTAAACTGCAGTTTTAGCGTTTAGCTCAAAGGTTTTAGATATTGAAACCTTTAGAGATTAAAATTTACAAACATTGGAAGATTAAAATCTCAGTGTTGCAGGATTGAGATTATAGAAATTTTAAAACTATCACATTTTAAAACTACAATCTAAAAATCTATTTTCTGTGATCCTGCACTGACACAATTTTGTTTGAAAAAAAATCAATTTTTTCAAATCAGTTTTCCAGTTTTATAATTCCAGACATTTCCATTATGTTCAATTGTTTATTAAGACATCAATTTTCCACTTAAGATAAATCAACTTATATAGTTGCCTATATTTCAGGTTTGCTATATTAACCTCTATTTTAGAAATTCAATATGTAATAGTTCAAAAGCAAATGATGTCTGTCTGTATGTGTAGGTTTTTTCTTATACAAAAAATTCAATTTATTGTGTGTGTGTCAATTCTTAAGGCTAAACCATAGTTTCTTTATTACACTTTCTATTAATTGCTTTAATTTATTTCTTGAAATTGTAAAAACACAGATTTAGAGGCTTTCAAGGATTCTGATATATCGAGAAGACACTTAAAATTCGAGACTTTTTGGTACATTTTAAAGTGTAAGATGTTTGAAAATAAGCTATTAAATAAAATCTTTAATTAATACAAGCTTTCATAAAGTACAAGACGAATTTTACATTAATAAACATTTTATAAATAGGAAAGTTTCTACGAAATGACAATAGACACGTTTTCATGAAAAATCCTTTGTATATTTAATGTAACAGTTTTTCAAAGCTTTTTAATAAAGTAGCTTTTCAGCAGTCAACTTCATAGCGCAATTGCGTCTTTAAAAGGCCAACTTTTTAGAGAAACGGTTTATGAAGAACTTTTAGAAGTCTTTTCGGGTAAAAGCTATTTTAGAATACGACCTTCAAGATTTTTTTAAGTAAAACGTTATACACGTCAACGCTCAAATTCGGATTTTGCTCATTAACATAGCATGTAACATTGTTAGTTGGACCAGGTGTAATCCGCCCTGCAGAGCTCAAATCCGTGCATCGATTTGATCTGCGATATGACATATCAAGTATAGAACGTTTTCAGGTCTTTCTTCTTAATTTCCTAATTTATTGAAAGGACATACTAGTTTGTAAGATGTTTAACTTGGGAGTTTTATAAAACAAACCCTTAAGATATTAGTCCTTAGTTAAGAAGTCCTTCTTTGTGGTGTTCTTGAAAGATCCGACGTTGCTTAAGCAGGACTTCATAATTTTTACTATAAAACAAGCAATCTTTTCTTGTAAAAACGAACTTATTAATAAATAATAAAATCCAGAACTTTAAAAGCTCTACACTTTAAAGATGTTTTTATAAACAAGTTTGCGTTTAGTGAAAGGGATAAAAGATGATAATTCCAATCCCAGAGCTAAAAATTCAAGGGTGGGAAATCTAAGATGTCGACTTCAAAATGACAAATTTTAAAATGAAATACCACTGTATGTAAAATTATATTAGGGTTGTAAGGGATACCAAGAAGTACGCACTGGAAATGTTTCATTGATCGGTTGTGAAAGAGAAAAATGTAGCTAATTAATATATCAACTATATGATCAATTAATCTCACGACGTAAATATAATATTAGAAATTTTAAAAAGTATACAATTTATATAATGGTAGAGATAGATAAAAAACTGACGGGTCGATTATATCGAGCAAGTCCGTGATTTGCGTTTAAAGCTGAATTTCAAATTTTTAATGGTGGATCAGTTATCTTAAATAATTATTATTATATGTAATTATCTTATTAATGACGATAATTATTTGAGAAATCGGTAAAATTTATTAATATCAAATGGTAAACCTCGAAACGCCCTCTATCACCCAGTACATACGTAATCGATAATACAGATTTCTTCATGACGACCTCTAGTAGTCGGTATAGTTTGTCGGTATTCCTTCATAGCGCCATCTCTTAGACGTATGCATGTTGTTGGTAATACAGTTTCCCGTCATGGATTCATAGGGTGTGATAAAATGGCGCCAGAAGTTCTAAAATGGCCGTCATCCAATCAGAGAATAGTAGGCGTTTTCAAGATGACCGACGTCAACCAATTAGAGAATAGTAGTCGTGTCATCCAAGATGGCCTAGACCAATCAGGAGCAAGAGGAGGAGCCACAAGAGCGGGGATAGCCAATCAGAACGCAGTAGGCGTGGCCAAAAGTAGTAGGAGTGGGGCTGGTCTCAGGTGGCGCATTACCTACTAAAATTATATAAAGTATTATCATAGTAGGAGGTTGGCGTGACTAGGAGCGTAGTTAAGGGTAGAGGTAGAATGAATCACACAGCTCAAGTTAACAATATAATGAATAACAGAATGACTAAAAACTAACATTAAGCATTAGGATGGTCGGGACCTCCAAAATAACTACAAACTAATACTAAGCATTATCACGACCAGGTAAACAATGCTCCTATACACCAGTTTCTAGGTCTTCTAAATAGGCAGTATTAGATAGATCAGGTAAACAACGCCTCAACCACACCAGTTTTTAGATTCCCTGTAATTAAAAGAATATTAAAAGTACTTACCCGAGGCCAGGCTTCAATATGATGGTAAGCTCCCAGAGGGAAATGCGCTCTTCAAGCCAAACCTCCTTTATATAATCATGTTTTTGGAAATCGCAGGCTCAGCAAAAACTAGCATGAAGGAAAATGCAATGTTGGTGATGGCAATGTAAGAAAATTGCAACCGCGTGTCTCTAAGATCATATGTGTGCTTGTAGGGCTCTCTCTTACAGGTTGCAGATGACAGCTTGGGTTATTAATACCGCCAAGCTAGCGCGAGATAAGAGATGTGTAAACAACATTCAAGAGCATTTATGCTAGTTACAAATCCAACTTGAAAATTAGCAAATAATTAAGTTTTAAATTATTTCGTCTGTGACAGTATTTATAAACTACAAACTGGTAACTATTCTTTGCAACTTTAAGAAGGAAGTTTATAAATTACAATAATTTATTGAATATACCTAAAATACTACAAATTTATGGTAACAGATTTAGCAACCTTGGATGTTTATTGGAAGAAACTTTGGAACTAAAATTAAAGTTATCTACAAAAAGATCGTTGATTTGGTATGGTTCTTTGGATGAAGCACATAATATGGATGCCATTGTAGAGCGGAATCGATATTTAAAGGAGGCAAAAGACTTTGGCTGTATTTCCACGAAGAAAAGAGAAATTGGAAACTTAGTTCTGTTAAACCACAATGCCTAAAGAATACATACTTAATTTAATCATTATTTGGTTAGCTTTAATTGTTGAGTTTGCCTTGATAAAAGCAAAATTCTATAATTTAAGATTAGTATTCTCATATGATCTATTTAATCTGCGTTAACTTATGTGACTTATATTTATGGACATTTTAAAATTAATAATACTAATAGTTTATTGTTCTCATTAGAAATTTACATCTTATAGACAAATCAAGATTAACATGTGTGTAGATATAAATAAAATATGAATATGTAAATACACAAACATTAAATGGCTACTTCAAAATAACTTGTACAAAATAATATTGTATATAAGGTACTGTATAATACTCCTAAAAGCATATTATCAGTTTAGCAATTCATTTTCTCAATAATAAAGAATTATCAATTACAGGTGCTTGTTAAATTAAACAAAAATCACATTTAGTGAATTTTTCAAGTAAGTTAATTGTAACATTCGTCTTTAAATTAGCTAGTTAGACCTTATGTGTTTTCACTGTTAATTGATAATTAAATTTAAAATATAAATTTCTATTGTTTATTTAGCAAATTCTTTTAGATACAGATTAATTAGAGAATACTTAATCACCCATTCAGTCAAAAAAAGTTATATTCAGTACATCACAGTCCAGTAGGATTTGCACAGCTATTTATGATCTAATACTCCTTGAAGAAATTAATAGTGACCGATGTTGACATTATTCTAACCACTAATTGGATGACAACTTCTGTTTTGCATTTTTTTAAATATAATCTAATACTCCTGGAAAATATGGGTATAATTACAGTGTTGCCTTTTTACAGTTCCTGCCTGGTACACTAAAGTCTACCATGGTATGATTTTGATTTTTATTTAGGTCATGATCAATACAAACTTCCTATATTAGTCTAAGATCCGTTATTGATGTCGTTGAGCACCGATCGAGTAACCGAATAAAATGTATTTTTTATGAAATAAAATATGTTAACAAAAGTAACGTAGATGAGTTGCCTAAATAAATTTGTTCAAGGATATTTTTAATTAAAAATTCAATATTTAATTTTTTAAATACTTCACCGATCTCGTAACCAAAAAAAAATAACACTAATTGAAAGTGCAAACCCTATAGAAGACGCAAACATAGGGTTGCTTAAATTTTTCTGTTCAAGGCTATACAGTTGCCAAGTTTAAATAAGTGAATTGAAAGTGATACCTTCACCGATCGAGTAACCAAATAAATTATATGTCAAAATAAAGCTTATTTTTTGCAAAACGATAGTATAAGGTTGCTTACAAAAAACCGTTCAAGAGTTAGGGTTGCAAGGGTTTAAAATTTTTAAATCGAAGCGTGCGAGAGATAGACCCATTCTATTCAGTGCGATAAAGGGGGACGCAGAATTACAGCTGCTCACACTACGTCCGTCGTTTGAAATTGTGCGAGAGACAGGGTCTATACGTACTGTCCAATGCGATAGAAAAGGACGCGGCATAGCAACTGGGACCGCCTATTGTGACGTATGACAGAGAGTGCGCTTGCTCTGTGCGGTTGAGCGGTTAGTAAACGGCAAGCGTTGTGTTGGAGCAACTTACAATATACTCCAAAATATTTCTGAGACTTTTTTTTGAAGAAAATCGACTTGTCTCCCGAAGTAATAATTCAGTATTGTTGAAAAACATTTTGTTAATCATATCTTTTTTTAAACATTTGTTAATAATATGACTATTCTTATATCTTTATAATTACGTTTTTATTAAAATATTTTTAAATAATATTTAAAACTTTTAAAAATAATAATTTCATTCAAAAATAAAATTATGTCATAGTGTTTTCTTTATTTTTATTGTAATAACTGCAGTATTGAACTAACCAAATATGAGTATTTTTATCATATTGAGCATATTGATTTTGCATGACAAATTAGAAAAATACAAATTTTTGTGACAGAGGTATTGGCGCTAAAAAAAACGTTCCGTATAGAATATCAAAATGTAAATATTTATTTTAAACATTTAAAGCATGTTAGTGATATATACTTATCTTAAAATTTTTATCTCTTTTAAGAAGGAACTAAATATAAATAAAATAAATGTGTTACGTAGTGTGAGCAGCTGTCATTCTGCGTCCCCCTCTATCGCACTGAATAGAATGCGTCTATCTCTCTCTTGCACGCTTCGATTTAAAAAGTTTAAACCCTTGCAACCCTGACTCTTGAACGGTTTTTTGCAAGCAACCTTATACTATCGTTTTGCAAAAAAATAAGCTTTATTTTGACATATAATTTATTTGGTTACTCGATCGGTGAAGGTATCACTTTTAATTCACTTATTTAAACTTGAAAACTGTATGCCTTGAACAGAAAAAGGTAAGCAACCCTATGTTTGCGTCTTCTATAGGGTTTGCACTTTCAATTAGTGTTAATTTTTTTTGGTTACGAGATCGGTGAAAGTATTTAAAAAAATTAAATGTTGAATTTTTAATTAAAAATATCCTTGAACAAATTTATTTAGGCAACTCATATACGTTACTTTTGTTAACATATTTTATTTCATAAAAAATACATTTTTTATGAATTTTATGAACTGTACTATATCTATTTTAATCATTCGCTGTAACGAGGAGAAGTTTCCCATTTAAAATACACGATTTTTTTTAATTCTTATGCATATATTTGACCACTGGGATAAATTGTAGAGAAATAAAATTGATTTTATGGAATTAACGGGCATCGATGCTACTTTTATGAAACAAAATTATATAGGATATTCTACGTAACTTCAACACTAATTAATCGGTTCATTAAGCGGTACCTAAAAGTAGTATCGAACACTATTAATTGCAAAAAGTCGATTTTCAAATTTTTCTCAACAATTTGTCCCAGTGGTCAACTATAAACATAAGAATTGAAAAAGAGCTTGCAAATGGGAAACTTCTCCTCCTTACAGCGAATGATTAGAATATAGATAGGAAGTTCGTATTGGTCTTGTTAAAATACCAATTTGTTATTTTTATTGAAGGTTATATAGTAAAACATCTAATAGCAATCATAACAAATTGCAAAAATTAAAGTGTGACGTGTTTGTGCCTTGTATGGCACAGACACGTCACACTTTAAACCAATACCACACATTCCGAACTTGACCAATAAAATCGTAAAAATTATAAAAGCGACTAACATTAAATTAGTTAAAAAGAACATTCTGAATATTAGCCACCTACATTCTAAACTTAAAGACAAGATTCCTAAAGACCAAAGATCTAAAATTATTTACCAAATCCCTTGCAACAATTGTTCTGGCGTAACACTGGGCAGACAAGTTAGAAACTTTGCGCCAGATTACAACAACACAAAAATGACACCAAGAACCTCAAAGACACACGACTGCTTTGGCTTTACATTTCAAAAATGAAACTCACAAATTTGACACTGGTAATACAAAAATCTTAGCAACTGAAATGTGCTACATCAATTAAAATTCTAATAGTATCTACTTCAGATCGGACCTACAAAATTTACATGCCACATACAATTTTCTATGATTCTGACATACGGATTACCCTGAATTTCTAAATCTTTAAACTTATTAAATCTCTGAAACTCTTGGTGATCTTGTAATACCTTCGTGTTTGTTGACAATACTCGGTGTGAGAGCATATAGTTCACGAAATCTACAATACAGATAATAAAAATTAATAGAAGAAACTATTTGAAATACGTTGTAGTTTATTGTTTTAGAAAAACAGCAATTTTAAATTTTACAATTTTTATTATTACAGCATAAAGGTTTACAATAGCAATTAGTCTATTTTATAAAAATAATAAAGCTATTAACAATATTTACACTTAATTGTATTTATCTAATACACGTTTTTCCTGTTGAAATACTTAACTTAATACGCTCTTATAATTACAAAGGTCTTTAAAACATAGTCTTATCCAAGGAACAAATTTTTGTACTTCCGTGTATACACCTGGAAGATATTCTCTACCACATCCTATACCCCACGATACTACTCCAATTAAGGTTTCTTTGCCATTTGCAGACACTGTTAATGGACCTCCAGAATCACCCTGACAAGTATCTACTCCTCCCTAAATAAGGAATATTTAATTTACAATTAACAAGAATACCTTAATTTTGCTATTGAAGAGGTAGTTTTTACCTCTTTGTATCCTGCACAAAATGACATACTGGGAACAACCTCATCTCTGCCTGCAATCATAAACCACTTTTGGCATTTCTCATTGGATATCACCTCCACTTTGGTTTCTTGTAGTATGGAAGCAACCGAACCCGTTTTGTGCTGTGTCCTTCCCCAGCCGGTTACAGTAGCAGTCCTACCAATTGTCTTTAACTGAAACGACAAAAATTATTTTTAAATAATATCTTTTATTTGTATTTTTGGTTATAACTTTAGTTAAAAATAGAATTAATCAATTAATTATATAAATATGTTTTTCAAAAAGTATTGCCATTTATACTATCTTCCAATACATTGATTTCTAATTACAAAATATTTTACACTTTTATTTTGTAATAGTTATAATGAAAATACACTCTTTACTTATTAAATTAATTTTCAAGTATGTATTTCGAATCGGGAAGGTGCAGAAGAACTGAAACCTGAATGAAAGGAAATGAAATCTACAGCGCAATTTAAAGTTTGAAATATTATTCTCCTAATTTGTTTAAAGCTATAACCCGTTATATTAGATATTAGATGGAATACACTGACAAGGTGGCCCTTAGGTAGCAGATAACTTACAGAAAAGAGTTTACGGACGTTTAAATAATTAACATATAAAATCTGCATCAGAATGTTATGGTGGCTTGGTTGAAAATATTTTAGGAAAATTCGATTATAAAATTTTAACCTTTGGAAGAACGTATAGAAGTGATACAGACCACATTACAGTTTAAATAATGTGTTTAAGATTCTTTTTATTTTTTATTTGCACCGCTTTATTAAAAAATGAATATTTGTGAAAATACAGAATTTATTTGAGTTTTTAAGAAGTTTTTTTTGCTATTGGTCATCATTATGAGATTTTGAGTAATCTTTGATTCTTAACTGTTAAGTACAATGAAACAGTGTAAGTACTAACTGAACAGCTATCAGTAGTATTTGTCATGTTACCAACGTTATAGTAAAGCTAGTATCGAAGACAGGGGGGAGAATAGAGAAGAATGTGAGCGAAAGCCAGTTTAGAATGTTTAGATTCAAAAGAGGAATATAAACCAAGGTTGCTATTATAATGTTGGTAGCAAGGATGTAATCAGGTTAATGTACGTTTGTTCTCTAGACTAGCTAATTGTACTTCTGGGAGCTTTGAACATTAGGATAGGTTGGGAAGGTAAGAGGTTTGTTAGTGAATCATGAAAAAGAACAGATGAAAAGGAATAAGAAACAGAAGATACAAACATAAGAAGACTCACATAATACATGTAACATGTATGGCACACAAAGTTTTTTTGTGTGGAGTGTGGTTAACGTGTGGTTAAGAAAGGAGGAGAAATATCTAAAAAGTTCAGAACTGTGTATTTGGAAAAGAATAGAAAAGATTAAATCGATATCAGTAGAGTGACAAATGAGGAAGTCTTAGGATAATAAATAAGAAAGGAGAAACCATTACGAAACGGGTATATAGAAGGAATTCAAGTTGGGTTGGCCTTCCTTTCTTGATGTACCCTTTACTACTGCCACTGGCTTAAATAACACATCAAGGTGACATATATTATGTATGTAAGTATCTTTCCGTACTCATATCACGATAATTGTTTCCTTAGTCTTTATTAGGTCTCTGTTTAAAATCGTTGCTTCTAATATTAATTATATCCAAACAAAACCGAACGTCAATAAATATTCTTTAGTTTTCCGAACTTTAATAACTTTTCCAACTAGCAACATATTTCTGTATCCAATTATTCATTTATCAATCCGCAAGAGCTGTTAGAGAAATGAGATTTTAGACACTTACACGTGGTGACGGAAGACAAATGGGAACAATATGTCCCTTAAATCTAACACTGCTGTCTAATTTTAAGAGAGCTATGTCATTTTTGAAATTAGCTCTCACGAAATTAGGATGAACCTTCTTTTTAGTAATACCATATTCTTCCGCGCTTAACATTTCGTCTTCATTTCGTGTGTTCCATTCCCCCAGCCTTACTTTTAAATAGTCTTCGTTTATTCTAAAATATTTATATTATCAATTTTTTATTTATTTAAATTAGCATTTTCATTACTTACCTAGCTACACAATGGGCTGCAGTAACGACCCATTTTTTATTCAGCAAAGCACCCCCACAAATTATTTTTTCCGTTTCTGTGAGTGGATCAGATTTGATAAGGGCCACCTGCCACGGATGGGATGCGTATTCGGCTGAATACCCGCCCACGATACGATAAGAATGGGTTTCTCCGCATGCTGAAATAAAACAAAATAATAATGCTGAGATTAAAATTGAAAGAGGGCAATTTGGTTGTTTTTCTAATGCTACAAAGTTTTTATGGTTTTCATTCAAGATAATTAGGCACGTGGATGTGAATTGCTTGGTTCCGATTTTAAGTTTTATTTGTACTACTACATTTCGAAAGTTTCTATAGTATTCTATAGTATATATTTTTTTATTTTTGTTGTTTGCATCAGTTATTGTGAAAGGCTTCTTTGTAGAAAATTCAATTATATTAAATATACTCCTAATTGAGGTAGTTTTCCAAATCTTCATCATGTATTGATCCACAGTATCAATGCAGAAGTAAGCATACCTCTCTTTTTCAGCAAAGGCACACACATTAAATTTTTTTAGATCTCGCCATTATTTAGACAGCACAATTTAAATAGATATCTTAAGAAAAACCTGGAACTTGGTGAGAAATACTCTTTAGGTGACCTTGGTTACGTACCATGAGTGCCATCAGTTTTCATAGCAGACAACGGTACAAATTTTTGTGGGGTCAGGAAGAATACCACATTACTTATCCTAGTTAATAAAGAAACGTTTTTACTCATGATTCTTCTAAGAATCATAATTTATAATTTTAAATGTGTCGATAAAATTTATCCTGTCAACAATCAAACATTTCTTTCAAATTTATAATACCTATCAAAAATATATTTTCTATACTCTAATTTATTCGTCAAATATGTACAGTTTACGAACTATGATACATAACTACACCACTGACACAACTATCTTAATTCGATAGTTGACATTTGTTTAATTTAAAAAGGATCATCATATTTCATTTACAGTAGAGGTTTCTACTTATTTCCACGCATTTAATTGTTGCGCTTTGTAGGCATTACCTACTGTACTAAAACGCAAGGCTCTGTTAAGGACACTTTTAAGTGCCTGAACGAAATTGACTCAAACAACTTTAGTTAATTATAAGCAAAAATCGTTCAAATAAACACTACGAACGAATTTAGAATATAATATAACCTTAATGTTTCCAGCTCTTTCTGAAACCGTATAGTAGAAAAAGCTTTTTAGAAAGCCCTAGAACCTTCTAGAATGGTATAGAACTGAATAGAAACTTTTTAATACTACACGAAGGTTTTCTTCACTTAAAAGAGAGATTTATCGCGTCATATACAGTTTATAATGATTATTTAATTTTATTTTTTTGTTGTTGATTATTTTGATTAAAAAAGTGTTTGTTATTATAACTTTTACTACTTATAGAATCGCAAATTTAGGATTTTACAAAGCACTAACTGAGAACTTCTTACTAAGATAAATCTTGACACCTCGTTATGAAACAACAAAGATCAAGTGGAGGGCACTGTATAAAAATGACACTTTGAAACATTGAATATTTTTGGATTTCGAATGTATGATGCTTTAAATAAGTATTGAGCATTGTCATGAACCTAAAACTATTAAATCGAGAAACAGAATATGTATTTTGGGTTCGAAATTCTAAAGTAACATAATTCTTAGAAATTTCTAAAATTATCGAAACTTTAAAATAGAAATGTTGGGAATGTCTGAAATCTGAAACTCTAAAAGTTTAGAAATCGTATTGAACAGTATTCCAGCATCTAATTTTAACCAAGGTCAATTGTCATAAGTATGTTTGTTAAGACAGTTGAATCTATAGTAGATATCTTGCAATAACAGAAGGATTACCAGGTAAATCTTTCAATCTTGGAATATTCAACTTTTATTGAAATATTCGAAATTTTGATAGACTTAGAAACTTTAATCGTGCTTAATTGCTGAATACTGCAACTTTGGAAGCCGAGAATTTTAAAACTACCAAGACATGAACCAAAACACCAGAATTCTGAAACTCTGCACATCTGTGAAGGAGTTCGAAACTTCACAATATAAACCTAAATTGAAAATTTATACTAATCAAAAGAATAAGTTAACTAAAATTTAGAATTTGAATCATTTAAAGTTCAAAAACTCAATTGTTGCAAATTTGAAATTGAATTACTGAAATATTGAAGAGCTAAAAGAAATCTGCATACGTCCCTACATAGGGATTACGCCTGAAGAATTTTCTTTTTGTGGATTTATAAAGAAAAGTTAATAGTTTATAAACGCTTACCGCCTGATTATCTTGAAACGCCATACAATGCAATATCTACTTTTCGGCATTTTTATTCATAATGTTCGATAATATGTAAAACATGAAAATGTTCTAAAAGATAGTGGTTGAATATTTGTTAGTTGATGTCAATCACCATGTGTGGAATCATTGCGTAATGGTTTCCGTAATACGTTTTTTCCGATGAGGTTATACTTACACAACGAATGTAGGATCAATTCGAAAAACTCGGCATGCCGGTGTGACGCTCATCAAATGCAAATCGCAGTACTCCGAAAACGTCAACATCTGGTGCAGAATTTCATATACTTCTCCAAAAATAAGATGAACTAGGACGCTCCAGAAACTCAACAAGGCTTCTCATCGCATTGTCGGCATTATCGTCCGGCAATGTCTTGATCACCAATTGCTTAATATATCAATCATCGGGTGATGATAAAAGATGATTAAGATCGAGGCATAGCGCGTAACTGACAAATGACTGCAATTAACTGGGGCCTACTAATTATTTTCGAACAACTCGTTCAATAGATGTGAAGTTCGTTCCATTATCACACTATAATTATGTTAAGTTCTTCTATTTATAAGATTTTGAATACAAGGCATGCAATAGTGATGTCCAGCTTGTAGGCGATTTCCAAGTTTATACCTTTGGTTGTTTACATGTAAATATTGCTCCCTAGTGTGTATTTTAGTTATTTCTTATTCTTATTCATTTTAAGTATATTTTAATCGAATTATTAATTTTCTAGTACAATAATATAGCCAAAGGGTAGAATAATCAAAATACTTTTTTAGAATAAAAACAATAAAACTAATGTTATGTTATTTAAAAGTTGTTAGTTTAGTTATATTTTCTAAGGTCGTGTAACAACAATAGTAAATTAGTTTCAACAATTATCACATAAAATAATTTCCATGTTGTTTACAATTTTAACATATTAAAAAATACACGTACTTTTTTAATTCAAATAAAATAATATCAATCGAATATGTATAAGTAGCTGTAATCTTCAAAATTACACTAAATTACTTTCTAATTAATTATATTCTTTAATTTTAATGAAACTAACTGTATTTATTGCTTAATTGTAAGTAATGCTGAATTAACCACTTCTTAATGTTATTTTTATTATGCAAATTAGAACTTATTTATAATAATGAATGAAATGATAAAACGTTGTGTGGAAAATCCATATTTAAATTTATTCAAGTGATATTATCTATGATTCTGTTATTCTGATTTTACTTAACTGCGATATAACATATACAATTTTTTTAAATAATTTTGGTCTTGCAGTAACTTTAGTCGTTTTTGGAATTTTACAGAAAATTTATATTATTATATATGCCATTCGTACTTTTTGAACGAGGATTGGTCAAAATTGATCATTATTATCATCCATTATCTAAGTTCTAATGTTTCACATTAGTGAAAAGATTTTGAAAGTTCGTGTACAGCATACATAATGAGAAAGTTAGTAAAAATTATGAATAAGAAATTCTGAAAAATACCGACGTATTTAAAATATAAAATAATAATCCTTTGCTAGCTTACCTGAATCGTCATAAGCATCCTCCTCACTATGAAGTACCATGGACGTTGCATGTTTTTCACGTTCAACACAACATACCCATATCAATCCACCAGAACATTGATTAGTGGGCTTGCCTCCACGTAAAACGCAGCTTATGGAAAAGCTGCATTTGTACTGCGTTCCTTCGTATTGACAAGTTTGTGGTATAACTAAAAAATTCTATTATTAAATTTTGGAATATTTTATTTACAACGACAATTATTATTATCTTCAATATTTTTGATTTTTCTTTAGCAATTAATGTAATAACATATGTCAAACAACTAACCCTTTTCAGAAATACTCAGTATCGCCTCATCGTTATATCTCGGCGTACCAGCAATGCCATATCTTCCCAAAAGATCCAATATTAACAACTGACGGGAATATTCGTCAAGATATTCTTGCGTATATTCATCGTCTTCACTAGTATCAAAACAAACAACTAATCTGCACAGCAAACACAACACAATAACATAAAAATGCATGTTTTCGGATTTGGCAATTTTAATTATTATAACAATATGGTTTTCTAATAATATTTCGTCGTCTGGACACGACAAAGTTCAAATGTCCACTAACTTTTCCAACATGCTAAT
Organism: Agrypnus murinus; assembly: GCA_929113105.1. Lineage (NCBI taxonomy): Eukaryota > Metazoa > Arthropoda > Insecta > Coleoptera > Elateridae > Agrypnus > Agrypnus murinus. The sequence continues at coordinate 2,694,985 of OV816026.1, read as the reverse complement.
GCACTCTTAAACGATTTGCTTTAATGACTTACATTGTTTATTCCTAATAGGTTTTTCATTTGCAAGTTATTTCTGTTGAAATTTATAATTTAAGGGTTTATAACTTGGAACACATTAAAAATAAATTTAAAAATTTCGAATTAGCAATACTTACTTTAATTTAATTACTTCGAGATTACTTGAGTATATGTAATAGTTAATTACATGATAATATGTAACTTTCTTGTCGTTAGGTTTTGTTTAATATCTTTTTCATTGGTATCTTTCTTACTGCTCTTGCTTATAAACTTTTAAAAAATATAAGATTTAATAATGTTTGAAAGTAGTTAATTAATAATAATGTTTAAAAAGCTAGAAAGAGTATAAGGAAATACATTTTTGTTTTCTGTATTTTATGCTGAAAGCTGAAATACAGGTTTTCAAAACGATTGATATTATATTGTTATTAGAGCGACCAAAAGCGAGAGTTTTTTTTCAATGACATGTTGTTTGAAGTAAAAGTGCTACTGGCAAAATTGATTACAAAGGTATTATGTATTGTTACTGTTTTATTTTATAATTTAATAACCTTTTGCTGGTTATATGTATTCACAAATATGTAAACAATTCATTGAATCTAACGGAGTAGTCCACTGGAAGATTGGAATACTCTGAACTGTCATTGAGATTTTTGAAAAGGGAATAATTGGATGGTGAAAAACGTTAAAAGTCTAGAAAATGAGAAAAAAAAAGATAAACAAAATATAGATATGTATAAAAAGGACAAAAGAAATTTTTCACGTGTTCCATACTTTATTCGATGAACAATAGTCAATTTAAGATTTTAAATTTACATTTCTAACCTTAAGTACTTTTATGATACCATTACATGATTCCATAGAGGTGGTCAAGAACGACGATAACTAGAAGTATTTCTTACTATGTTTATGACATTAATTATATTCTAGTTTAATACAAAATTTGTTTTACCTGAAACTATATTTTTAACATGTCACGCCAATTATCAATCAAATAGTTTGCTGCCTAACCTACTTACTCTACACCATTTCCAATTGTATTTCAGAAAACATCAATTGTATTCCAGATAAGTCAAATTAATTTCAGAAATAATCAGTTGAATTTCAGTTTTGTCAATTTGATTTCAGAAAGCATTATTTGTATTTCAAAATGAATGAATAAGAAATTGTCAAATTAGTTTCATAAATCGTCATTTGTATTTCCAAAATCGTCAAATGTATTTCAGACAATGTCAAATATATTTCAGATAATTCAATAAATTTAAAAAAATCCATAATTACATAAGCTGATATATTTTGTTGTCATGGTAATGATTTAATTTGTAGTTTATTTATATTATTGAGAATTGTCATTGTAAAACTTTCTTTAGTGTATACTTTTAATTTGAGTGGAAATATTGTGATTTAGAATATTCTATGTAAAATCTCCAGGAAAAACACGCAAAAATGAATTGTGGTCTTACACTTTCTAAAAAGCAATTTACGCTTTCTGATATAATTGACGTGTTCTAAAAATATACATACATATACATATAAAACAGCCTTGGTAGTGTAATGACTGGCGTGCCGGACACTCACCCAAGCGGCCCGCGATCGACTCCCGGCGCCGGCAGATCTGGTTAAGGGTTTCTGCAGTTTTTCTTAGCTGTGACACAAATGTGGGATTTGCACTGTTCCATCTGTAAGTCGGCTGCAGCCGCACATTGGGCCTACATAATAATAATAATCGCCCCCTCCCTCCCGCACAAGCTTATAGCTTCTGGGGCCTTGGTTTAGATTATGGGTTGTAGTAGTTATTATTATTATTATACATGTATAGTAGATATATAACCTGAAATATAATTTACTTTTTCACAAATACAAATGGCGCTTTTTGAAATCAAATTTACTGAATTGAAATACAAACGACGTTTTCTAAAATAAAATTTACAAATTCTGAAATACAACTGGAAAAGGTGTAGTAAATCCGTATTCTCGCATTTCAAACACGCAATCAATGCTATGATCCGTTAAGAAATTCGAAAAACTGTATACCTTGTGCACATTTATTCTTGAGGTTTGACTCCTATTGGTAACCGAAAATGGCCTTTTCGTAGTTCTATTTAATGCTTTATGCTAAAGCACTAAAAAAGTGTTGCAATAAAGCGAGCAACAGAGTACTTCTTCCGTGGTAAAACTAAGACACTCTTTTGCCTTTCTTTAAAAAAACTTTCTCAATTTAAACGTACGTATCTAAGGGAGTACACACATGTCAAACTTTTATAGGCTCGAAGTAAATTATACATGTCAAATGTGGTAGAGCAGAAAACGCTTAACATTTTCAAATATTAAATGAGATAGATTAACAGATAACAAAACTGTAATTATGTCATTGTATGGCTATTTATTGTAGTGTTTACATGTTTACAATGTATACAAGAAATACAGCCCAACCAGAACGTACATCCATCTTACTGTCTAGGTGGGTTGACCTGATTCCATGATGCCAGTGGAATGGCCTCAACAACTGAAAATGAAAATAAAAAACCAATAAAATAAACTAATCGTTTTAAACTTTATTTCTTAATGTACCTTTAATTTAGTCATACTTTAGCAAGAACAAAAATAGTAATTTCTAATTTCCATATAAATGAATTAAATGAACTGAATTTATTTGTTAGCTCAAACAATAATCGTTAGCTGAAGTCTTATTTCTAATCTGTACATCACAGGCAAATATACCTATTACTATAACAATTACGTCACAAATGTTTAACTTTTTTGGAAATTAAAAACTAAACTTAATTTGCGAAAACTAGTGATATTTACTGTATATTTAACTACAGTAAACCCCCAACTTCTTTATTTACGGAGTACAAAAATATATTTTAAAAGGGGATCCCTAAGTAAGTTTAACTGTTTAATTCTTCTTGAATTACTTTTTGTGTTTCTAGCAATAAGAAAATGAAATATTTGTTATATTCTAGATTGTACCCTTTATTTTCAACTAATTGACATTCATGAACTTGATTTCATAAATGGAGATTAAAAGTAAACAACCACCTGTTACAAATTGTCTGAACAAATTGTTTGTAGGAAAAAAGAACGAACCATAAACCAGACGGAATTCTCTTCTCAAATTGCAAATTCCCGTCGCTACTTTTTAATAATTATAACAAGAAATTTGGGTGGCGCCCTCTATTGTTCATTTGTTTCTGTGTCTACTTTTAAATTTGCAAGTATTTTCGATTAATACCCATAACACCTCAGAATAATTTGAGTAAGTAAGTAGTCTCAACAGGAAACTGTATTGCGAAAGTATTAGTTTTTATGCTTTTATTTGTTTGTGAGAGTTTTTATTGTAACAGGCTGATGCCCATATATATGAAAGATTTTAATGGTTACAAATTGGCAGTCCAATCTAGGAGCTTTTATGAGTTTGTAATAGAATTTTAAATTTTATTTGAAAAATCTTTATCGTTACAGTATGTTAATCGAAATTAGAATAATATGCATGTTGCTATGTGTAGCTTTGATGTAAGCAAAATATGTAAAAAAAACGAAAGGAACTGTAGAAGTTTCCCTCATATTGTAAAATTCGACCGAATAAGTGACAGAATACACTTATTCTAACAAAACTACTTACCAAGAGCAGTGAGAGTAGCTAAACAAATCACGAATATACTCCACATCATTTCTTTACTTTATGTAAGATAAAGACTAATAATAAGTAGAGGAACAACTTCTTATGTTGATATCAACTATATCGGATTTAACACGATAACAATATTCATTGCTTTGTTTATTTTCTTTGGTATTGTTTTTCTTCAACGTTCGAATTTATTACATGAATAATGTAAACTTCTGATAATATTGTTTTGTTTTAAGATGATATGCATAATAAACGTATTCTATAAAATATAAAGTAATAACAGTTTTCTACAGGTAATAAATCATAAAAGTGTAAGAATGTAATCTAATAATGCATGAGAAGTGTAGATTTTGCGTGAAGTAGTAATCACTACTTCAGTAAACAGGTGGTTTACCATACAGTGACATACTGTATGCTTCTGGTACACATCTAGTTTTTTTAGGAATGATACGAGCTTCTATGTCCAAAAAATATAAAGCTTTCAAAATTAACATAAAATAGCACATGTTTTAACATATTTTATATAGCTTATTATTACTGGTTTACAAACGTGACCTACGTAACTTGTTTAAGCATACCATATTATTTTCTTTAAATAATTGTACAATAGTATATTAAAGTATTAGTTTCATAAGTCCGAGTTTAGAAAACGACCCGCGAAGCGGGGAGTTTTCTAACGGACAAGTGCGCTAAAACGCCTTATGAAACGAATACTTTATACTATTTTTTATACTTGCGTCGTTATTTCGTTAATTATTAAAAAATAAATTTTGAAATAAATAAAGATTATTAAAAGTTTCACAGTTTTATTAAAATATACCTTATTTTAATTATATTACTTATTTTAATTAATTATATTAATAATTAATTAATTAATTATTGTTTATAATTATATTACCTTTGATAATGACAGCATAGCTGTCGAAACAATATTGTCAGGTATATTTTAATAAAACTGTGAAACTTTTAATAATCTTTATTTATTTCATGATTATGGAGTTCCACAAAATAAGGCTGGAAACAATAAACAAAAAAATAAATTAGTTTTAAATAAGATTTGTTAGTGAAATTTGGTTAAGTACTTTTGACAGTTGGCTACACTGAAAATTAAACTTCAGCATTTGTTATTTAAATTGTTTTGTTTTTATAAAATTAATTTAGTTTCTGTGACAAGAAGGTAAAATGGTCAGATATTCTCTCCCTCCATCTTATTAAAAAGAATTAACTTATCTTAATTAATCTTAATCTTATTAAAATATTGGAATTTAACCATATTGATAGATCTATAACAACTGCAGAAAATAACCAACATTTAGCTATGAAAGTAAGTAAGATCTTGTGCTAAATACTTTCAATTTTTAATATATTTCAATTATTTAAGGTTGCGTTAATAATGGGATTCTGTGGTGCCTGCCGAAGAGATGAATTGACCAACATGTTATTAGACGATATTGTGGTCAAAGATGATGTGTTCACTGTGACTGTAACAAAAACAAAAAATAAAGTTCGAAGAGAATTCTTAATTACAGAGAAACTGTGGATTGATTTAATTAAGCAATATTTGAGCCTAAGGCCTAAGAAAATAAACCACAGGCGGTTTTTTATAACCTACCGCAATGGAAAATGTATTTCTACTCCTATCGGTATAAACACCATGGGAAAAGTTCCTTTTATTATTGCCACTTATTTGCATTTAGCCAACCCGAAGCTTTTTATAGGTCATTTCGACGTTCAAGTGCTTCCCAATTGGCAAACAAAAGTAGCGATTTAATAACTATAAAACGGCATGGAGGTTGTGAAACACTAGTTTTTCTGTCAGACTAAATGACAATAAAAGCTATAAAAATACACTCATACTTACTGTAACTAAAAACTCATATGTCTGCCTCAGCTTGAGATTTAAACTCTTTCTTACAAATTAATTATTCAAGTCGTAGGTATTGGTTCCACAGCTGTATGAATTGTGAAAAGGAATAGATAAGGGTTTTAAACACAATTAAAAACTCAAAAAGGGCGCCATCTGGTTCTGATGCTTTAAATTAATTATAAATTAACCAATCAAAGATGTTATTTTGAATAAGCATTAAAATTTACTAAATCCATTAACCAGAAAATGAATAAAATATTTAGTTGGAACAAAAAAATTTTGTTTATTACAATTGTTGAAGAAATGAAACTAAGCTTTCATAACCAATATGGTTCCGTTTTATAGATCCATCAAGTTTGCAATAGTAACATTTATTATGAACAGAAGGGATAAATTACACATACAAAGATAAACAAATAAAACACACCTTGTATATTTATTACTAATCCAATCTAAATTTATTGGATTATAATTATGTTCAACAGTTTATCAATAAAAAAAATTCACCAAGAACTTTTCATTTAATAAAGAAAACAAACAGGAAAACTTATTGGATTGACCATAAAATTGTTAAAAACACCTTAATTTAAATATTAACCTTTGTATTGACTGAGCTTTTCCTGGACAAAAATTTATAAACAAATCTCTAAAGGAGATTAAGCAAATTATATCAGTTCAACAGTATCAATATAAATGAATTGCAATTAAGTTAAAGCTTAAAGATTTTTAACTATCAAGGAGAGCTCTCCCTAAAGAAAATTCATTACCATGACATTCTTAATACTTGAATTACAAACAAATACCTATTTAATATTACAGTACCTTGCATTTTCCTTAATTAAACTCATAGAATACCATACATCAAGTCCAGTAGAAATTGGAAATTCGCTTTTCATTTGAGGAAATTGTGAAAAATCTCGGCGTTGCATCGAAGTATAGGTTCTGCATACCAAAACGTGATCCAATCTTAATTGATAATAACAGCTCATATAGTTTCATAAACCAGTAAAGTCAGGCACGAAAAATAACCAACATTTTAATTTGTGCTTAGTTAATAACGTCTTTAATTTTCACCCAGAAAAACTAATGGAACTGTTCTGAAGCATCCAGTTATATTAATTCACTGATTGCATTAACTGCACTCAAATTCTTTAAGAGGAATTTTAATTTCACAAAAGCACAGGAATCGGTCACTACATTTAGGATTTCTTTAAATAATTCTTCCTATAACGTGAAACGTATTTAACTTTAAAACTTTCACAAGTCACAAAAGATCGGTAAAACTATACGGAACGGTAAATAGAATTTCTCGCAATTCTTTAGGATTAAAGAACTGTAATCCATTGGCACTAATTTAAAAGCAATCAATCATTATTGATCGATAATATAACCGCGCACCCAGGTCGAATCATAATATCGACCGTTCGCTTGCAGGGTGCTGTTCACAAAACTCCCCGTCTCAAAAATCTGTCTGTTTGTGTTTGTTCAGAACCGAGCGAAGCCTTTTTATAAACTTCGATTCAAGCTACTCCGCGTCTCAACATCTGTTTTTAGACGGCAAGGGTGCTTGTTACTTGCCCTACTATAGGATTTTAGACCTTACGTGTAAAAAATAGTACCAAAATTCTTTCCCGCTGGAAAGGCACGTGTGCAATACTGCTACTGTCGAGACGAGAATTTCTACGCCGCATTGACTTAAAATTTTTAAAACGCAAATAACAGACAAAGGAAAGTGTATTTACGAATCGTATACACTTAAAATATTTACCGAAACATTTAAATGAGATGACGAAGCGCTTCTCATGGTTTCTTTTCAAGGTTTCTTTTTGAAGAAATTAATATTATTTTTTAAAATGCCAGGTTGCAAGATACAAAAAACGACATTAATATGACGTTACATTATTTCATTATAGCAAATATTAAACATTCCCTTCCTATAAATGCTTTTTATTTAAAATGTTTATTTGATGACAGGCTAGTTTAAATTAAGCGACGTCCACAGGACCGAACTTAGGATTTTTAACCAGAATTAATACAAAATTCTATGTACTAAATACCGGTGAAAATGTACCCGTTACAGTTGGAAGTCTTCAGCTGTGGCTGAGGGCTGTATTGATGCTTCAGTTAAAAAAATGGAGGTAGCTGAATTGCTATTTAATAAGCCATGTACTTCCATTTCAACGGCTCGAGTGGTAATTGACCAGTCTTCCACTGCTTCATTTTTACATGAAGAATCACACACTTTTAGCAGCAACCCAATAACGAGTCAACAAAACATTGTTGAAGGGCAAAATTTACCTTCATTTAAGATTAATGCCCAGGACACTTCTGCTGTTACAATAATCAAAGTGTATAATAACTGTACTTTTAATACAAAAGATGTATAAAGAATAATTTGTGAATTTATTAAATAATTTTTAATTTAATTAATTTATTTTGTGTATGTTTATTTTATATTTTAAAAGTTTGGCATTTTATCACATAACAACATAACCGCACTTTTAAATATAATAAGTTTGACATTTAAGAACAGCTGTTAGGTGCTACCAACTTTAAAAAACAAAATTTTACTGTTTCCAGTACTCTAATGAATCTCATTAGGACACGCAAATGCGTGTCCTAATCGAGTTCATTAGGACACGCAAGTATAAAGAATATTAATAATTCTTGGAAATCAACATAATTAACATTCAATTTAAATAAGTCAAAACATTTTCTTGTTGTATATCACATTGCAAGGAATACTAATAGTACAATCTAATTACTACACCATTTCTGCAGGATTTACAGTAATACTATGTGCTACAATTCGGAAACAGGGGGAATCTTTAAATCTCAAAATTCTAATACTTATAACTTCTAAATTCCCGAAATGTTAAACTAGGAAAACTTTCACATCCTAAGACTGGATTTATGGGCTGCCATCATCTTCAAATGCTAAATTCAAAAATTGTAAATTCTGTATTAAAATTTTCCTATCTTCATTGTTAAAGTTTTCAAATATTAAGACTTCAATAAAACCTTTTTAAAAAATTTTAATGGGAATTATATCAAAATTTAAATCTAAATTTAAATCCAAAGATTTCACATTTCTAAAGCTTTTCATAACTATAGTCGTGAGAGTACATTTTTGAAATTCTCGAATGTGTACTTTGATAATACGGACATTTCAAGATTTTCCTTTTCAATTCTTTTTAGAACCCTAAAATTGAAAATTTTAAAATTCTTAGATGTTAAACAGTTTGCTAAGAAATAATACCTACATATATGCTAACAGCAGGCTATCAACGGCTTAAATTAAAAACCATACATCTAAGAAATTCCTAAAACTTGAATTCAGAAAATTCGGACTACAAAAATTCAAAATATTGTAACGTTCTTTTTTTATAATACTAAAAGTGCTGTTTAATCGTCTATTAACAAAAGAGAATATTTACACTTAACATTAATTACAAACACAATAATAAACTATTAACAAACTTTAAACTAGGTTATTTACAGGAAGTTTATTTAACTATTTATATTACAAAGATATTTATTTATTATAACTTGAACGCGTTCAATTACTCGTTGTTGACTGACTAATTCCCACCTGCGCGACGGCGTTTTATATTCCGTATACCATCTTTCTAGAATACGCTAGATTAGACTGGTTGGTGTATTGTGTTTTGTGTAGCTGTCGATGTGTCATACATTCCGCCGCCAGGATCGAATTTGTTCGACGGCGGCCTATAGGGGTTTAATCTACCGGGTAATCCCGGTCATTACAATATAATATTAAAGTAATTAACGTAATTCTTATTCTATTTCTCAAAAAACTTCTGTAACAAAGTGTCAATTTCTCTTTGTTTATCCTACCGTGAGTTACCTATTCGAACCGAGAAGGACACTCAACTGTAACCGGCAGCCGATAGGGCGATTATTAACGACATTGACCGTAGCATTATGTCTTTATTTTCAACATTTCCGACTTTATAGATGGACATTGACGATAACAACCGGTCAATGTTAGTTTCAGTATTAAAATTAAACAACATTGTCCGCATTCACTGCATATTTACGTCAATGACCGGCTATTAACGTGTTTAACCAACCTAAATGGGCTATGACGATAATAGCGGGTTATTAACGACATTAACCAGTTTATCACAATAACCGTAACATATATACTAGAAACCATTTTTAAGCCGTAATGAAATAGAATAGCAGTACATTTTAGAGCAACGTCCGACGCCAAAAATCGACGTTGTCTGCTGACAAATTAGAAAATTGGGCTTTTCATAATTTTTGGTATGCATTGCATAAGTGGCTCTGTGGCAGTAATTACTAAGAACTGTTAAAAATGTATCGTTAAAACAGTACAGGTTATAATGATTAAAAACATTTTTCAGGGACGTAAAAAATATAACGATTCAAAACAACGTATTAAAAATTTTCTAGGTCTTAAGCGTAATGAACTTAAATGCTTCTACATTAAGTAGAAGCATTAAGAAGCTTTCCATATAAAAAGCTTTGCAAGAACACGCATACTTAAATACAATTTTATACAATAAGGATGTAAAAAGATCGGCAACTTACGTGTTATTTAAGTAACGTTACAATTTTATTAGGCAGTCAGAAATTGCAATTTCTGGGCTATGATGAATCGAATACTTTAGATAATCGTGGCAATTTTAAATAAATATTTGAGTGCTTGGTTAAGCTCAATGTAGAAATTAGCGAACACGCTGAAGAAATTAAACGCATTTTTACTGGTCAGTCAAAAACTATTCAAAATCAATTAATTTCTTGTTGAGATAATTATTTAAGAGAATCTATTGACAGTGAGATTAATAATGCGAATTAGTTTGCAATCATTGCTGATGATACAACAGACATTAGTGAAAAATCACAATGCCCCATTACTGTCCGGTTTGTAATAATAATGGAAATTTAAAAGAACAATTTTAAGGATTTTTTGACGTAAGTGCTGATAGAACTGCAAATGCATTATTTGAGCCAATAAGCTAACGTCTTATAACCCTTTAATTTTAAACAAAAATTAGTTATTCAATGTTACGATGACGCTAGCGTTGTAGCCGAAGAGTTAAACGGAGAGTAAAACTGTCTGAAATTGGATCTGGTACACCTTTAGCATTATTTACAAATTGCACCGCCCACAGATGAAATTGGGTTTTACAGTAGGAGTTTTTTTTTAGCCTTACCTTCCTAGGAAGCCACGATCCGCCACTGACACAACGAGCAATAAATGTTTACGTACTTAACACTTTTAACATCGGTAATAATAAATATAACACTCGGAATAGAATCATAGAATGGTATTGGATAATTAACAAATTTATTTAAAAAAGTCTGACCTAATAAGTACATATTTGTGGCAACAGACATGCATACATACACATTCTTACATGTTTAGTATAATACTTTTACATAACTAATTCAAAATCTTCCATGCAAATTAGAAAGAGTATTGTACAACAGAAATTCTATTTAAACTACGACTAATAATGTTAGTTATTTAATTTTTAAAATAGATTATTAATATAAATTTCATTTGCAGTACATTAATAAATATAAAAATTAGATAATGACATCCAGAAATTAGTCTTTCATTTAACAGTGGCTAGTTTTCATACTAAATTTGTAATATTCGAGCTAAATATCTACAAATAACAATTAATATGAAAATTAAACCAACAATAATACAAAATTATAAAGCTTTTATGCTGAAGTTTGTAAACTTGTACAGGTCGTTAAACTTAATTGAGAAATCTAATGGGATTCATTAATACGAAATAAATAAACTTAATCATTTTCTTAATTTACTTTAGTGGCCTGTAAGTACATTTTTTCCTGAAACTGTTTACCGAAAACACCATATAAGAATATCGGAATTTCCTAATGTTTTACGAGGTATATTTTACATAATATTAAATAAGAAGACGGTTAACAGTATGGAATCATCACAGGAAATTAAAGACGCAGATCAGTAAAGTTATTATTTCAAAAATATTTAATACAAAATAAATACTCCACTCAAATCATTCACTTAAGTCTTCATCACTCGTTATTTAAATTAATCATAAATGTTTTCAATAATTTAACTATAACAAGTTCACACTGACTTTTTGTTAGTACTAACTGGCACAGATGTCAACCCATAACAGCATCTATCCAAGGCACAAATTTTTGAATATTCGTATACACACCTGGAAGATGTTCTCTACCACATCCGATACCCCAGGATACCAATCCTATTAGTGTTTTCCTTCCTTCTAACGTCGACGTTAAGGGTCCCCCGGAGTCGCCTTGACAGGAATCTCTTCCACCCTAAGGAAAATAATAATTTAGAATTTTCTTTTATCCTGCAATCTTTGTACAAACTTCTTTATATCCTGCACAAAGGAAAACGTCATGTATGGTTTCACGTCTTCCCGCTGCTCGGAACCATCGCTGACATCTATCATTGGATATGACCTCCACGTCAACTTCTTGTAGAACGGATGGAACTGTGGCTTGCCCGTGTCTTGTACGACCCCATCCTGCTACTGTTGCTTTCTTACCTACTAGTTTCACCTACAAATAATTTAAATAATTAATAGTTTAGTGAAAACACAGAAATGCATTGGAGACCATTATTATTTATTAAAAAATATTAAAGTTGGAGAATGAGTATTGTAGAGTCAATGTCAGTACCTCAATGGGTAATAGTAATAGTCCCCTTTCACCAGCCATGACGGCCCATCGAGGTACAGCAAGGTAGGCTGCTCTTACTCGAGCCGTTCAGTACTCAAGATGGTCAAGTGGCTAGGCTTACGTACCGACCACCTATTATTACCCCAGAAAATTATTTCTCAAGCACTCCTCGCTTTACAGTCAGAGTCGACCTGGACGCCTTAGATATTTTAAAATTCTAATGTATCATGCCTGTGATTTGAACCCAGTATCTCAACATTGGTAGTAAAGTGTCATACCCACTGAGCTACCATGGCTTCAGTGAGTACCTCAATGAATATTGAAGCTTAAAAAGACTGTGACGTATTATATCACTGAGAATCAAGGGAATAGAATACCTACAGCTAGTGTTAGAGTTGTGCAGTTACACAGCGGAACATTGTAACACAGGAGTACTATGTGGTTAACAGTTAGGATGTGGTAGCATTAAATATTTCTTGATACAACTAGAACGTTAAGATACCACTACCAACATCACATCACATCATTGTTGAATTAAAGAATTAATATTAAGAATAAAATATTGAAGTATTAGAAGATTAGAAAACTATAGCATTAAAATACTGTGTATTAAACTGGTACGTAATTGAATATTATATGAACATTAAAGCGTTCACGCCATTCAATGCTAGTGCTCTTGGTTATTGGTATGGAGCAGTAAGCATTTAAGATATTAGAACTATGGCCGATGTAACATTTAAAACTAAATTAAAATTAAAGCAACAAACACCTTTCTTGATAGCAAATATACACTTACGACGAAGTAAAACGTTTATTTCATCTTAACATATATCGCCATGGCAAAGACGATAAATACTCCTATAAACACTGGAAACTATAATATCACTCATACCCATAGATTATATAGTAACCTTATATAAATTTAAGTAACACTATATTGTGTTATCACGTTATTAGAACTATTGGTTCGCTATATATCCTGAAGTGATATAACGTTACTAAAAGTGTTATTATAAAAGTTGAAAGTTTCCAGAAGTATTTTACACATTTTATAGTAACCGAAATTACCCTAAATAATGTTAGAAAACCAGTAATACTTAGAAAAATGATCTAACCTGAATTAATTTTAGTCTTTCATCTTTTGGACGGTCTTTTGATGTCATTTAAAATTGTATAAAGTAAAGAAGGGCAAAGTCTTTAAATAAGTAATCATTAAAACATACTTGAATTAAAGCACTGAAGCATTTGAACAGTTATTGTGCATATGCAGAATCACTGTTCAAAAACACAGCAGCACCGTCAGGATGTTAGCGTACTAGAATAGAAATGTACTCTACGAACATTGGAACATTGAAACTTGTACATATATTGCAAACTTAGATCGTTCAAGCTGATCAGTAGACCAACATTAGGACCACAGTGAAGTACTGGAAAATTGAAACATATAGAGTTAACGGTAGAGTATTAGAATATTGTTTTTAAAACAGATCATTAGTTTATTGATTTTTACAGTTTTGGGAAATTTGAGACGTAAAGCACCGTAACATTAGAATAAGTATTAATGCATAGGAACACTCCGGCATTGTCTCTTTACTATTAAATAATCAAAATTAAAACATTTAGTATCACAGAATAGTAGCGTTGCAGTGCTCAAATATTGAGAATTACAATATTGAAGTCTTGGAGCATTATTTCATTACGTAAAGAAGCAATAAGAAAATGTTTGTATGCATTAACAGGTTCGGATATTAAATATTTCTTATTAGAGCAATATAGTATCAATACACGAAATCACAGTTTGTAATTACACTTACTTTGTAAAGGTAGGAGTCCAAGAATGATAGCATAAATTAGTTAAAGCGCTAAAAAACTAAACATTAGAGAAATTTCATACGCAGCAACATGAACAAAAAATGCAAGGAACCTCCAAACTGCGGTCTTCTCTGATTTCTCAGCATCTGCATGTTTTGATACGGGATACAGGGTGCTTCAACGTTGAGACGGAGTATAGGTTACGGTGACATAAAAAAAATTGAAAATGGGGTGTGATCGACAGGGTCTACAGGGACGATAAAAAATGTGCCAAACAAAGCTTATACTTTCTTAGTAGAATACCCTGTATATTGATGATCCAGAAAATGCCCGTTAAGATGCTAATAACGTTGATTTGTCTAAAACTAAATATTAACATTAGACCCACATAACCCTATATTAAAATCATCAACATCGTAAGTTAATCTTAATCTTCTGGATTATTTATTATACAGGGTGTTTTATTGAAAAATATATGTTTCATTTGGCACGCTTCCTTGAGCCACCCTGTAAAATGCAAGACATTTTTAAAATGCGCCTCTTTTGATTCTAGACCACATCCCAAATATGCAAGTTTTTCAAAAGTTTTAAAATATCGACCAAATATAGTAGACTGTATAGAAAAAACTTGACTAGGAACATAAGTTTCAGGATTCATGAGGAGCTATATTACATTCCCCTCTCTTTCGCAAGATATTTTTGTTATTCATGCTGCCCGTCTCGTCTACAGCAACCATTCAGTTCCCGAACTGCCGTTATCTCGGCTGTTCTTAAAGCTTCAAGGATTACATCGTTAAATGAAAAATAATGAGAGTGACGGCCAATCGCTCTTTTTACAAGACAAGCTGCAGAATACTCAGCTTGTCACTACAAATTATCTATGGGGTTGATAGATGTTGTCGCCTAGCCAAAGTATCAGCCAGGCGCCAGTCTACATATTTATTAGTAACAGCTACAACTAAAAGTCTTGTCTTATCTTCCACTGAGACGTTCAACAAGGATTCTGAGACCTGAACAAGGATTCTCTAATTTTCACCTGAATTGGTAACTGCAAAACTGCACTAGGATGGTTTTGGCACTTTCCTGTACAAGGATGGTTCCTTACTTATAGATTTGTAACTTAAAAAAATTGCTTCATTGAAGCATTTTTGCATTAGAGCATTGAATCATACAAGCGTTATGACATTACAAAATTACTACATCAAAATATTAAATATTACACATGCTATTAAATTAGAGCATTACCATAAGAAAACATTATTATAATACTGGAATTGTGGATTATAAATCTTTAAACGAGTGTGGCATTTGAGCATTGTGGAATTTAATATTTCGGCATTCAGACACAGAATAGTAGATTAAGTAATTAACACTACTATGTTTCAACTTCCAACAGTGACACATTGGATCGGACAATATAAGAAGATTAAAACATCGATATGTGTTTTATGTAGATAAAACAAAGTATGGATCGAATGCAAAACGCCTTTTACCATTAGAGTATTTATTTACTGTAATGTACTACTTGCTGCTCTGTCTATAACATTAAAATGGAAATTGTAACAGACATTTTTCAGTCCAGGATTATATCTAGTAGAAATTAAGCACGAGATTAAATAATTAAAATCTAATATAATTTTAATTCTAACCTAGCATGTAATTGCATACTACTTGTTAAAGGATTAAATTTGTATGGCATATTATGTGACTCTGAAGATGAGTAATCCATAGACCGAGACGCCTCCGACGCGACAGCGTCGCTTTGAAAATCCTTCCCACGGGATTAGATAAACTAAGTGTATCAAATTCTCAACGTAATACCTACAAAGCTTTCTTATTACAGTTCTTTAGTTGTTATTTCAAACAATTTATTAGAACTATGTGTCTTTAACTACGAAGATAAATATTAGATATGTCTCTAATATTTATATTAAATATAATGAAAGTATGCCTGAATACAGGTTATAAGTTTTTCACCATCACTATTTTAGAGAACAAAGCATTTCCAAGAACAAAGCCGATCATTAAATTTAAATCCCTTGTTGTGTTTCGGGCTTTCAAGATTTAATAATTACGAAACCAAATATTATAAGATTTTACTTTAAAAAACTCTTTAAATCAATATCAGACGAATTACTCGACTGGTAGTACATAAATAGTAATAGAAAAGCAAAAACTTGAATGATCATGATATTTATTAATTCTTACTGAAGTAACAATGTAATTTCTAATATTCTAATAATGATTCAAAAAACGTCACTTTTAAATTTCTATGCATTCTTCATAGCTTTCTATATTCTATAAAGATAAACTAAAAAAACAAAATCGATTAATGTTTAGATGTTACACTACCATAGAATTTTTAAGTTATTCCACGAAAAAGAAAACATCAAATATTTACGAATTGCTCTATATGTTTGTTAATTGCACATGGCCTTTAGTGAAATATGACCGAAATTAAATAGATATGATATAGAATATGTCAACATATCAATTAGATTGATCCTATCATTTCATAAATTTAATTACTTAATTAATATTAATCAATAAATTATTTAGTTAATTATTTAATCAATTATATTAATTTTATTTCTGAATTAATTTCTGTTTTTAAATGTTAAATTATCCCGAGATTTTATCTTCTGCTTGTGGAATTGTCTTTGTCTATTTCGCGTATACAAAGATTACTTTGTGACACTGTTTTTGCGAAAAACAGTTACACAAAGTGCTACTTTGTGCAACTGAAAGTAGTGATTTTTTTATTTGTAAGGCTGGCAGTAGTAAGTAAATTTTGCTGCCAGCCTACTCTGTCATGCCATTCTGTCAACGAAGTCCAGTGTCAGACGTAAATGCGTAATAAGCAATAACACAGCTATATTCTGATTTCAAGATCAAAATTAGATTAAAAAGCCAAAACCTATATCGCTTGTCGATATTGAGGTAAGTTTAATTGAGTTGAATGATGTACGCCTCCATTTCATCAAATATTTTTTTCAGTTTTTACCTACTAATGGGAACATAACCAAGGTGTTAGGAATAATATAAAAAGGAAAAGAATAATGCTCGACAACCAACCCGCGGAAGTATTTTGGGGACACATTATCCAAAAGAAAAGCACTTTCCCGTGATAGGTACTAATAAGTATTCATTAACTGGCGCCGTTTTGAAAATTTGAATGTTATGATGCTCAGAAATAACAGCGAGAATAATGAAACATATTTCATTTTAAGAAGCTTTGAATTAAAACAAAGCGCGGTTAATAGCGGATTTCCTACGAAAATGCGCTGAAAAGCTTGTTGGTTTTCCGGATCAAGTTGATGGTCGTGAATCCCGTGTCCGTCCCTACTCAAATTTCATTTTCATTGTTTAGATTTAGAGGTTAGGTTAGTTATTTTCTATTGTTGTATGTTAAGCAGTTTTGATGTATTAAAATGTTTATTGTAATAGAAACAGTAAAACCTTGATTGAGTACATGATTGTCTTATCAAAATAATTATTTATAATAAAAATACATTTTTATCTTATATCAGAAGAAACAACTAAGCTGTCACCTTTTTTTAAACTTGAATTTTTCCCTGCCTGCGTGATTTTTTCAAAATGACAGTGGATGTCATTGTATGCGTTATCAGTTATTACCAACATTACCACATCAAAAATACCCGCGTGTACATTTTCCCATTTCTTTAAAGTAAATTGTAAATTAAGGCGAAATAGACAAAGTAGTATGTAAAACACGTGTTACAATTCCTTTTTGTAATACTCGTGTATAGCTTAACTCGCCGCTTCGCGGCTCGTTAAGCAAACTTATACTCGTATTACAAACATCGTCATTGTATCACTAGTTGTACAATATACTATTTTAATTTACTTTAAATATTTAATAAATTAGTAATAAAATTGTAAATAGGTAAAAAATTTGAAAACAAAAATACTCTTTTGCATTTTGTTATTACTCTTTAATAAGCAATGGTCGTGTAGAAAATAAACTAGCAATGCATCAAAATCTACTGTAAAACTAGCGTAGACGCTGATAGAAGGACAAGTTGAGGTTATAGGTTCAAGTTGAAGCAATAACTTTGAGCCAGAAGAGTAAAGAAAGATAAAGAAGAAAAATTAGCAATTCACGGAAAAATAAATAACTTTACGTCTAGACAGAGGTAAAGAAAAAAATGAAGATAAGATAGGTGTTTAAGTAGAGATAGGTAAAATAATCTATTCGAGCAAGAGAAGGGGGTAAGGTTAAATAGGGATGAGTAATGTAAAAGAACATAAAAGTAGCAAAAAAGGTATATAGTGGAAAAAGATGTATTTAGGTAAAAGGTATAGGTAAAAGGATTGGATCCAGAACGAGTAGTCATTTGCTTATTTTCCTTTTACGTACATAATCTTTAACCCCTTAAACCTTTCGATGTCGAGGTGATTTTCCTTTTATTGGGAATATATATCGGTATTTGTTTCTTTTCAGTTCTCCCTTTGACTCTGTCAGACGTGTTTTATGCTGTGTTTTGTGATATAGTTAGTACAAGAATACCATGACGCAAAGTAGATTTTTGTACGACCATGCTATTTCGGATTGTTTACCATACTTGGTTTTAGAACAGTAGGTTATATTTACTGGTTGCTAAGCAAAAACGCGTCGGTAAGTAATTACTTACCGTTCAGTTCTGTCAAAAACAGAACGGTAAGTAAATTATATGCAATTTATAAAATAAATGCATGATCTTTAGATGTCTCTTTCGCGAGAAATCATTTATTTTCTAAATAATTGGACTATTTAAAAAAATTTATGTTGTTTATTTAAATTTGCTCAGGCCTCTTCAACATCCCAATTATATTCGTTTTCAGATTCACTCATTCTCACGAGTTTGACAAATATCGTGACATTCAATAAAAATAGTAATTACAAACGTATCCATGGTAACAACAAAACCTACTTAATGTTTGGTGGATATACAGGCCAAAAATAAATTATCTTAAATCTATTTTTTTGGGATATTTCCTTAGTTAATACCTTTGTATTCATAATGGTCGTACAAAAAATAGTATAAGCATCTCAAACAGAACCTCAAGGTTCGTCGATAATCGGTCAAGCTTGACTGATTATTCTAAAAGACTGAAATTAATAGGACCTAAATCAGAGTTCATTAGCGCTTTTCTTTTCTTAATAATTTCTAAGCATTCAAAACAGTTAATTTCTGTTGGGTTGTTTTCATTTCTAATTAATTCTACGCCTTTAACCTTATGATTTTGTTCAAGCATATGCAGGGCAACGCTAGATTTATCATGTCTTTTTAAATTTACATCATACATACATAATCCATTCCCCTTTTACCGCATTTTGCAGTGTCGGGGTTCCACACAAACTCTTATGGGAGTGCAACGGAGGTAATGGAGCTATTGCAGCAAGTACATTACGCTCCCCCATACTTTATCATTCATACAACTTTCATACCTTAACCTAAGGAGCTCAAACACGATAGTACTAAATTTTTAAAATTCAGTCGCCACCGAAGTTTGAACCCCTGTCCCTCTGAACGAGAGGTAGGATCTCTACCACTCGACCACGGAGGGCCTTTTTAAATTTAAGTTAGCTAAATGCTCTTTATACCGAATCTTGAAACATCTCTTAGTTTGCCCTATGTATACTTAATTACAGTTATTACATGATATTTTATATATTCCCGAATTATCTATGTAATTTAATTGATCTTTTGGGTTTCCTAAAATATTCTTTAATGTCTTGAACCTCTTGAACGCTCTGCTCTTTAAATATCACCAAAGAAAAAGTTTGCCCAGCAATATCAGGAGATCTATAGTGCCAGTTAAGATCACCTTTAGAAGAGTTCCTCATTCCTTAATTTCAAGAAAACCAGCAAACTCAATACCACAACCACATTTTGACAACCATCGAAAAATCTTCGAAGCCCCCTCTTTTTATTGTTATCAATAATTTAATCACTAGCAAAATATATTTTTTGTTATTTTAAATTAAAAATAAACAAATCATTTTGGCTCTCATTGTAGTTCTATTAGCTCGTGGGCTGAAACATATTTTTTTATATGATTTTCACAAATTTAACAGAATTCGAAAGTTTTTCCAATTTTTAAAAACATAGTTAACCAATTGCACGATAAGATTTAATGTAAAAGTGTAGGAATCATAAATAATATAAAAAATTTATTTTTTACTCTTACCTGCAATTTACTGCTTAAGTCTTTATAACAATAAACCTATTATTTCACTTATTTGACCTTACAGTTTTTATTCAATTGCTGAAATAAAGCGATAAGACTGCTTGCTGTCTTATCTTTTTTGTTTATTTTAATTTCAATTGTAAGGGTATATTTGTTTTTTTAACTTTACTCCGTAAAGTTAAGTGTTTTTGGGTTCGAGAGTGCTGGAATGAAAAGTCAAGTTGTAACTAAATTAGGAATCCAGTGGCGCCCAGGAAAACTTTTTTGAGTTGAAACTTTATGCTAGGTTAGTCTACTAAAAACTGTGGTATGATCAGAATTGATATTTCTTTTTTATTATGAATCGATTTAGTTAAAATCTCCTGATACTAATAATTCAAACACAAAATAATACTTACTTGTGGAGAAGGAAGGCAAACAGGAATTATATGCTGCTTAAATCTAACATTCCTATCTAGCTTCACGAGTGCTACGTCGTTCTTAAAATCGGATGGTGAATAAGAAGGGTGAACTTCCTTCCTTTCCACCGTATATTCTTCATGAGATAATCTTTCTTCCTGATCCCGTACGTCCCATTCTCCTAGCCGCACCTTTAAATTTCCGTTAGCCGTCCTGAAAACATTTGTGAAAAGTCTCCATCTCTTTAAATTATCAACTACTACTACCTACTATTTCCTTTTCAAAAACTTACGTGGCAACGCAATGAGCAGCGGTAACGATCCATCTTTCATTTAATAAAGCACCCCCGCAAGCTAACTTTTTCGATAAAAATCCAGTTTTAATTAATGCCGCTTGCCAGGGGTGAGAGCCGAAACCTGTAGAATGCCCTCCTACAATTCGATTGCTTCTTGTGTGCAATTCACCACAACCTGAAATATTTTTAATTTGTAATATTTGAATATTTAAAAAGCTCTTCCTTGTATAAGTAAAAATAAAAGCTTAATTATATGAAACCGTGCCGTGGTGGTGGCAAGGTTTTTAAGGAAATACAAAGATGCAAATACGTGTAAATTCATTTGTTCTAGTTAAGAAAAAGTGTTTCAGTGTTGTGCAAGGTTTTAGTAAGAGTGATGGTATGAGCAAAAGCGTGAAATGTATTATTATAACGCAAGAGAATATTTTTAAAGAAATATGAGGTGTCGTGAATATGAATGAGGGACTGCATACCATAATATATTTTATAACAATTTGGAGATTGTAAGCAATATTCACAGTCATGCGTTACAGCTTAGTTAGGTTTCCTTTTTCTTCTATTGTTATTGTTTAATAAATTTTATTACAATTCAATAGGGCTGAAACCTTCAAGCGTGATTTAAAAAATGCCTGTTATAGTTACTGACAGCTAACGGTGAGATATGAAAAGTAAATCAATCCGAAGTTTGTTGAATCGAAGAGATGTATAAAAAACATCTTTCAATGTCTCCTGATTATGAGATTTTTTTATTTCTTTGGGTTGTGAAAAGGGTATAAAAATATATGTAAATCGTATAGTTAATAGATTTAAATGAGCTATTCGAATGAAATTTGGGGTGCAGATAAAAAACTATGTTTATTTTCACGCTGTCTAAGAAATTTACTATTAGAACCAATGTACTACCTAAATAGAAAGAAATATTTTGTAGCATCACTATATATTTTGGAATAAATGGAATAATTTATAAATATAATTTGTTATAATAATAGGTAGTATTTTGAATCAGTGTGTAAAACCACAGCAAAAAAATAAAAGATACTTGAGAAAAATAAATCAAGAAAGTTCTCGAAAAGCAGGTATTAAAATGGGAAGCATGCAATCGTCTTTTCAAAGCGTGTGCAGTACACAATAAAACATCGGCTGTACTCTTCCGTTTCTCTACACCCAGGAAACAGTTGACTACATCCTTTCCCAATTATTTATTTCTCGTGGTATTTTCTTAATTTCCGATAAAGCTATAATTTTATCTTGTTCAAATATTATCTTATGTAAAATTATTCTTGTTGTGTTAATAATAGTAATGAGAATATCCTTTTAATAAGTGAATATTCAGATTTTGCAAATAAAAAACCATATATAAGAATAATAGTTATTTACATTACAAGCGAAAGTTTACTTTTAGGTGCAAGGTGTTTTTGATTGGCCGAGGCGAAGCGTAAGCGTAGCCGAGGTTAGTTAAAAACACCGAGCACTTAAAAGTAAACTTTCGCAGCGTGTAATGTATTAAACTTTTTATTCTCCCCTTAACATTTATTAATCACCGTAAATAAATAATTAAAATGATGATTTAGTGATTATAATAAAGTAATGTTTGCATATACAACAGTATTGTTACCAAGGTAATGTTAACAACATCCACCTTATAATATTGTTTGTTTGTTTGTTTGTGTTTGGGCGAGGAATCAGGATGGCGGAGCATCCGTCGTACCTCATGGCACCGATTGCTATGATCATTTGGCCGACCCTACTAGAATTTAGCCTAATCTGGGGAAATTCCACCCCCAGTAGGGATCTTTATCGTGCCAAACATCGCATTGACACGGGACCTACAGTTTTACTTCCTATCCGAAAAGAAGGCATGTTTTAAATTTTTCTCCGCTATGAAAAATTACCAGTTCGGCCGGGGATCGAACCTGCGATCTTTGGATTATGAAGCAAACATGCAAACCACTAATCCACCGAGACTGGCTTTTATAATATTATATTTTAAGAAAATTGACAGTTTTACTTCGTTGTCCAGGGACCGAAAATTTTTTTCATACCTAGCAGCCACCTCACATGTTTTACTTTCGCTTTCGGTTGCCTTATCAAGATAGAAAGTTACACTTTCGTAAAGGGGAGAACGAAAAGTATATAAGTCCATAAATTATAACATATACAAATTTCTGAGTTTGTCAATTAGTTTTAGAGAAACAAATTCCCCAATATTGTTATGTGAAAAATGATATCGGATTCCGTACATTCTTTATGTTGATACAATTATTCGAAAAATATAACACCCATCTTCATAAAATTTCGACATTCTATATTAAATACATGTATTGATATAGCTAATCAAAGTGACGGCTCAATATAATTTGAAACGAATAATAAACGCTTAACCTTAAGATTCGGTTAAATAGGAAACACTCGCACAAAAAAAAATCAGATCTGTCTTTAGTCAAGTTAAATAAATGACAGAAAACGCCAAAATCAGAGAATTAAAATTCAGTTAATAAATTAAAACTTTTTGAGTTAATCTTCTTCTTGAGTTGACTTCTCGAATTAACCTATATAAACTCCATTTAAAATGTAAAATGCAGATTTACCTTTCTGTCTTGGCAAACTTTAATATTACGAAGAATTTTTGTATTCATAACTACGACTTCATAAATTCAACTCCAGAATTGCCGCTGTAGTTCGGTTATGAATATGGTTACTGACAATCAGTTTGCATTTCGTTAAATTATGTTTTGATTTATTAATTTTCTTTGAGAGTGTGCACCTGCTTAATGACTAATTTAAAAAAAATCTATTTAAAAAAAATATACGCTTGAAACAGTTTTAAATTTTAAAAACTTGTATTATACACGAACAGTAATAGTTAGCTGTATATAAGAAACTAATGATTCTTATCTCGTTTTATGTCTCTTTTTACAATCTCAAACTTTTATTTTTAAATAATTTATTTCAAGTAAATCTCATATCACTACCAAAACAAGATTTTAAGAAAAAGTTTTGAAATTTTAAAATTATCAAAAGCATAGAAATTTTTAGAATTCTTAAAAATTTTACAACAATTTTAGGTAGAACTTAAAATGTTTATTTTATATAATTTAATTATAGAATCATAAAATCTACAAACTTCAAGTTCCTATACCGTAAATTACCACTACTACTGCAATATCTTAAAATCGTCTAAAGGTGCGAAAATTTCAATAAATTCTTAAATCTTGAAATACCAAACACTCAAAATTATATATTTAAAACAAGGTTTATTATTGTTCCTGTACGAGAGTTTCACTGAGCAGATTTACGTGATTCTTTTTTATATCGAATATCGAATTTAAACTCTTACTTTCTCACGTTGTAATTTTTAAATGTTATAACGTTACGGTTTTTTTCAATTTAATAAATATCATTTTATATGTATAAATAATAAAGGAACCCCAATACAATACTGTGCAGTCTAATAAATTCGATTGCGTCGGAACTGCAAATATTACGTTAAGTTAAATAATGTTTTCTTTCAAGTACAAAAGGGTCATCTCGGTATATTAATAAACAATATTTTAAATTTCAGCAAAGTTTTCGTTGGTGCGAACATTCATTTTTAAGATGTTCCCATGCATATAATCTTAGTTTCTTTGAAAAGCACTTTAATTAAACCCATTTGACTTTAATTTATGACTTCCTTGTACGTGTTTGTTAACAAGTTTTGAATAAACAAATTTTCGATCTCAGCATATCGTATTATTGTAAATATTGCAGATTTCAATCATGGGTGAAGTCCCTTCTTTTTGAACGCTCTTTGTTCCAAAATATTAAATCTGATTGTCTTGTGGAAGCCACATTGCTCCGTTATTGGCCAATTTGAACTGTCGCTCTTAAAAATTATTTTGTGACTATGTAAATCTGAAGCCTTTTTTAAGTCAGTCGGGCAGTGGGTCTCATACCAGAAGTAGCGTCCGGTCGGACGGTGGGTGTCTTACCCCAAGTTAGCGAGCTTGTCCCAGCATTTTGTTTCCCGTGCTATTATCGAGTAAAATTAATCCAGTGGAAGATTATTCTGCAACTAGAGTTCCAGTTAAAGTTTTTTAGTTAAGTTAGTCCGTAATAAACACTTAAAGAGTGCGGAGTTCTTCTTATTATTACCGTCTACGTACAGGGGTAGTTCTGCCAACGGCACTTCTTAAATACAGTAACGTGTTTAGTTGTTGTGAAAAGTACAAAAATCTAATTTGACTAAATTAGAATTGTCATTTTAAGTACCGTAAAGAAATCTAATAATTAGTTCCGTACAATTTAAAGATTTACAATTAAAGTGTAACAAGTATTTTGTTACCGCATTTCAGTTTTTTGAATAACTTCAACAAATTAGTAATACAGTTACTATTAACGCAAAATTATAAATATCAACCTAAACGTGACGTAAACTAAGTTTATATGGGATTTTATTTTTAAATTAAATCATAAACGGAAGTTCTAAAATTAAATAACTTCTGAAACGGCACATTTAAGTGTTGTGCTACTTTTAATGAAGAAAAACATTTTAACGATTGACAATGTTAACCAGTGGTGGTTTAAGAAAAACTTCTACTGAATAAATGTAATTAACAGTTGAACTTATATGGTTGTTCCGGTTACCTAAAAGGGAACTTTATTGAAAATAGTTCTAAAACAAAACAATTATTGTGAACTTTAATTCTTTGGTCTGAAGTAAGAAGCGGTGTCAGCAATCGAGGTGTTTTCCACATTTTGCAGTTTCATCAAGCTGTTAATTTTGGTATTTAGTGCTTAAATGTGAACAGAAAGGCATTATGTGTTAATCATTCTGTGAAGTGGTATCGAATCAAATTATTCGATCAATGTACTGTGAATTTATAACAACAAAAATCTGGCCCACGTTGGACCGTCAATTTGTAACGTCAAAAACTGTAAACGAGATAATGCCCCGCGATTGGGAGTCAATTTGTAACCTCAAAATCCACTAACAAAAATAATTATTATAAAATTATCGTACTTACATTAGCAAAGAAGCTCAAGATTACCACGGCTAGAGATTTAGCTCTATCTTACAAATTTTTGTATTCAGGTCTCAGGTATTGGTTCTGCAGTTATCTTATTTATAAAAAGGAATAGATAAGGGTTTAGAACTCAAATAAAAACTCTAAAAGGGCGCCATCTGATTATGAAGCTTAATGATGATGTTTAATTAAGCCAGAAAAGATACTAAATTCACTAATCAGAAAATAAATTAAATATATTAGGTTTTGAACAAAAACTTTGATTATGTTTAGAAAATTTTAAAATCAAATTTGAATAAAACGTTCATAATTATATGGTTCCGTTTAGATCCTTAATATAAACTGAAAAACATATTTATTGGATGGTAAAAAATAAGAATAGTCAAACACATATAAAAAAACATAAACAATATAATTTTATTAAACTTAAGGTTAGTCCTTCAGTAAATAATTATCAACTTACTCCGGAATTATTGAACACAGAACAATTCAAAAAGGTATTTAAGATTTATTCAGAATGAAAGAAATATTTAGATTTTAATGAACATAAATTATCCAGAAACTTATTAAGATCCAGAGATTATTTAAATTTATTGAACATAAATTGTTCCAAAGTTTAGCAAGATCAGAATTTATTAACATAAAATCCTTCGAGAAATTTAACAAACAAATATCAGTAAAATATTACGGAATTGAATCTACTTAAGTATTACTAAAATTAATGAATTTGAGTTTCACAAGCAGTGACAAACTAAAATTTAAATACTACTAGAGAGCTCTCTTCTTATAGAAAATTATAAAATTCGTTTGTTCAAATAATCCATAACCAAAACTTTACAGTAATAAATAGTTCTTAAAGTACAGTACCTTAAATCTTATCCAATTAAACCTTTGTTTATTTGCCTTGCAAGACAAGCCACGCTGGTCAGCTAGAAGTTGGAAAAGCCTCCCTTAGACAAAACCGTGGTTGATTCCAAATGGTTTTAAATTGTTGTTTGAAGGTAGCACGTCCAAAGAAATACTTTTTATTTCGAACATAATCAATCACTCATATGATTTCACCAACAATCTTTGTTAAACACAGTTTAAACAATCCTGTTTCTGTTATTATCTTTGTTTATAATTTACGCACGAGGAATAATGGTAATGTCTTTTAAAAGCTTAAACAAATTTAGTCCAGATAACACTTGCTACAATAATTTCTTCCCATAAAATAAATAATTATTTATCTTTGTCTGCAGATAGAACGGGAATTTATTATTTAAATTATTGGTCAGTCTACGTGATTTTTAATAACAAAACTGCACTATTTTTAAAGCGCGAACTGAAGGAAGTAATTGTTCTTAATGTTTCATCACGATAAAACAAACCACAGATGATTATTAGCGGTACGGTATAAACAAATCTTTCAAACAAGATTTATCAAAATTCAATTGCATCCAAAAACTCACTTCACAACAAATATCAATTAAACTGTACGGGAACTATATTTAGAATTTGCATTAATTCCAAATAGTTAAGAATAAACGGTGGTTCTATAATATCGACCAGCGTCGACTATCTTCACTCGAAGTTCGAACGGAAGTGTTCTTAACACTTTTTCGACCCCTGCTGCGAGCGCGGAAGAAGTATGCTTTTTCCCTCGCTCAAGATGCAAATCGGACCAACCAATTAAAAGCCTGTATTTTTTAGTAAGAGCAAATCAAAGCTAACACACGCTTAGTACACGTGGACTCCTTAAAGTCGATATTATTCGATTTTAGGCAGGATTCTCGCCCTAGTAAACTGAGCTAAAGATTTTATGCAGGCGCGAAGACAGAAAACCAAACGTGCCACATCTGGTGACTAGACTTGCGGATCATGCGTTTTTTTAAATTAAAACGCAGAAGCCAAGTTGAATTTGTGAACACGTGTTAAATGTCACCTTCCAGACAAAGGAAAAGTTTACTTTTTACCAATGCTTTCCCAGAATATAGACAGGAATATTTTTATAAAACGAGATGACTTAAATACATCATTGGATTTTATCAAGGTCCTCTAATTTTTTAGCAACGCAACCATTTCTACGGGTAAACAAGCAAAGTACTAAAAATATTATTTATTACTTCAGCATCCTTTAAATTTTTAGAAATTCGAGAACAATCTTTTTAAAGTATTCTTTGTAACTATGTTTATACGACAAAATCTTTAGCAGCATTTAGAATATAATTTTACAGGACCGAACTTTAAATTTTTCAGTGAAAATACATGCAAAATTACACATATTTGAAACCGATAGAAAATATACCGTTACAAATTGAAGGATAGTATTTTGTTAAAGTTTGAGTAAGTTGTATAATTATTCATGTATCAGTTTTGATTACTATTTGCATGTGCATATTGTCCCCATCGTTAAGAATATTACTTTGGATATTTGTTATTAAACCTACAACTATGTCTTAAATCAAAACTTTTATTTTTATTTTTATTTCATTTATAAATAAATCTATTTTGAATCTACTATCCGTCCAACGAAAGATGAGCGCTGCGTCATCTTTACACAAAGTTATCACAGAAAGCTTTTTGTTATGCTTTACTGTCGTTATTTACGAGTATGACGAGGATAGCAATACATTAGCACCTCTCTGGGTGGTTGGGAGTTGATTTGACTAGCTCTGTAGAACACGGAGTGGCCAACCTTATTCAAATAAATTTCTAGATCAAATTAAGATGTTGCCACAAAATAGTAAAAATAACTACATATATTGGCAAAATTATTGTGGAAGAATTTAATGTCGTCACTATAGATAAAGTAGATCAATTTTAGGGATTCTTCAAGATATTTCACAGATTTCCGGAAGAAAATGCCAAAATTATAGGCAATGCTGTATGCGTTCATAAACATCTGACTCTATTGTAAAACATGTCACAGGTATCCTGATACTTGTAAATTTTGTTTATTGTTTCCAGCCTTACTTTGTGGAACTCCATAATCATGAAATAATTAAAGATTATTAAAAGTTTCACAGTTTTATTAAAATACAACCTGACAATATTGTTTCGACAGCTATGCTGTCATTATCAAAGGTAATATAATTATAAACAAACACGTCGCTAAGGTAGATACAAAAATAGGTAACTAGATAAAATTAAAATAATAATCAGAATTAAATATCTAATACTTCCAGTAACGGAGAATTACTGAGCTCAAGTTGTTCATTCATTAAAGGTACCCTGAGTTTGTGTTTGTATATCTCAAAGGGTTCTAAAATGTCTAATTTGCGTTTGTTATTACAAAAATGTAGGAATTTAATATTATTTTGAGGAGTCATTGTGTGATTTTGTTCTTAATTAGATTTTTCAGGATGTTTATTTTTGTAATGACGTACGTGTTCTTTATATCTTATGTCAAAATTTCGAAGTGTTTGTCCAATATATACCGAACTACAAAAAGAACAATTTAAACGGTAAATGCCCGATTTCATGATATCATGTGTTCTGTCTTTAGCATTAAATAAAAATGAAAAAGTGTTAGCGTTGGTTTTAAATGTTATTTTATAATTGTTGGTTTTTCTTAGTATATGTGCAATTTTTTCTGATATTTTTCCAATATATGGTATAGATATGTAATTTGTGTCTTCTCTTTGATTGTCAATTCGACAGCATAGTTGTCGAAACAATATTGTCAGGTTGTATTTTAATAAAACTATGAAACTTTTAATAATCTTTATTTATTTCACTTGTAAATTTGATTGACACAGGTGACATTTGTTAAAGTTATTTTTTATTTAAATGGTTTTCAAGAGTGATTCAGTATTTCAATAATAATAAGCAACAGTTCTTCTTAGAACTTCTTCTTAGAACTAAAAATCGCGATTTTATCTACATAATATTAATATTATGTCAGTACGAGGGAAAACACTGCATTCGCAGTCTCAGCAGTTATTGCTGAATGTATTGAACTACTTTGAGAGGGAAAAAGAACACGGTGGACATTTACTTCCTTTATCTTGCGTACAAGAGGTAAGACACGTTAATTATTTATGATCTTTTTGTACACTTGCTTGTTTATTGCAGCGGGCAGCTGAGGCTTTAGGAATTAGTGTTTCAACTGTTAGAAGGGTCAAGACCCGTAGTAGAAACCAACCAGTTTTGTCTAGTCCTGGTAAAAAAAGACAACGCAAGAAGTTAAAAACTGCACACCTATCAGATTCTTCTAAAATGGTCGTCAGAGAAACTGTATATAAGATGTATAGTGAAAGTAAGGTGTAGTATGATATTTTTTGATTTTATCAAATCTGTATTTTGTATTGTTTCAGAAAAACATGTTACTCTCAATTCTTTAAATAGTGAACTTCAAGAGTACCATATTCTAATAAACAGAAGTAGTTTAAACACTGTTCTACATGATATTGGGTTTAAATTTATCAAAGACAACAATCGTAGAGCATTAGTCGAAAAGTCGAATATTGCCAGTATGCGTATTCAGTTTTTTAAACGTTATATGGCAAACCTAAACTCATCGTCACCAATGCAAGTAGTTTATATGGATGAAACTTGGATCTATTCCAAAGGAAATCCAGGTAAATCATGGCAAGACCCAAATCTACGAAGTGTTAAGAAACCTGAAAGTTATGAAGGAAAGCGCTTTATTGTTGTTCATGCTGGGTGTACAACAGGCTTAAAGATGCATCTCTGTTATTTGCAACAAAATCTTTGAAAGAAGACTATCACGGAGAGATGAATTCCAAAATGTTTAAAAAATGGCTTCTTGACAAGTTGCTTAATAATTTACAAGAGCCATCTCTCATAGTTATGGACAATGCCCCATATTATTCTACCCTCGTTGAAAAGCAACCTTCGTCTTCATGGACAAAAAGACAAATTATAGATTGGCTAAATAACAATAATGTTCCTCATGATCCAATTTCATTTAGATTAGACTTACTGAATTTAGACAAACCGCAGAGAAAAGAAAAATGTTATGAAGTGGACGATTTAATACGAAGTCACGGGCATGAAGTTTTGCGGTTACCACCATACCACTGCAAATTCAACGCTATTGAGCTAATATGGGCTCATGCAAAAAAATATTACAATGACCACATTGGTAGAGATGGTTATGGGGATAATGAAGTTCTTGCAATGTGGGCCGATGCATTACAGCAGTGTTCACCTGAAATCTGGAGTAGATGTATTGCAAGTACTGAAAGAAAGATTAGAGAATGGTATGAACGTGAAAAAGTGCTAGATGTAACTGTTGACAAGTTAATCATACATGTGTCTAACGATAGCAGTGATTCCAGTGCAGACAGCGAAAGTGACTGATTAATTTTATAAGAATTATAATATATCTAGATGATTGTTATCAATCATTATTGTATAATCATGATTTCAAGTTTTAGTTAATTTAATTGTTGGCAACGCTGAGTACGGGATGCGCGCGGGGGATGTGTAGACGGTGGAGGGGCCGCGGAGCATTACACACTGGCAGACAGCAGCCAGTTCATACGTTCATTTACTCTTTGTGACTTGTTATGTTAATAAATAGTTCACTAATACTTAAATCTCTAAATAATATTGATAATAAAGATATTTACGTAACTACAACTATACAACTACATTATTTCTAACATAATGTTTATTTTTTTACATTTGTTAATTGTTATTACGAAAAGTTAATTTATTTTTACACATGCTTATATTGTTATACTTTGCGTTTGGCAACCCTCTTAATAGTAAGAAGTTTTTATGTGTAAAACATATATATAAATAATAATAGCTGCCCTGCCCGACTTCCACCCGCGGCAATTCGTTTATCAACTTTGGGTTTTGAAACTATGTTTTTTGCATACACTAACTTTGTTACTGACAAATATATATTGTCGCTAAGAAATTCAAGAAAATGTAAACAATATATGAGAGCACAGATTTCCTAGCAACAATTTTCTACTCGCTAGTTAAAAATTGTGGTGACTTGGAACTATTGAACAGATTTCAACTTTTTTCAATTCTGATTAGTGTATAAATCGCGTACCAACTTTTCCACTAGATAGCAAAATATTTGTTATTGTAGATACATAATTTCAAGACATGGAAAACATGGATTTCGTATTACCCGCGCGCATAGATACCATTATATTGTTGGAACTACTAAACCGATTTTAACAACACACAACCTAAAACTTGACCAGATAATGCAACTTCATAGAAGGAAACCCCATGAAAATCGGATAAGTAGTTCTTGCGTTATAAGCGAACATACAGAATGACAGACAGAGTCGATAGACACAATATATATGTATATAATAAATAAACAAGAGAAGAGATAGATAAGCAACATTAACATTAATTCTATTTTAATTAAGTACTTGGTAGCATTTAAGTTGATTAAAATACTGAATAGTTTTATTACTTTGAATATAAAAATGTAATTGAAAAGTAAGAATATACATATACTTCTCTATATTGAAGGTATTACTATCACAACGGTTAGAAATGAGTTAATTTCTTAATCACAAGTAAAAGTGATTTCTTGTTTTACAGTACTTGGTAATAATTCTATAGAACTAGAGAGTATTATTCAGTATTAGGCATTCACGAAAATCTGATTCTTATTTTCCTATTGAAAATGTTTTAAAAATTTCAAAAATAACAAGTATCAATGTTAAAATCTAAAAGAATGCTTCAAACGTCCAACATTCCTTATCCCTAACCTCAAAAATCACCTGTTATGACATTTTCGTAAACATCGATAATTGTCAAACTATGGATGCTGATTTGACTAGGAGTTTTTTAATCATACCACACAGAGAGCATCGATGACCAGCGTTCATCTTTCCCTGGACGGATAGTAACCATATTGGATAATATTGGACCATATATTTATGACTAACTAATTTGATTTTGACATAACTGAACATGACTAATAACACTACGGAACAAAAATAGCACTTGTTTCTGCATCGAAGACCAGACTAGGTGATTCTTATAGATTTTTGTGCGTAGAGTTTGATGGCGTCAAAACAAATTGTGAATCACGTTAAGATATTTGACATATTCGCACTTAAAAGTGCAAGAAAGGCCTATTTTGACCATTTTCAAAAGGTTATAACGCAAAATATTTAAAATATTTACTTTTCTTGTGCACAAATTTTTCGCAGAGATATTTGAATTTGAATGACAGCATATCAAGCATTTTACATATTGACGTTAATCTTTCTTTTAGAGAATCAATCGTTCTGAAAATTTACATTCAAATATTTTTCAAATTATGCGAGATTAATTTAGAGATAGACTTTTTAAAATCAGGATGGCGGATCCAATATGGCGGATAAAATTATAAATTTATTATTAAATATGAATTAAAAATTAATTATTTTTAATAAATAATGATATAAATATTTATTTACTCTTTACTTTAAATAAATTATTAATTTCGCATAACTTGAAAAATATTTGAATGTAAATTTTCAGAACGATTGATTCACTAAAAGAAAGATTAACGTCAATACATAAAATGCTTGATATGCTGTCATTCAAATACAAATATCTCTGCGAAAAATTTGTGCACAAGAAAAGTAAATATTTTACATTGTAGCTGAATGTTGGTACTTTCAAATGCATATGACAACATCTAGTCCTATATTAAATATTTTGCGTTATAACCTTCTGAAAATGGTCAAAATAGGCCTTTTTTGCACTTTTAACTGCGAATGTCTCAAAATCATGACGTGATTCGCAATTTTTCGCCATCGAATTCTACGCACAAAAATCTATAAGAATCACCTAGTCTGGTCTCCGATGCAAAATCGTGTTTCGTAGTGTAATTGAATTAAATTTAATAGATCTGATAAGTATTAAGTCATTATTTTTATAACTCCCGGACTTTCCTAAACAGGTGGCGCCCACATTTATATATTTTTTTGCGTTTGCAACCAATCTTAGTCCTTTTTTTATAATTAGTGAGCTATGAAAACAATACTCGCGTCCTGAACTTAAATTTGCTAAAGAGAAGTCTCGAGCAGCCGGAGCATTTATGAGTTGTACAGTAAGTATCAAATATTTTGTGCTATTATGAGTTGTACAGTTTGAGCATAAATTCAGTAATTAAGAGTAAAAAAAAAGCTTTGTTTCAATGTATCAAAAATTTTAATAGCAAAAATTTAGAATTGTAGTTTACTATTTTCAAATTTCAAATATTTACGACAAATAATTTGAGTGTCAAATTTCCAAAGTTAACTCAATCTCAGATCTCTACTTAGTATTCTCAAATTTCATACCAAATATTCACTTATAAACACTCAACACACAAATCTACTTAAACACAGGGTTTCGATTAACCTGTTTTTCCATATTGCACACTTCAAATATAAATCATTAGTCTCAATCTATAAAACATTAAACAAATTCGAAAATAGTAAAATACTTAAGTTTTCTTTTTATCATTAAATAATAATTAAAATTTGCATTTGAAAAAATTAACAATTAATATATTAATTTATTTAGAAACTTATACTGTCTGTTACATAAAATCATATTTTAACAAGTATTTCATCATAATTTTTAATAAAATTGCATTAGAATTATTATATTTACAATACTTTAAGTTTATTATCCTTAGTATATGCAGTATGTGTGTTCTCGGGTAAAACTTTTATCCCCCCCTAAAACAACTGTTTGTTCTAATTTAGACAACCACATCGGCTCCGCTCGGGGAGGGGGATGGGAGGACATGGGACAAAAAAGTAAATAAATGGGTAATAAGTGGGTGCAATGCATAGTATCCTCTCAAATTAAGTAGTTCGCACTAACTTTTATTATAACATTTAATATATATTTTTGATTTATTGCAGTGTATTATATTTTAATGTGCAAGTTAATTGTGTTATTAGTGCTCAAACAACTTATAATAATGCACGCTTAAATCCTACCCCTTTTTTATTGTATCGAGTTGTTTTTCAACTATTGAAATGACAATCTGATGATCATTATTTGCCTCTATTTTATGCTCATATATTACCTTATGATATTTCTTGGTAAATGCAATTGATAATAATTCCTTTTCTCTTTGTGCATAATTGTTTTCACTGAGACTTAGAGATCCTGATGAAAAAAAGATGATAAAACATCCTGATGATAAAACAACTAAGGGCATTTCTAGAACAACTTCACTGATGTTCTACATCTTTATCTTTATTAAGAGTGACGGGTGTGACCAAAGATTTATAAATAATTTATTCTGCATTATTTTCTCATGATCCTCCATCCACATTAAATCCAGATCTTTTTTGGGTAATATTTCGGCAATAATATTTCAGATAAATTAGGCAATACATTTCTGAAATAATCTTATCATTTTTAAATGCTACTGTAATTATTTCTTGTTTGAAGGAGATACATTTTTTTATTTTCTTTAGGGTATAGATTTTATATCCACACTGAATACATCTCCAAATTACTTCATTACCTAATCAAGTAATGTCCAAAACATTTGAATTACATTTAAAATTGTACTCACGAGCTCTCTTCGTAACAGCTTTCTACAAGCTCTTCTTTAGAATATGCTACAAGCAATAAATCATCGAAATACACTGTTGCATCTGATAATCGCAAAATTTTCTCTAATAGTATTCTTCCGGTTCCAAGGGATCAATAGAAATTGTTACGAATTTATTAGGTTTTTCTGATACTACAATGTCGCTTAGTCAATTTGCAGGTTCTTAATGGAGTTAATGATCGGATTTTCCTCTAAGTTTTTTAATATCTCGACTAATATATGTTTTATCTTTATTGGAATTTAGTGCCTAAAAACTCTGCTATTTCTCCACTGAACAGAATATTGTAATCTCCATCAAGCTAACTAGTCAATGAACCATACCTATATAGAATTTGCTGATGTTGAACAAACGGACTAATATATAGGCGGTCGTTGTACGGTAATTTACATTGGTCCGATATTGGCTAAACATATTTGCGCCGTCAAAATAACGATCAAGAGCGTTAATGTGACGACGCGGACATAACTTTTAGGAACTATTTTTCTCAGTATATAATACATTTATACACTGGTGTGCAACCGATATCCAGTCAATATTGTGCCAGTATGAGTCCATAGTTAACATATTAACAATATTGTTTATGTAAAATACCCCAAGTACTTGCAAGTGTTATCATTTCGACACTATCCCAATGTTAGTTGCCAAGATTGCTGCCTTTGGAAAAATCTATATGGGTAGATTCTAAATCTTTTACATGCTCCTGTTTGACCCACAATCTCATTCCATTTGTTCTAACTACTTGCAAGTATTTAAATATTTCTCAATGAAAAGTGAATAACTGAATGAAAGGACTATAAGTATTCTCTCTTCTCGTTCATGCATCCTTTGTCCAATAATTAGGCTAGATTTTGTTTTTTTTGTTTATTGTTTCCAGCCTTATTTTGTGGAACTCCATAATAGATTTTGTTTGATAATAACCTTTGACAATTACCTGCGTGTCTTAAAATAAAATTCTACAAAAATCGACCCTAAATAATATACCAAAGGTTAGCAAATAAAATCAACAATCAAATTATAGGCTACATATTCTGACAAGGTGCAGCAGAGTTCTCAGAAACTGAGTGCGATGCTAATTGTAAGAAGACTATTGAGTGTGTTAGACTACAAAAGACACTGTAAGAATTTATATTACACTTCTCCGTTCTAGAAAGAAGGAACTGAGAAAATGTGTTGTTTATTATGGGGAAAGACACTTCTTGAAGGACAGGTTTTTACTGCATAAATAATTAAACCACCACTAGAAACGGTAGTTAATGAAAATGGAAGACAGTCACACTCAGACCTACAAGGACGTTTCTTTCTAGAATGGTTAGTATAGCTCTGGACAAGGTTTAGTCATCTTGTTGCAAAGATTCTTTGGAACCACCTTGGCATTTGGGCCACATATGTTCTCTTTTAGACAGTGATGAGGGGGTTAGCACTAGATAGACATTAATGGTATATTGGAACTTATGGAAGTATGGTAAGTGCACTTACCATACTGTTTGATTAACGGGATATTTGCTGGGAATCAAAGATGAACTATTAGAAGCTATCAAATAATAACAGTTTTAATACCTTCTGCAATTACATCAGCATAACATTTAGAAAAAGAGTTCAGATGATAAGTTAATTGGTGTAGATGTCTTGTATAAAAACCAAGTGAATAAATCAAGGAACTGCATAGATACCTGCTTTACAAGTTGTACTTGTACCAGCGAGTTCAGTGCTTACAACTGAACTGCAAGTCTGTACCTGCACAGGTCATTTACAGTAACTGTACCTGTTATTGCAAGTACATATAACCAGGTATATCTGTATGAACAGATAATAAGTACGACAAGTAATGCAGATTACACAAATAGAAAACGTTACTGTTAATACGACTATAAGGAAAATGTTAAATAAAGGATAACCGTCAATTACTCCTAGTCTCTTTCAGCTCCCCCTCCACGCTTCTCCTCACCCTATACAACTTCTCAACCCCTTTCACACTCTCCTACCTTTATTGCACCCACTCATCCTTTCTCACCCTCTACCGCCCTCATCACACCTGCAGTCACAGGTACCAAGTTTGCTATATAATTACCTGCGATAATAATAAGAGTCATTTTTCAACATCATTAACCCACTGAGAAAGTTGGAATATCGTACAATTAACACCAACATCGCAGTAAAGATTTTAGAAAACAAAAGATTTTGTATTAGTTAATAGTTTAAAAGTAGTAAAAATTTCAAAAGAAATTTCTAACTATAAACAATCACGTGTATACTTACTTTCTCAACTTTACGGTTTATAATATATTATTATAACCAATATCTTAAATTCTACATTATTAAAACAAATAAATAGCAAAAAAGAGAAGAAAACCGACATTTTTATTAATTGGCAAAACTTTCCCACATAACAATTGATAGCTTCTCCAATCAGTTACGCTAGTTCTGTTTTAGATGTACGAGCAGTATCCAGAATAAGAAAGCAACTTTAATTATACAATTTACCTTCAACAAAAATTAGAACACTATGTGTGTGAGTATAACGACCGGTAGCTTCGTTATACCATTTTACTCCATAGAATGTGTAGTTTCCGATTAAAGACACTTTCCGATTTCTGTTTTGCAATTTGCACTGTAACTAAAGAATGATAGAAGTTTCAAAATTTACATAAACATGTAAATATGTTTTATTTTCATTTTACGCCATGACACAAAATAAATTAATTTTGAAACATTGTTTAATATTCATATATTTGTAATCGGCAACATTGTAGAATTTATTCTCCAATTGTTAATTTATTAGATTTTGGTAAGCTGCTTTTATATGTTAAAATAATTGTAAGATTCGAGAATTTTGAAGTTGTCAAGGCTTCAATTGTAAATATTTCAAAATATCAGATTCCTAAAACTTCTAAACGTAAATTCTTAACACATATAGTTATCAACATTTAAAATAATTAATGAACGATGGTTTAAATGATTAAATCGAAACAGTTAAAATCTTTTTTAAGTTCTAGTTCTAATAAATGCTGAATTTCTGGAATTTGAATATTTTACGATAGGAAAATATTTCTTCCTAGAAATTTGAAAATTATAATTGTAGAATCTTAAAATATAATGAGAATTCTAAAACATAAAACCTTAAACTGCCTTTATACTAAATCAGAAGATTGTAAAACTTAAAATTTTAAAAACAACCAAGAATACTAGATTTCAATTATAAATTGTAAAATTGCAAACTGTTAAAATTTCAAAATTTTTATAAATTATAAAATCTAAATATTACACAGTTCTTAAAACATACCCCAAATAAGTACACCTAAATTCAAGATTTTATTGAAAAATCTTACAAGAATTTAAAAAGTTAAAAACATTGAAAATTAAAAATCATGGTTTTTTATAATTTGAAATTTTTATTCTTACTTTTAAAAGTAATAATAAATAAAAGTTCTTAACCATGGAAAATCCTACAATCAAGGTCTTACTTTTTCAAATATAAAAATTCCCTAAGCAGATTTTTAAAAACTCCTAAAAATTTAAGAGTAAACATTTTAACCTAGTCTTTTTACTGCGACTGTACTGATTTGTCAAATTGTTCTAATTTTATACTGTTTATATTTTATTATGTTTTCTCTTACTGTTGACGAGTGTAAGCAAGGTTTTTTGTACTATTGCACCAATAAATTATTCTTATTCTTCTTAACTCGATGAGTAGATAAGTCTAAGGATATTTCGATACTTTATAATATTATTCATATAATAATATGATACCGATAATTTTTATACCTATAAATTCGAAAATCATAAATTTTAAAATTTTTAAAATCTATAGTACAAAATGGACAAACCTTAAGTTTTCTGAATTTTAACGTCCAATGTATCGACATTCGAGAATGAATAAATTTTGAAATCTCAATGTTCTAATGTTTTCAAAGATCTTGAAATTACAAAGTTTTGAATTTTGAAAGGATTTATATTGTAATTACTTATATCAGGTATATGTTCATTGGAAGTCGTAAGATATTGATGCCAAAACAATAAAATTCAGTTTTAGTGTTTAAAACATTAATTATCAATGAAACATCAAAGTTGGTTCAAATTTAAAAAATGTAAGAAGAATTAAAATTAAAAATGCCGATATGTTAAAGTTTTATTAGAATTCTAAAATATTAAATTATTAAATTAATAAAACACTGTAATTCTAGAATGTTAATGCCTGAACCCTAAAACTACAAAGTATGACGAAGAAATAGCAACATCCTTAATTCAAGAATTTTAAAAAAGAAGGGAAAATCATCATTCATTAAAATCTCAAATTTAAAAGGTACCAAAATCAATAAATCTCAAACTCCTAAACTTGGAAAACTTTATTGCACTTGTGAGTTCTTATTTGGCATTTGGCACTTAAACTTCAACAGTGCTTAATTCTTAAAACTACAAGTTCATGCCATCGGTTTATAAACTTCTTAATACGTTTAAATTCCCAATTTTTTAGAGTTTTTAAAATGTTTTTTTAAACCATTCTATTCAAAAACATGATGATCTTAAACATTAAACTCATTCATAAATTCTTAACATCACACACTCTGAAAATTTTGAAATGTTTACATCCTGCAAGTATGTGGAAATCCTAAACTTTTAATTTAAAATAAGTGTTTACAATTAACCTAGGTAATCTACTTTCCTATTGATGATCAAACACATCAAACACTGGAAGTTTCAATTTGTATCTCATACAAAATTTTGAATTTGGAAAATTTTGTTTTCAGGCATCCTTTCAGAACTATTTAAGGGTTGATTCTCGTTATAAGAAAATTTGGTTAATACATTTTAATGATTTTCAGATTTTAAAGTAGCTTCGAATTTTATGATTTTAACAGTAATTAAAAAATTAGTGGAATTTATCTTATATTAAAATTGTGTAAATTAGGTATTTAAGGTTTTTAAATGTTATTGAATAATTAAAAAACATTTTAAATTTTAATAGTGTTAATTTAATAGTGTTAACATGTTTGTTGTTGAGAGTTTATTAAATAAAAATATCACTTGACAATCGAAGAAGAATGTTAGTAATGAAAATATTAATCAGTACATATGTGAAAAAGTTGATGTTAATATTAGCATCATAATCATGATACATTATTTTAGTTTAATAACATTCCTTTTTGATTGTCAAGTGGTATTTTTAATTTTTAAACTTCCCACAACAGACTTGTTTCGATATTTTTAGAACTTTTATTTAATTTAATTTTTAAGATTTTACTTTTTAAGTTTATCGTAGTTTAGATCAGGACTTTAATAATTCTAGGTTAATTTTTTTAGATTTTAGAATTTTAAAATAATCATTCAGATTAGAAAAAATTAAAAATTTAATTTTATACATTCAAGTCTCCAGAACATAGAATATTGTAACTATGATTTGACAAAAAGCTCTGAAATCAAAGCTCCTAAGTCTAATAAATAATTTTTCTAGTGGAAATGTTTAAAAAAATTTAGAGAACTAGTTAGCTTTAAGCTGACTAAAGCAGAGTAGGTTAAATTAACTGGTATCCATTTAAATTACTTTTTTTATCTGTTGTTAGACGTAATGCTGGTTTTACACTAAACAATTTATTGGCAAGAACTTTTCAGAATTTATTGACAAGAAATTGGAAAAACAAAACTATTTGTCAGATCATTTTTCTCACTACATACAATAAATTGGCCAATTTATTGTGTTGCTTTAAATCCGCCCACCTCAAAACAAAAATGTGACATGGATAGTGGCTGGATTGGCAGAGCTGCAGGCTGTCATTTTATATTATATAGTAATTTATCAAAAAAAAACTCGAACAAGCAAACGAAAAGCTCTTAATAGTTATTTACGTGACAAGTTTTGTAAATTAATCTTTACGGGGGAGTTGCAAAGTTTGTGGGACGACCGACGAAGGAGCGAGACTCCATAATCCAGTGGGTTCAGTAAAGATTAGTTGCACTTGCAATGCATGCCGCGTACAAAGTTTTATTTGATTAAGTAATAATTTATTTCCATTAGCTTTTTATTGATGAGCATTGTAGAACTTTACAAATATCTTTTAGGAGCCCGTAAAATTTAAAATAAATAAAACGTATTAAAAGCTGTCAAAACCTATAGAATAATAGCTATTTAAAAGGGCGAGTCTATAAGGTCCGATTACGTAAGAGTTGCATACAAAGCTTTATGTTCGATTCCTAAAATTGGCTAATTATCAAAAAAAATCAGTTTATAAATTTGACATCTATTCTTGGCAGAAGAAAATTTGACATGTAATATACAGTTGTCATACTTTATGCTACTACTATATACTTTATTTTACTACTACCACTTTATGTTACGAGTACAATAATAAGCCAGTTCACTGCCGCAAAACAATACAATAAACAGTACTTTATAATGCAATCGGACATAAATTTGTTTATTTAATGCCAATTGATTAGCGGCCGGAAAATTGTTCCAACAAAGGGGCCTTACCAATTCAAACACGTGTACTACTTTAATATTTGGAAGCATTGAACTAATTAAGAATATGAGAAATTAAAAGACTTTTCGTTATTAAAAGAGATATAAGCTAAATATTACATATAGATTATGTGTTCTTGTTCTAGGTTCTAGGATAATGATCAAGATGTCTAGAGCAACCGCCGCAGTGCCTGTAAGGTAAATACAAACTTTTATAACAAAACTAACTAAGTAGATATTAGTTCCAAGTATTAATGTAGTCCAATTCTAGTTTTCAAACAACAGCATTATTATATCAAAAACACACTAAATGGTTAATTTTAGCACAGCCACCGTGCATACATAAGACGATTAAATGGCACGGTGTGATTAATTAATACACGTGCAGCTAATGGCTTTTGTATCTAAAGCTATACTATGTTTTAGTAATCTGATTG
Source organism: Agrypnus murinus (assembly GCA_929113105.1). Lineage (NCBI taxonomy): Eukaryota > Metazoa > Arthropoda > Insecta > Coleoptera > Elateridae > Agrypnus > Agrypnus murinus. Next base: position 2,652,637 of record OV816026.1, on the reverse strand, counting down.
ACTCCCATTTATCAAGCTTAGAGTTTGGTAATTACTAATTAATAAATTGAGTTTAGTTCTGTTAGATTAATGGGTAAAAATTATGTATTTAAGCAGTTAATCAACTTGAGCAAACTTTTAAATAAGTAACGCAATTTGTAATATTCAGTGTTTACCTTAAGTTACCCGTAAACATTATTAAAAACTAGAACTTTACCTTTAGTTAATTTTAATATTGGAAAATAGATTACAATTTGTTAAAATATCTAAACTTGACATTTGCTGTATTTTTTACATCTCTTAAAATATGTTCTAAAGATTCCTGAGTTATGTAATTAAAATAACCTTTTTGTCTACTTAAATTCGTATAATTTTTTTTATTATTTATTTCAAATTTTTATGATGATATCGCATTATTCTTTTCTTTGTATTCGGTAATAACCATGGAATAATTTTTTCTAATAAAGGACAAATTTAAATAAATTCACCATCGGAAAACTTATGTGAGGTTTCCTCATGAAAATTAAATATTTTTCTCTTGGATAGACTCATAAAGTGACAAAGGGCAACCGAAACGTCAAACAGGCTTTTTTGATATCACACTAATTTGAAAACACATCAACGAAATGGCTATGAGTTCGCGGACTGCGAGTGTATATCTTTAAGCAACAGCCTGGGCAATGATATCGATACTGTATGTTTCCAAATCATGGGTGAGGATGGGAATAGTGCCTAGTTTACATTTACCTTATAAATTAATTTATTTGAATTACGATTATGAAACAAATTAATGTTTAGTACAGAAATAATAGATACAATGTAATGTTTACTGGCAGGTAGAATCAAAATCGCTGCTTGGCATTCAAAAATACCAATGACTTTTTTAAGAGTAAAATACTCTCTAGTCTACATTATTTTGATATCTACGAGTCAAATTACATCCAATCAGACTGCCAAATTTTCATTTTTTCGCTATATTTAAATTTATAAAACAAAACATTAACCTGGCAATATTGCTAATTGGGGTCCGACAAAAGTTTGCTACAAAATAACAGACGCCGTTCAAACTCAGCAAAAGCGAAAATAACAATGAACGACTCAGTTTATTAAAGAAACATGAAGGGATGAAGGACATGGTTACTGAATAAAGTAACCAAATATTAAACCAGTAATAAAGTAATGAACAACCAAATTAGACAATCAAAAGTTAAATCAATTTAATAAGTTATACTCAAATTAAAATTATAAAAGTATCAACTTCAGGAACAGTAAAACCTATAATTTCCTTTCTTTCGAGTCTTTGAAAATTATAAAAATTATAAATATGTCGCATTCATTAAACTATGCTTTCATACTTAGTTGAATTCTAATTCTCATCATCATAATAAAGGTATTGTTTTCTTTTCGTAGAAATTTTGTAATGTATTAGATCTTTTCTTGAAAATTGTTTTCAACCGCATTATAGAATATTTTTTCTGGAATTATTATAGTAATGTTAGTGAAAGATCTTATGTGGACCTGTCGAATCCACCGGTATTGAATACACTGTAGTATTTCCAAAATACGAAGTCCGATAGGTTGTAAAAATATAAAAGGGAGGTAAAATCCTATAAGGTTTACGATCAAGCCGATTATGATGACTCCTATGGTTAACAAAATTCAGTTTTAAATATTTGGATCACAACTTACACAGTTTACTTCACTGAAAGTTAAACTGTTCGGTTCCAAAACATCTGCGGTTATCCAAGTGGTACTCAAACAGTAACATACATTTACAGACATTTAAAAACATACTCTAATAATTATACAGTGTGGGATTAAAGTATGGAATATTAAAACCGGTTTTTTAAAAACGCTGAAACACGTCGATTTTGTTTTTTAAAAATACACATTAATATATGCCATTCACCTTCCGACTTTCGTTTGTTTCTAAGTTATGACGTCATCACGAAAAAATCTAAATGACAATATAGATTTTTAATAGTGGAATCCGATAGTGATTCTTCTTCCCTTTATGATCATACAAATAAATCATAAAGTTGCATAATCAAAATTCTGAGAAAAATTGAGCTGCACTTTGTAAATGTTTGTTAGTTATGACGTCATCACGAAAAAATTTTAATCACCATATAGATTTTTAATAGTGGAATCCGATAGTGATTTCTCTTCCCTTTATGATCATGCAAATAAATCATAAGGTTGCATAACAAAAATTCGGAGAAAAATCGATCTAAACATTTAATGTTATTGATATTATGGTATCAATATATCAGATCAATTTTTCTCAGAATTTTTGTTATGCCACCTTATGATTTACTTACATGATCATAAAGGGAAGCGAAATCACTATCGGATTCCACCATTAAAAATCTATATTATCAGAAATTATACAACAAGACGAACGAAAATACTCGATTATACGAGACATATTGCCTGAAACACCACGAGACCGACGGTCGAGTGGTGTTTTTTAGGCAATATGTCGAGTTTCGAGTATTTTAGATCGTCAAGTTGTATACAGGTAGACTATTTCATGAATTTAGTTCATCGATATTTTCTGTAGAGTTTGTTCTAAAACGATTCATTTTGCAACTAAAACGAAAACCACAGTCTAAAACGCACAATTAGAAAAAAATTGCGTTGTTTACTAATAAATTATTTGACTGTTATGGAGTTTTTATGGATATCTTGAAATTTAGGAATTGAGTCTCATGCGTGTGAATATACAAAGGTTTGTATTACAGCGATTATACAAAGGTTCGTATATTCGATTCGTCATGGTTACTTAAGTACATAGTCACAATATAACCGTTGGAATACGTGGTATCTAAGGAAAAGCGCATATTCTTATTGGTTCATAACATTATGAATGAAATAGTCACTTATAATACCATTAGTAGTCAAAGTTATGTCGACTATTTTTGTGGTGGTTTCACGAATGTCTATCATGCTTGCATTTAAATACCACGAGTGCGCAGCACGAGTGGTATTCGCAAGCATGATAGACATGAGTGTTAAGCACCACAAAAATAGTCTACTTAACTTTTACTACTTATGGTATTCGAGAGACTATTCAACGAACACGCTTTAAAAAATCAAATTGTTTTTCATAAATGTAGCAATGTTACATTTAATAATTGTACGTTCAATACTTAAAAATAAATGTTGTTAAATATTTGTGTTTTATTAAAATTGTCGATTGTTATCACTAGTGAAAATTGTCGACAATTTTCACTAGTGAGAATTGTCGATACAATTCATTTTCATTGGATTAAAAATATTAAATGCTGCATTTTAATTGGTCAATTTTTAATAAATGACATGTGAGTTGAATAGTCACTTATAATACCATTAGTAGTCAAAGTTATGTCGACTATTTTTGTGGTGGTTTCACGAATGTCTATCATGCATGCATTTAAATACCACGAGTGCGCAGCACGAGTGGTATTCGCAAGCATGATAGACATGAGTGTTAAGCACCACAAAAATAGTCTACTTAACTTTGACTACTTATGGTATTCGAGAGACTATTCAACGAACACGCTTTAAAAAATCAAATTGTTTTTCATAAATGTAGCAATGTTACATTTAATAATTGTACGTTCAATACTCAAAAATAAATGTTGTTAAATATTTGTGTTTTATTAAAATTGTCGATTGTTATCACTAGTGAAAATTGTCGACAATTTTCACTAGTGAGAATTGTCGATACAATGCATTTTCATTGGATTAAAAATATCAAATGCTGCATTTTAATTGGTCAATTTTTAATAAATGACATGCGAGTTGAATAGTCATTTAGATTTTTTTGTGATGACGTCATAACTAACAAACATTTACAAAGTTCAGTTTGATTTATCTCAGAATTTTTGTTATGCAACCTTATGATTTATTTGCCTGATCATAAAGGGAAGAAAAATCACTATCGGATTCCACTATTAAAAATCTATATTGTCATTAAAATTTTTTTGTAATGACGTCATAACTTAGAAACAAATGAAAGTCGGAAGGTGAATATTAATGTGTATTCTTAAAAAACAAAATCGACGTGTTTCAGCGTTTTTAAAAATACCGGTTGATTCGCTTTTTTTTAATATTCATACTTTAATCCCACCCTGTATATTTCTCTAATAAAAGATATCTATCAATACAGTTCTTTTTATGTAATGTATATGTAATAAAACAGTTATGTACTATCATTCACAAAAATAATAGGGAAGCTCAGGAGAAGTAAACTGTACTCACAAATTTTCTATTCTAGAACAACTGTTTCCAATGTCTAATTCTTCTCCCTTGGGTCTTCCTCGCACGTGGTTAACGATTTTCTAGTATATTGATTTTTTTCATGCCCATTCAAATTTGAATTGTTGATTACGAAATTTTTTATTCTGGCCGGTTTTTACTTAGCAAGGTTCGTCTCTAGGGATTTTGATATTCTGGTTATGTGATAGCATTTTATATTATGCATATATAATCGTATGTTTTGCTAACTAATTTTATGTTTTTAAACTTTGTTTATCAATAGGAAACTCGTTTTTCCCACTCGTTTTATTTTATTTCAATTCATCATGACGTAAATAATTTCCTCATTTTGGAAAACTGCGGTGGAAAGGTCTGGGAACAATGTTTCATATACAGCTGGACACCACATTTTTGCGTCTGCACTATTTGTTGTAACATAATGTCTACTATTATCTGTTTGTTGAAATTTCAATTGTTTCTTTAATTGTGGATAAAAAGGAATTTGATATGTTGTTTGGGTTTGTTTCTTCATTTAATATAATGTGCTTATCAACTATCAACCACATGGTCAATTACCCCTAATGGTGTATTAGCAATCAATTATTAAGCAATCTAATCTTGAATAATTTGAATTACAGAAAGATTATGCGTGTTAACTAATGTTTAATTAACTTACCTTTTCCGCCTCTCCCTAATTAGATTAACAAATTGATTTTGAAAATATTTATAGTAAATACATAATAGAACCTACGGATACAATATCTATTTGTCTATAACAGGAATCAATCATTTGTTATTATAATTTACTGTAATCTTTTAGTACTGATGTTTTTGTGTAATATTTCGTCAGTCGACTGTTTTAATAAGCAGAATAGTTTCGGTATACAGGTTGGACACGCATAGGCTTACAAAACGAGAGTGGAATAGTGAAATGTTTTGTGGTAAAGGAGGAGTTTCGACTATTCTCCCTACCATCAACACTCCTATTATTAACTAAGTATTTAGCAACATACGACAAATACTACTTTGCCGGCAACGCTATCACATCGGGTGATAAATCTAAACTAATTTTCTTCGCATTCACAATAATGCCAGTAATTGTTAATATTAATATTAATGGTGATTTCTACTGTAAACACTAAAATTAAAACATTTGTAGGAAAAACTGAAAATTAACTTTACGATAAAAATGAACTACTATTTCTTAAATAAAAACAAAAGACATTAACGCATTTACTTGTCTACACCAAGCGTATACGTTTCCAATGTGTACTTATGTACTAAATAAGTCAGCTTTTTATAATAAACTTTTACCAAAATAATTATTTTCGTCTACCTGAACTGAAAGATATTTCTAAATGTTTATTTTGCTTTATGAATGTCCTGTTTTGAAGTTAGGTAAGACTTCTTTTCTGCCCTCTTATGTCACATGCATAACCTCTACACTGCTACTAAATACTCTATGATATTGTGTAGTATTTTGTTGATAAATAGGAGATATAGAATTATTTTATTACTATAGTTTACAATTACGTCAACAGCAACACATGCATATGAACTACGAACCGAGCACCCCTCTTTTAAATAACTGAAACTCAACCACACACGCCTTGGGTTACTGCGCATAATCACGTGATACCTCTAAAAGTGTACCACTTTAACAGCGGTGGACTGTACATCGCGTCTTTATGTTCTTATGATGATTATGTTAATTTAATAAAATTATTTAAAAAACCAGCCGTTATTTTCGTTTTCATTCGCCCCATCACATCCCTCTAACATAAGTTTATTTTAATTTAAGGTAAATTGCATTACTGTTTAAAATATGGAGTTCCATTTTAAGGTATAATAGCAGGTAATCGAAAAAATTTTGTATGGCACTCGAACAGAAAAGCATTTGGAGGCCTTAGTTGTCTGCAGCACTCGCTCCGCTCAGGCTTCAAATAACTGCGGACTACAAATGCTAACTTTCTGTCTTTGAAACACAATATACTATTATTAACGAATATTTGACTTATTTAACTAATACCTTTTTTACCTTATCTTGCAACAGTTTATTTTTATGTGTAGAAATTAGACGATATCGTCTACTTACTTAGACTGTATTTACTTTATTTGTGAGAGCTACCTGTGTTTGTGTTTAATGGGCGGTTTATTTAGTATCCACTTATTGTGGCCCGTCTAGCCCAACTACAGTAACAACAAGAATCAAAATCCCCCCTTCATTGACTGTTCAGGTTGGTAAGAAATTCAGTTCCCACTAGCTTCTCCCAAAGTAACGATGAAAAACCCAATGCAAAGTTCTAACTATTCTGCCGGCGACCCAATTCAGCACTGTAGTAAAGTACAGCTGATAAATGTGCGACTTAAGGTGAAGGATAGAAGCCAAAATGAAGAAAATAAACTAGTTTTAAAATCAAGGCGATTGTTTTCGCTACTGTACTGCACTATATTATATGTAGTTCTAAATAAATAGAAGTTTCTCGTGCAAAGAGTAGACAATAAGCCCTTGTTTTCATCATTGTCATAATACATAAGGTAAAGTTTGTACCAAGGTAGATTTGGTGATAAAGTAGCGATCACAAGTCTTCCCTTTCTAAGCTATCCCATCCGGAATTATGTTGCTTGATATGCTTCATCTGGTCAATACGAACTCTATCCATGATACAATTATTTAAAACTCTTGATTTGTGCCTTAGCTTTATAAGGCAATTTTTAAGTCTGAGTCATTCCAAATCTATAGGAAATAGAAATGATATGTAATTAAATGAGAAGAAATCTCAAGAAAAATGTTAAAGTAATGTATTTATAAGGTATAAATATTTTTGTGTTTATATTAAGTATCTAAGCATGTTCCCTTCCTTTATGAGTGTATAGTAAGACTTATTAAACTAAAGTCGAACATTTGAAGCTTGACATTATTAAGATTTTGAACTAAGAATTTCGTGTAAATTTCTGATTTACACTGTATCCTATGAAGTACAACAGTTCCAGTATTCTGATTGTTTCATTGTTTTAAACTTTTAAACTCCGATTACTTAAAGTGTTTAATATGTGAATTTCTGAAAATTAAATGTAACTCTGGCCAGTGTTAAAATTAACAAAACTGCGAAACTCGAAGTATTAGTATATACTTATTTTAATATCTTCAATAACTTTAAAACCTTGATTTCAAACTTTTGCAATAATTCTAAACGAATTTTTAAAAACTGGCCCTTAAAACTCTTAATCTAAATTATGTTTTAATGTTGCCAAGGTGTTTTTTTGTTAGAGCCGTTAAGAAATTTCTTTTCGGCCCACCCTAATATACACATTATTTAGATATTTATGACCTGATTTCTTCAGAAGTGGTGCACGGTAAGTTCAATCGAGGTTTTGGAATCATTATTTGGGTATTTATTAGATAATCGTCTGGCTCCGGCGTGTGAAGCCGTTAAAGACTTTCCTATTAGTGTAGCAATTGAGCCAGAGGCGCCTTATGCAGTTTTTTGTTTTGTGCAGTGCAGAGACCTAAACATCTTGGAATTCTCTGGCTACCTCGATCATCGACTATATCTAAACTAGCTATCTCTTGATGGGAGCACTTTACACGATTCTCGCGATTTTCAAAGCAAACGAAACTATCCTTTTTTTAAAAAGGACATAGGAATGTCATAGTATATATTAATTTAAAAAAATAATGGAACAAATTAAATATTACACAATAAGTAGAAAAATCTAGATTCATCAAAATCTAACTACAGATAAATAAAAATTAGCAAATAAGCTTCAGGCTGTGCATAAAAATTGATCACTTCTGCAAGTTTAGTTTACAAAATTGAGATAAAAACAATAAGAAAAACAAAAGAGAAGAAAAAAGATGCAAAGAAATAAAAAAGATTATCTGATATTTCCGATAAAATATATTCATAAGTTCTAATACACCAATACCGTCCAGGAAAGAGTTTTCTCTATGTTTCAGTTGCTACAGTTCTCAAAGCTGAAAATGCGAAGCGAAAGTATAAAGTTTAAAGTGTACAGGCTGTGCAATAAAGCTGTGTGAGTAATAACATCGTGTAGTAATGTGTTTAAATGTTACCCCTGTAATTAATGTCATGATCTCGTGGTGGTGAGTAATGATCATCGGTGAGTGGTCGGTTGTTGTCGTGGTAAAAAGAGCCTTGCCCGTATGGAGGTCTGTCCACACTGTTGGAGTCCGGATCTGGCGGCGGGTCCGGTGGATAATAACCCACCAAGTGGAATGTGTCTGCTTAGAGTTAGTTTGTTAGTAATTATTTTGTTAAATTTTTTGTTCGCCTTATTTCGTTAGCTGTACAAATAAATAAAAATATACAACTTATTTTAAACAATTACATTAAAACACATACACACAACACATTTGAATTTACACTTATATTTATTTTAGTTGCGTGTATTTAGATACGTACAATGAGATCATGAAATACTGTTTCAATTAGTGATAAAATATAAAGTGTTACTTAAAATTTGTAAATTATAAGTACTTTTGTTTAACAGTAACACTTGAAAGATTAAATTTAAACTACGAACATTCCCGATATTGACTGGAATTTAGATTGAACAGAAAAAATCTACCGAGTTTTATTGCCCACAGTATTTCTTGGTCACTCTGTACTTCTTTTTTCTATGGCAAGGATAGTCAAATTGTTATTTTAAAGAGACTGGCTCTAGGTACCTAGAAAATCAAAAAGTTTTATGCATACATCTGACATGAGTGGAACTATTTCTGTATTAATTTAAGTAGTTACATATCGTGAACTGTATTTTGTTCTACGACTTATTAGTTTTAAGATTTAAAAAAAAACTAACATACTTCTTCCAAAGCTATAATGATGGTTAACTTATTCTTCAAAATTTTAACTTCTTCTTAATCTGTAGCCTTTGTACCATTGGGTATGTAGCGCGGTGGTTGTTTTCCACAATTTCTTCCATGCTTTACGATTTTTTGCGCTATCCCAATCCAGGCCTCTATTCCTTGCAGGTTCTTTAACCGAGTCTTGCCACATTTTTCTACGCCTTCATCAATTTGGTTTCTAGTTTTCTTGGCTTGGTAAACTCTTTGTGGGGTTCCTCCTTTCTGTACAGCTGTCCCTTTTATCGTAATATCTTCTTTTCTTGCTAATATTCCCAGTAGTAGTACTTCCAGGTTTGATCTAAACACTTTCTATTCTTCGTATAAATTTCTTTTAATGAGCTTTGAATTAAGTTGTATGTTTCATTGTTGTTGTCGATGATTCGCTTGCATATATTAACATTAGTCAGTATATTCTTTGGAATATCTCTATAGCTGCTTTCATAGGTAAAATGTTAAAATCCTTGTTAAAATCGTTTCCTTCATTAGATTAAACAGCTTACTGGATGAAAGAATTGTAGTTGAATACTTGAAAGAGTTTGCCTGTCCTATTTGGCTTTTTATTTCATGTTTTATTGGCTCTGTGTTTATTACCATTGTTTTGGTGTTATCTTTGTTTGTTTTTATGTCATTGTCAAATACCAAATCTTATTGTCTAGCACTAGTAAATTGTAAGGCGAACAGTAATGGACTTCAAACGCATCCTTACCTTATTCCCAAGCTAACCTCAAAGGTTTCCGAGTAGTTACTTCTTGTCCTTAAAAAGGTTTTACACATTTAATTTTTGATCGTCATTTGTTTTTGATTAATGACATAAATAATTTTTTAAATAGTAAACTCACATTATTTTTCTTGATTAGGATGTGAAATGTCAATATAAAAATGTTAACACGTTACATCAGAAAATTTTCGAAAAATTATCAGTGTTTCAATGTCCCGTAGTTTTACAGATCATTTAACGGTCATTTAACAGTGTCACAGAGATTAAAATTTTAATTCTTTTCGGACGTGGGGATACAACTAGAACTCCCCAAGAGGTAATGTGATCTTTTTAATGCAAGATATTCAGGTCGACATATCCATTCAGTCTATCCACCTTCAGTAAGATTAAGTCTAACATGTTAAAGATATCTCAAAACCTTAACGTCTAAAAATTAGCGAAAATAAGAAGATTAAGAAGAAGAACATAATAAAATTATCATAGTAGTTCTCGACTAGTTGCATTGAAGTTAGTGAGACGACAGTACTACGTCCAATGCAGAAAAATATTATCCCTACCAAATTCTACTGTGTAGGAACTCAACGAAGATGATCCCGATCGGCGGGTCCAGTTTTGTGAAACTACATATGATAGATCGGATACGGCTACGTTTTGTCTAAATGGCTCAGTCTACCGTTAAAAGTGCAGGTATTAGAATCGTGGAAATTCTTATTGAATAGTTAAGGTACACACTCAACACCCGCAGGCATTAAATATGTGGACAGGAATAGTTACAACAGAATATTAGGTCCTGCATTTTTTGCCGAAACCTTACAGGAGAAAGATAGCTGGAGTTTTTGCAAAATGACCTTGTTCCAGCTCTTGCACAAATTTCCCCGAACGAGGATGATCCTATCCTTCCACATAATACTCTCTAGTTTCAATAAGTCGGTGCTCCTCTGCGCATCCTGTTTGAAATTTTCTTGTTAATTAGTTTCCTGTAAGGTGGATTGGCAGACGAGGGTCGATAGAATGCCAGCAAGATCTTTAAATCTTACACCATTAGATTATTTGTTTATGGGATCATTGGAAGTCAAAGGTATACGTCACCAGACAGCAAATTTTGAAAACCTAAGAAATCAAATTAGAGGTGAAATGCGCTGAATTTTCCCGGAATTCAATAAAAAAATAGAATTTATAAGCAATAAAAAACCTTTTAATTACCTTTTGCTCGGGAATTTTCTTATGTAAATGTCCTTATGTCCTTGCTTCCTAAATCCACATTGTGTTTATTCAATAAATTGCTCCAGCTTTTCTCTTTCAATTTAGTCTCTAGCATAATTGGTTTGTAGTTTAGCTGCGACACTCAAAAAGATATTCTCGATAGTTTTCACTGCCGTTTTCCAATTACTTGGACTCTACCTGTTTTTTGCAACTCCAATTATTATTTTTAACAGTGCTTCCCTTTTCATATTTTTTAACTTCTCTATTTTTGTTCTTATTTTAATTTTTTTCAATAACTCTTCTAAATCTGTCCAACAATTTCTAAATTTTCTTGTTTCTCAGTTCAACCTTTCTGCTCATCTTCTAATTGTCACATCTTTCCTTTTCGCGATTTCTGAAAGTTCTTGCAAGTATTTTTCCATCTCTTTATAATAATTAAGTCCATCCTCGGCATTATATTCCAGGTCTAGTCTGTGATGTAGTTCAACGGTTTTTATTTCTCTTTTCTTTTGTTCTTTATAACTATTATTTTAATTTTCTCACACTCCATGTATGTTTTATTTTTATCTCTTTGTACGTTGTTCCTTACTGTCTTGTAGTTGTCATAATTTCCTTATGTTTCATTTTCAAGGTATTTCCTCTGTTTAGCTAAGCTTTTAATTTCTTCTGCCCACCACGCCTGGTGGCCTCCAACCTTACGTAATTCGCAGCTTACAATCGACAATATTTTATCTTGTACCGTATTTTTGAGATAAGAAGATATTAAAGATATATATTTATTTTATGTATCTTTTTATGTTTAAATGTTAGTTTGACTATTGTTAGTTCGTTTGCTAGACATAAATTTATTCATCGGTCCCCGTTCTTATTTTTCTTTAACTCTCCATTCATTCTTCAATTGCTTCATTTTTCCCCACTCTTATGTTCATATTCCCCATAACTAAGTATGTTCTTTATCCTTTATCAATTTCTTGAAATTCTTTGTAGAACTGGTTTTTGATAGCATAGGCTTCAGCTTCGTTTTGTATATAAATTAAGTATTGAATATTGTTGTTTATTTTTCCCCTAATTGTATGTATATTTATATGTTTTTTTCGCCTGCCAAATGGTACTTCTTGCCACTGACTGCTTGCTTATTATTAAACTATTCCATGGTTGACCTTTTTGTTTTTCTGTACTGGTTTATATATAGATTGAGCCAAAAAGTACACACTACATTAAACTTTTTTTTATTATTAGCTTTAGCGAAAAACATGTTGAAAAAATTGGTGTATGTCCAAACACCAATGATCTCTAACGTTGACATAGGGTAGAGTGTAGAGCAGAAGAAAGTTTTTTTGGTAATAATTAGTTGATTTAATCAATCATCATTTGTACAAATTTCCTATTTTCTGTCCTACCTAGTACATTTCCATGCTTGTAGCATGCCAACTTGAAGCTAATTGATGTTTCATTAGTTTTAAGACATCAAAAGGGATCATCGACAAGAACCAACTTTCTGCATTAAAACACTTTTGCTAGAGCTAAATTAAAAAAAAACTTTTTTTTATATGGTGCAACCTTTTTTACTTCAGTTAATTGAATGACTCCTCTACTCTTTTTACCTTCTTCTTTGTTTGAGTTACATCTAAAATTGGTAGTTTTCTTTTCTTCAACTCTGTAAACTATTTCTTCTTGTATTCCATGTATTTCGCATAATTTTCTGTTTTTGTGTTTCTTTATTCCTATCCTTATTCACTGACATTGTCTTGTCTTAATCTTCTTCGCTCAAGTGGAGGCTTTCTCGTTGTTTTTTCCATACATAGATGTTATCATCCATTATTGAATAAATGCTGGTAGCTCATCTTGACTTTGTCCACTCCTTTTTCTTCTTTTGTCCCTTGACTGTTGACTATGTCTTCCTTTCATTAAAGACAAGGTCATTTTTAATGATCATTTTTGTTTTTTAATGAAGAAATTAGTCAATAGTCAGGTACCACTCTCTAGAATAATGCATTTTCTTATGTTGCTAACGTTTCTGGGTTTTATTTTTAACTAATTTCTTACTGAAGTTTTCTGTTTGCTGTAGCGAGATTTCTTTCTAGTTTCTAGTTTTCGAGTTTCTTCTTCTATGCCTAGAAAAATCAACGACGTTCACTTTCATTCTCGTATTCCTTTTTAATAAATTCTTTACATAATTTATTAGATTAACTTCGCTCATTTTAATGTTTTTGTTTTTTTATCGATCTTGATATTTAATTTTATGTTCGATTTCCGCTATTCTTTGGTGTTTTTGCTATCATTTACTTGTTCTAGGTAAATCTTAATGCTTCACGTCTTTTTCTTCTTTAACTTGTATCTTGTTAACTTGTAATTTTCATGTATCTAAACTACATGAAACATACGTTTCACTTTCGTCGGGATTATTTTTTTTAGCTTTTCTACTGTTTAGGTGTTTCAGTTCTTTCTGTTGGTATTCCATCTATTTTCTCTCTTCTCCTCTTTAAGTACTTGCAACTGTAACTGTGGTTGTACCGTTTTCCCTTGTCTTCCACTATTGTGAGTACTCATGTAGGTTTTTTAATTGGCAATCCTTTTGACAACGTTGCACATCGATGCGCGTCTTATCGCTAGTATCTATTAGCCTATCTATAACCTAACTGCATATAAATTTATGCACTATATACGTAAAACACATTTTTCCACCGTGTTATTTTGTTAAAATCTCTTCGGTATTTAAAGTTTTTCAGCTCTATTTTTTGATTATGCTCAATTGACATCTAAATAAAGCACTCAGATTGGAGTCGATTTGTATCTATGTACGGCGCCAAACTTAAGTTTTTATATGATTGTTTAATGTTTAAATTTTTACTTTCATCTATTCTAATTAATGAACAATGCTTGCTTAAAATTTAACAAAACAGATTTATTAGCATGATTTTTTACAGTTGAAAGAGTTTTTCATTTACGATTTGTCATTAATGGCATATTACACTTTTAGTATGCATTTTTAACGTGATTTGTACATATTACAGAATGTATGACATGTCAGACTACAACCATTAGATAACGGAATTTACCTATCATTTATGTACACATTTTGCATTTCTATTTATGTTTTACATATATGCAAGCGTCAAGTTTATCTTTTTTTGATTTATACAGTATGTTAGACAAGCATGGATAGTCAATAACAGACATATAATAACATGTACATAGTAACATAAAGTAATGAGGCTTTTTAGGATAGTTTTAAAGAACATCGTACACTCTTTTTGAAAATTAAATGTCTCAGGTGTAGGATATTACTATACTTGCGTTATGGGTTGCCTACACTTGAGACATCGGCATGTTAAAGCCGTGTTATTTATTTTAATATTATTAAGTTTTATACTTATTTCCTACAGCTTCTTAGTACATTCACTAATTTAATACTTTTATTAGTTAGTACTTTAATAGATGTACTTTAATAATCGTGCTTTAATAAATGCTCTTTGAATAGGTCGTTTTAAATAAGCAAGCCATTAATTCATACTTTTCTCGACCGTTGACTGTTCCATGTATTATGCAAGAAATAAGCATTTTATTTGAAAATAAATCAAAAATGCTATACTAGTGACGTCACTAACCTTAAGGAAGTACCTTTCCAAACAGTGCGATGAGTACTAGCTAACTCGTGTTGTATAAATTTATACTTTTTAATACAATTTCCCTTATTTTACTTATTTTAAATAAAACTTATTTTACTTAGAAAACTCTTGGACTGTTTAAATTCTGGTATTAATTTTATTTGTAAACCTCACGACTTTACAGATTTCAGAAGTTAAAAAGTACAAAATTTCCAAAATTTATTCGGAATGTGCTTTTGTGATTTCTAGCGTTTAAAATGGTAGAATACCAAGTGTTAGATTTTCGATCGTGTTTAATGGTTATACAAAATTTCACAGTTGCAGAATTGTTCAATTTTTCGAACAATCGAAATTTAAAAGTTTAGGTTTTTCAAAATATTTAAAATCTTAATTCTTTAAATTATAGTTTTTGCATTATAGTCTTCACAGCACTTTTAAAGTTTTATGAGTTGTTTGTACTGGAACTTATACAGAATACTTTAAATTAAATTCTTAAAGATTTTGAAAGTTTTAAGATTTTCATATGAAAATATTCTCAAGATATGGTAATTTCCAAATTTAAAAAGTTTTATTAAATTTTGAAGTTGGTACTTAAGATTTTGAAATATAGAGATTAGAATCCTGTAATTTTTTGATTTATTACTTTAAAATTTCCAGTTCGTGGGCTATTTAAGATTTTATGGGTTTTGTATTTTAATATTAAAAGTTTAATATTAATTAATTTACTTAAAAATTAAATTAATACAAATTAATTTACTTTTTTAATTGTTTAAATATTTGGAATTTAAAATTTTAAAGCTTTTATAAACGTTTATATAATTAGTCCTTATTTTTTTTAGTTAAATTAATCTACATATATTAAGGAAGTAAAATTTAAGTTTGACCATTCCAATTGTTAGAATATTGCGATTTAGAATATGAGATGTTAGCATCTGATAATTTTATATTGTAAGACAGGATATGTGCTTTTGAGAATGTTAAGATATGGAAATGTTTTGCCGTTAACATTTTGAAACTTTAAAAGTTTTAGCTTGCGATAATTTAAAAATTTCTAGATTCTTTTTGTTTTCCACTATGGTACTGTAGTATTTATTTATAATAAAATAGTTTTAAGCTTTTAGATTTCGAGATGATAAAACTTTATAATCTACTGCGTTAAAGTTTATGAATTATGAGATTATACGATTTCATTGTCTGCAAATTTTAAGATTTAGATTATTTGGATATTATCACTCTTAAAAACACTTAAAACTGTCAGAGTGCAATTTGCAAGTTTGAATTATTAAGGCTTTTGAGGTTTTGGCGCTTTTAGAAGATTTTCCAAGTAGAGTTGTAGAGTACGTATTTAAAACTTTCAATTCAAAATTTATAAATTTTTAAACGTATACAGGGGTCTATTTACTACTTTCAGGGTCAATTAAATAATTCAAGGTCAAAATGTGTTTAAGAATTTATAAAAATTCAAATGCGTTTGGTAGGTAAAACTTTTTTTTTTTTAGTAAAACTTTAAAATTAATTATGAAATGAACTCTTAATTTTAAAACACACTAAAACTTTGAAATTTTTGGATTTCATTGTTTTAAATTTTTAAAGGTTTTGAAAGTTTTCTACGATTTCGAAATGTTATGAGTTTTGATTGAATCTTAAAATATTGCAATCTTCAATAAAACTACTATAAATTTCACGGGTTTGTAATCCTTTG
Source organism: Agrypnus murinus (assembly GCA_929113105.1). NCBI lineage: Eukaryota > Metazoa > Arthropoda > Insecta > Coleoptera > Elateridae > Agrypnus > Agrypnus murinus. Next base: position 2,636,312 of record OV816026.1, on the reverse strand, counting down.
GAACTTCTGACTTTTATTATTTTAATTGTTCACTGTTAAAATACATTACCTATCGTAATTTCTAGATTTTTAATATCGCAATTTAAATTTTAATGTAATTAAATAATTAGTAAGTGATTAAGTATAAATCTTAATACTCGTCAGTATTATGGGATTTTTAGCTATTAGAACCGTATTACTTTAAAATAAGGTTTTAATTATTATTATTACTTACGGTTATTCTAATTGCGATCGTATAAGTAGCGTTCTCCGTGCTCTGAAAGTCGCTTAAAAATGAATTCTGTAGGGGTCTCAGGTTTACAAGCAAAAAGTTATACTAAATAAAGCTTATACTGGATTTAATTCTCAAAGTTGTCAAAAATATTGTCAAAAATGGAAAAGGGCACTAAACTCGAAGTTTGAGATGTGTAAAATGTATATGGTCATAAAAAAGAGAAAAAAGCAGTGTGTTGTATAAAATTCAAAAATGTGATGATTTGAAATTTTAAAATGACATTGGCGCTTATGGGACCAATACTACAAACAAGTGCATATCTGCGAAAAAGTATTCTTTATAAAATTCTAATCAAACACATTCTGAATTTCCAATTTTGAAATGGAATCTCAATGTTTTTGTTCATGAAACGTTTGCCATGTGTCTTGAATAGATTGATATTATATTTTGGTTTTTTTGTTTTTCTGTTTTTTTTTAATATTTGACCGCCATAATAATGATAATCGCCCCCTCCCTCCCGCACAAGCTTCATATAGCTTCTGGGACCTGGTTTCCAGGTCATGGGTTGTAGTGTGGCAATTATTATTATTATTAAACACATTCAAATGTAAACACATTGTAATCTTCGCACCCATTTAGATCTGCGTGATTGGATAGTGATTACGCGAATGTTGTAAAAGGGAAATTTTGAATTGTATTAACTAGAAAATGTTTTATCGTTGGGACAGGGTCTTTGATTTTATTTGGAATTTCGATTCTGGGGGCCCAGTGGAAGGTTTAGAACCAAACAGTTTGGAACCAATTAGAAAAGGATCAAAGTGAACCAGAGCATCTACCTTTGTACCTGAACAGATTAATTACCGTTATCAGGCACGTCCCTGATTTAGTATTCTAGCTTATATGATTAGTATGAATACATATTCCTTTCATTTATTAATTTGGTAGTGTGTACAGTCCTCTTATCATCGTGGCCAGCTGCTTATAATCTGTTGTTAAGTACAATTTTAGTGTGTAATTATTTATATTTTATAATGTTTAGGTTGTTGCATTAGGAAATTTATTTTTTACAATTTTCAGAATTGAGAACTTTTAGGTCTTTTTATTTAAAATTGTCTTAAAAAATGATCTTAATATTTTAATGTATATTAAAATTTTAAAATGAGATTATTGAATTTTACGGGTTTTAGGGATATTTGGAAATATTATTTTAAATATACGTATATTACTTCTGAGATTTTTAATTTTCAAATTTAAAACCTAAATTTTTATAAATTGTCACCTAACTATTTTAAGGTTTTAAGATTTTTTTATTTTAGAGTTATGCATTTCCGGATTGACAATTTTGATTTTAAGATAAGTGAAACTCCCGGATATGAAAACTTTAATAATTTAAGAACCTGAAAGTCAGATTTTACTTTAGATTCATTGGTTTTAAGAGTATTCGATTTTAAATGTCTGATTAAGATATTTCTGTATGGATTACAAAACCATTTAGAATTAAAGAAAAAATACAACAAAATCCGACCTAATCATCTTCTTACCAAAAATCTAAAACTTTTAACATCTCATTTCAAAATTTACATCTTAAATATTTCACGCGGAAGGTTTTAGTTTTATTCTGTAAACTTTAAAATCAGAATTTCTTAAACTCTTTAAAATCCAAAATTTTGCAAAGTAACTTAACAAATTGTAGATTCATAAACAACACATAGTCTCTAAAAACTTTCGTTTCCACTTATAATCTTAAAATCCCAAATCTAAGAACTTTCTCCAAAACCCCAAATTCAAAAATTATTAAATTTTAAATCTTAAAAATATCAAAGTCATAAAATTATCATGTGCTATTTTTAAAAATGGAAAACTTCACATTAAATGTCCCAAAATCTGAAATTCTAAAATTCCGAAGTCATATTTTCACAATTATAAAATTGTAAGATATTAAAGAAAAGCTGAATGTTGTTCGTGTTCGATCTCTTGGATTTTCAGAATTTGAGGCTATGGGTGCCAAATTTTTTATTTTAATATTTTGTAATATTAAAATTTGTTAGAACAAAGACGTAAAGTTTCTTGGAATATAGAATGTTTAAAATGTTTAATGCCTAAGGTTTTTGTTTAAGTTTAAAAAATTTTTGTTTCAGTGTAATTACCCTTTCCAAAAATTAGTGGGGAAATGTTGAGGGTGACACAGGGATTTCAGTATATGTAATTCTCGGATATTTTATAAAGTGAAATGCTTATCATTATCACATAAGAGTTTACGGACTATAAAATTTAGAGATGTTAAATATTTATTTAGTAGTTTGGAACATGGATTTTTGAAACATGATTTAAAAGTTCTTATAGAGTGCTAAGGTTTTCAAAATTCTCCTTTTTTAAATTTTAAGAGTTAATGATTCTAATCAGGATTTTGTTATCTTGTACCTAGGTAATAGGTTTTCGACTTAGTATTTTAGGATTGATAGAATTTACAATAATGGGAATTTTAGGGTATTTTTACTGAAATTTTTGTATAAAATAATTTTCGGATTCTGAAATTTGTTCAGCATAATAAAATATTATGGGATGATATCAGAAATTAAACAGAGATTAAAGTCAGAATATAGGATTTTTAGATTGTAGGATTCCAATATTTAATACGTCAAAATTTTGTTTCTTGGTAAATCGGATTTACAAGTTTTATGAAAATTTGTGGCATTGAGAATAGAATAGATCAAGGTTTTAGCGTTTTAAAATTTAAAAGCTTTAGAAATTGAATATTTGGAATTTGAAGACTTTGAAATATCATTTTTTGTCACAAATGATTGGTTTGGCTACGTTGTATGCATTACGAAGTTTTAGGATGCATGAAAGTCCAATAGTTTTCTAAATCGTATTTGACACTTATCTATAGAAAATACATATACTAAATGTAGTGACGTCACAACGTATCTAAAAATGCTTTTAGAGCTTTTTTAATTCTTTTGTTATAAAACCATATAAAATAGTAATAATACAATAAAAGTACTAAATGAGACCTGTACTATTTGCAAGTTCCAATTCTGTATCTCCTTGTACTTAATTATATTTAAGTTCAAATCAGATTCTATATACTTACTAGCATTATTCAAAACTCCTTGATCCGGAGTATGTGAAGAAGGATAGTGAGTGTCTCTGTCTATGCAACATGCCCAAATCATTCCTCCTGAACAGAGATCCAAAGGACGACCGCCACCCAATACACAGCTAATACTCAATCCGCACTCGTACTTGAGTCCTTTATATCTACATGATTGAGGAATCACTGAAAAGAAAAAATAAATAGTAAATCGAATAAATTATAAAGTGCAGAATAATCATTCTATACAGAAATTGATTGAAATTCTGTAATAAATTTTATATCGTGTATTATATCTGTATAAATTTGTGTACCATTCATGTATTTCGAAAGCTTGGATGTTACAAAATATATTTATAATAAAAAGCAAATCCATTCTGTTCACGTACATTTCTAGTATTTGGTGATGAGAAACTATAATTAAATTTGTATGCAAGTAGAACTAGTGCATTGCGTTTTGAATTAGAAACTGGATGAGACGCTATGTTAGTTAGTAATTAATTTAAAGTTCTCACGACTCGCCGAATGCTTTTAATAAAACTAAAATTTGCTGAAGGGAACATCAACTTGTTACGTGTTAATAATTTGGTACTATCAATAATAATGTAGTAGAATATGCAAAACAATATAAATTGTATAAGGTGTAAAACGGAACCCTAAAAAGTTAATTATAAGAACGCAATAGAATATTATACTTTTTAATTATAATATTCTATATTGTAATTATAATAACAATACATGTTCACAAATCTAACTGTTCCTTTTATTTTCAGATTAATAAAATATAATGTTCAACTTTTTATATATACCTATTGCAATAAAATTCTTTTGAAAAAGCCTCCATTTAGGGGCGAAACGTTAAAAATTAATTAAAAATTAATATATAAACGTTTTATTAAAGGCTTTCAGTCATAAAATTAAAATAAACAAAAAATTATAAATTTATTAGCAAATTAATACAGCCGAAGAAATAAAATAAAAGTTTATTTCAAAAATATTTAAAATAATTTTTAATGTATATAAATATAGATGGAATTCATAACTTTATACATAAGAGCTTGTTTCAAACCTTGTAATAATTCTAATAATAAACGTTTGAAATGTTTGAAGTCTCAAGTCAGTAATTCTCAATCCAAAAATTCTGAAATTTTACAATTTTAAATTCTTACGTAAAAATCTTGGCGTCGTAATATTTTAAAATTATTAGATTTTACATCAACAATTCTTTAAATTTTAAAATTCAGTAATCTTAGACCACAAATTTAAAAAAGTTTTGGCATTCTAGTATTTTACTCTCTGAATTTAAAATTTTAACGTTTAAAGAATTGTGAATTTATCACCTTTCCGTTGTGATTTGAATAATGCGATATTTGGATGTTAATGTTTTAAAATTTAGAATTTCTAAATATTTACTTTTTACAAATTTGACATTTGACACTAACACTATGAAACTATAATAGTTGATGTTAAAATTAAGAATTTTTGGAATTTTAAAAAGTCTCAATTCTGAAATATTAAAATTAGTGATTTTAAGCCATCGGTATTCTAGTTTTTAAGTTTCGGAGGTAGATAATTTTCCTTAGCTATTTCTTTTTTTTGAAACTAATATTTCTGACCTATAGATTAAAATTTTATAATTTATGGGTGGTATATTTCTACGATTTTATTGTTTGGAGAATTTGTTTATAAAATAAAAATGTTCATCCATGTAAAATCATTTTGAAATGTTTTAGAGATATATATATTTTTAATCGTTTTTAAGAATTTACAGTTTTCACATCTCCACATTCAATAAACTTTTCACTTAAAACTTTAATTGAATATGCGTTCTAAATTAACTGATTTTATATACCATAAACTACAGAATATTAAGTATAGACTGTGGACTATAAACCATACATTATAGACTATAAAACATGGATCATACTACAGAATGTAGGCTAGACTGTAGAACGAAGAATATAGACTACAGATAATAGAAAATAGAGCATACACTATAGAGTATAGATTGTAGATTATAGACTGAAGTCCACAGATAAAATAAATACCAAGGACCGTGGTCTATAGACCAGATCACAGTCCATAGACAAGAAACTATGTATCTTGCAACATAACCGCAAATCAACGCTATCACGAAATTACAAACCAGAAATTAAAGACTACAGACCATAATTCACAGACTGCAGACCATACACTATAGACAGAGGTTTTTAATCGCTGCTCCGAGGCGGTCGTCACGGCCTCTTCCTCAAACAGTTCGAACGATTATACTTATCAAGATTCTTAGAAATGCTTTCACAAACACTTCTACTTCCTGCAACAATAGAATTTCCACGATCAATTGATCGTCTATATATTTGCCTTTTGAAATATACCATATACGCACGGGTATTGTTATTTTTTCGAGTGACCGTGTTAGTATCTTATAATAGGTATACTCTCTACAAAATGTCTACTGTCCATCGATCACATCTAGCTACATTTTTGATAATTAATAGTTACTGGGTGATTCAAATAGCTATACTAAATTATAGCTAAATATGTTATCTTCATAAGTAAATAAAATTGAAAAAATTATTATTTTTCCATAGATATTCTCAAATTCTTATGGCATGGTTGCTGTCCATTTAACTACTACATAGTAAAAGCTTGGAATCTTAATATACATGCTGTTTTAATTTAGCCTTATTAAATGTAGTCGATAATTCTTTATTGGATTATCTTTAACAAATTTCAGCTTTATTGAATTCTCATAATAACTAATCACTGACAAGCAAGCTTAAACACTGCAAATATGTTAATTGTATTTTTTAAATCACTCAATTTCATCAAAGAAGGTAGCAATTACTGTTTTAGGCGGTAGAGTAGAAGTCTGTGGTGTGTTATAGATTTACATTACAAATCAGTCTGTTTTATCTTTCGAAGACTGTAAAACTAAAAAGCACTAAATGGAACGCTAGAAAGTAATCTAGTTAAGTATCTAATTAATTCTAGTAATTTAGTTAAGTGGCCTAGCCATCTTAATCTATTTCATACTTCTTCTACCCCTACTATAGTGTTTTCTTAATAATCTTAACGATTCCTTTATTTGCCTTACTCCAGTTATCATTGTCCAATACTCCCATCTTTCACTCATTTTAATCGTAAATGTTTTTCAAAATACTCTTTTTATTCCTGTTGTTGTAGCTATTCTTTTGTTTATTTCCTTTTGATTTTTTCCATCTCCCGTAAATTTTGGTCCTAGATACACTACACGGTCTGTCTTCCAAATTCTACAATTTTATTTCCTGATCTGACTTCTAACTTAGGCTCACTAGTTCACATTATTTGCCAAAAACCACACATCTATTTCGATTTATTTATAGCCCCGCTTTTTCAGCTCCTTTTACAAAATTACACACTAGTTCTTTAAGTTCTTCTTGTGTTCTTGCTATTAGAATCATTCATTGACGTATGCTAAAACCTGATTCGGATTTTTGAAAATAGTTTAGTTTTAATTGTACTTCTTATCACACATGTATAGTTCTTTAAGTGATATATTAGTTGTTACCATTTGGGTCCCCTTGTCTTAAATTTCGTTATTCTCTCATCTTTATCAGTCTGAGTATCTTCTCTTGAATAATTAATTTCACATAACACTTCTTTAACTTCCACACTCCTAATTTCACCATATGCTTGACTAAAATCAATAAATACCGTGTGATTTGACGTTTTTCCCCTCGTATTTTTCTACTCGTATAACTTTTTTCTTATATTTCTCTAAGAAAAGATATGATTAATTGTTGTCCTATTAGTTCAAAATTCAGTTAGGTACTATACTAAATTTTTTTCCGGTTGTCCTATTACCAGGAATTTTTCCCAAATATTTTATAGCTACATTAAGTAATAAGATCGGCTGCAAGTTTTGTATAACGATTAATCGCTCATTTTACATATTTGATTAATTATTTATTATTGAAGTATTAAATATTCTCTTGCACTTTTGGTCAAACTAGTTCTTCTTTCTTTTAAAGTTTTTCTTACTTACATTACGTTTTGCTTGTTATAGTATTTTATCTTATTTTTGTCAATTTAGTCAAACCTTAGTATGTCGTAGTAGTTCTTCAGAGGTTTCAGTTTTCAGGGAGTATTTATGCAATTTATATTCCGATAACTGTTCTTCAGTTTTGAGTTTCTGAAAGAGAAGAATTTTGAAACATTATAAATCATATAGGTATAACTAAGGAAATCCCGTCAAAATATGACGGTCACAAGACTATTTATTCAAAGACTTCCTTATGTATAAGTATATACAACGATTTTCATTGGAGATAGCGGGCCAGTTTCCAACGATTTGGCAACATATTTCCAAAATTTCAAAAAATCAAAATCCAACTCCAAAACCATACAAAAATCAATCCGTATAAGACATTAATTGCCTTCTTTTAAAAGAGAACGGCAAAGTGATATCTGATTGCGCCAGATCGCTTGGCGATTATTTGGGGGGAAAATCCTACTTTTCTTTGTTTAATTGACCGGTACAGGTAAATACTATTATAATTCATTTTCATCTGACTTCAGCTTTAGAATCTCTAGCTATTTTGAGGAATTAGCATCAAAGAATTGTGAGTAAGCCTAGTTGTTTTGTAACGGTACATTTTCTATCGGTATTAAGTATGTGAATTTTGTACGTATATTTATAAGAAAAACCTAAAGTTCGGTCCTGTAAGACTGTGCTTTATTCAAAATAAAATTCTGTCATGTAAATATTTCCTACAAAAATATTTCTGTTAATATTCTTAGAATGCTTGGATTTGGGACAATTTCTCTTTGTTCAAAAGGTGACTTTGGTACACGTGTTTGAGATCTGAGTCGGGTTGGCGCGTAGTAATTTCGGCGAGACTACATCTGGGTGCCTTTTCATACCAATTTGCGCGCTATTTCTTCAAATACTACTTTTCATTCCTTTAGGTCGAAACTTCTGCAGAATGCTAGCTAAAAAACTTCCTTACGGACAAATAAAAAGCATTACTCCGCGGATGATCAGGGTTGCATAGGATGGCATCTTTCGCGCGGTAGTAGGGTAGCGTCACCCTACTTGCTTCCCGTTTGAGCTTCGAGCTAGACCACCTCGGTCAGATCTTGTAATGAAGATCGATATTATTGAATTTTCGTTTTAGTTCAAGTAATTAAAAATACAGTTCGGTTACAGTTTTAGTGTAATTATGTGCCCTGACCTCGGCAGGGTGCAGTTCTTATAAAATTTTGTTTTGTGTATTAATCAAAATGTGTTTGAGAAACTCTTCCGTTAAACTTTATGAAAAACCAGTCGACTTGGGTCGATGTTATCGATTTTCCGTTTGTTAGTGTGTGTTTAGAATTAATGAAAATTCTACATACAGTTTCGTACCGTACAGTTCACCTTCGTAATGAGTGAAATTTTTGGAAGCAATTTATGTTTGACAAATCTCGTTTGAATTACCGGGGTTTGTCATTACCGTTTTGCTAATAAACGACTGGGGTTGTTTTATCGTGCCGAACTATCAAAGACAATTACTTCTTGCTGTTTGTGCTCAAAGTTAGTGCAGCTTTGGTTAATGAGAATTTTATAGACTGACCTATAAATATAAAGATAGTTTCCAGTTATCCTGTATTTAAAGTTGATAATTAGTGCTTTACGGGCGGAATTTAATAATAGCAAGCGTTATTCGTGATTTAAATCATTTTATGTTTTTTAAAGACTTCATCTTTATGCTACGATTGTTTAATCTGTGCATTACTGAAAATGGTTTATGAAATTATTTGGGCAACCAGCCGTATTTGAGATAAATTCTATCTTTGGGATCTGCTGCCGTTATGTATTAGTTTGAATGCAGTTAAAGTCAATTTTGGTTTTGAAGAACAAAGGCAACTTTCCAATTTCTAGTGGTTTTGATCCAGTATGTTTCGTCAGGTTAATGCAGATAGAAAATTAAGGTACCGTACTTTATTGAAAACAGATTTTTATTGTAATTTAGCTTATGAATCCTTCATGCAAGGAACTTTGTGATTTTTTTCTTTAGGAAGAGAGCTCTCATTAGCATGTAAAATTCAATTCATTATTATTGCTAGTGAATTTCAGAATACTTAATTTTGATAATATTTAGATTAATCGAATTTACGTAATATCCTTCAGATATTTGTTTTTTTGAATTTGCAATTTTAGTTAAGTTAATATAATTTCAACAATCTGTTAAATTCTTGATGAATAATTTTGGTTTATCAATTTCATGTAAATTTTGTTCTTTTTGGTCAATTAACGTTTTGTGTAATTCTTATTGAGTTGTTTTGAGTTAAGTTTATTTCAGAGCAGTTAATCCATTATTATTTTTTGAACTTCGATCTTTATGTGTAATAAACCTATGTTGTGTGTTTTATTATTTCTGTGCATTGTTATTCTTTTCTGATTTCTTATATTGTTTAATAAATGTTTTCAGTTTATCTTTAGGATCTAAAAACGGAACCATATAGTTATGAACATATCATTTCATTTTTATACCAAAATTTTAAAACATAAACAAATTCTTTTTTTGTTTTCAATTTAATATTTAATTCATTTTCTGGGTAGTGGATTTTATATTCTTTTTAAAGCTTATTCAATTAACATCTTTGATTGTTTATACTAATAAACACTTTTAAGCTTCATAATCAGATGGCGCCCTTTTTGAGTTATTATTTGTGTTCTGAAACCCTTATCTACTCCTTTTCATAATCTATACAACTGTGGAACCAATACCTACGACCTGAATATTAAAATTTGTAAGAGAGAGCTAAATCTCAAACTGTGGCGAATATTTTGAGTATATTATGATAATGTAAGTATGAATAATTTTATAGTTTTGTTTTCGTGGGAAAAAAGCGAAGTTTCAGTTTTATGTACTTAGGTTATTTTAAGACCTTCTTATAAGTAATATATAGGGAGTTTTTACCTGGCTTTAATTTCGTTTGTTCGACGTTTGCAGTCTTCGGAAACAATTGATTGTCTGCCGTATTCGATCACCCAATACTCATTGAAGTTCTAGAAGAGAATATAGAGAAAAGGGGTATAAAGATTGTTAATTTATTGATTTAGTAATATGGAAATTAATCAGCCTTCAGCTACTAGATTTACATTCTAAAGTTTTACTTTTTCAAAGTGGTGTTAATTAAAACATTGATTAAGTTAACTCAGATTTCTCTGATATTAACAATTATACATGTACAATTAAATAATTCTGTTTTTATTTAAGTAGATTTAATTTGGAAGGTCATCATTATTTTCTAAGGTCATGGCCACGTTTGCACTTTAGTCGCCAAGACCAGTGGCCATCATAAGACTCTTTTGTGTTCTGACTAAGTTTATAATGCTAATAAACTTTATAGGTTTATAAACAAAACGTAGCTTGTTGCGATTTAAATGGATTACTACATAATAAGCAATGCACAAAGTGTATGTCGCAAGAACAACGTTATGCATTACAACTAACCATTACAGCCCGTACGATGTTTATTGAGCCAAAATTGCTAAAGACTGCTACGTCACTTTCTCGGAATTAACCGCATTCTACACCAGGGTTGCAAAGACATTGGCGGCGTCGGCGTCGCCGGCTTTCACCAGTTTGTTTATTCTTTTTTTTTGTATTGTATTATTGTAATAAATACAGCGTTCACAGGCCTGTTAGGTCCGTTGCTTTGTTAGTTGTTTCCATTTTTTCTTGCCTCTTGCAATTGTCTTCCAGTTTATAATCCTCTTTTCCTCTAAGTTCTCTTGACCTGCTTCCCACCATTGTCTTCGTGGCCTGCCTCTTTTCCTTTTTCCTTCGGGTTTTTTCCATGCTATGTTTGTGACTGGTCTGTTTTCTTCCATTCAAGGTGTCCCAACCACTGTAGTCTTCGAGATTTTATAACTTGAGTTACCGTTGGCTCTTTGTACATTTCGAAATTTCGGCGATTGATTGTCTGTGTCATGCAGCATTTATTTTTTTCTACCAATATTCTGCGTAATAATTTCGTTTCCATATCTCAAGTAACTGTTGGGTTTTCTTTGTCATGTTCCAGACTTCGCACCCATACAGCAGGGTAGGCCTTAACGTAATTTTGTGGCACGAGAGATGTTTTTGATTTGATTATTCTGTGAACTCCACCAGCACATCTATTACTTGTGGCAATTCTTAGGTTTATTTCTATCTTCTCCTTACATTCGTTGTATATAATCATACCCAAATACATGTACGCTGCTACTTCTTCGAATTCTCAAAGCTCTTCATTCCCGATCTCTATTTTTAAGCTTCTTTTACTGCTCTAATTTTTTCCCCTTTTTCCCAATTTTCATATATTTACTTTTGCCCTCATTAATTTCCAAACCCATTTGCTTAGCTGTCAATAATAGGTTTTTAGCTGTCACTTTTAGCTCTTTTCTTAATCTAGCAATTAGGAGAATGTCAGCTGCGTAGGCAAGACATTGGTGACTTCTATTGAAAAGGTCTCCTTTTCTGTTTATACCGCTGTTCTTAATTATCACCTCTAGTACTACGTTAAAAAGGAGTGTTGATAGAGAAATCTTTCCACCGCCTATTAATGTCTTCTGTATTACTTAGTAGCTCTTTGTTTTTATCCTTCAAGTATAGTTGCCTTCCTTGATATCCAGTTCTAATGTTCTTCACATCTTTATAAAAGTTTCTTATTTCTCTATTTTTATACTTTTCTTCTATGGACTTTAGTTCTTCTTCCATGTGTTTCCGCTTTTTTTATTCTACATATTTGTTTTACCCTTCTTTTTTTATCGTTACACCTGTCTTTATCTTCCTTTGTGTTGTTAGGAATTTTAGTCGTAGTTCCCTTTTCTTCTACAATTCCTTTTTACATGTCTCATCCATTCAGTAATTTTTCTTGTGACTTCTTCTTCTCGTTAAATTCTTCCTAGTTGTATCCTGAATGGCTTCTACAATTTTTGCTAAATGCAAATCCGAATTAAAAAAAGTTTAAGTTAAAACGGTCGAAATAAACTAGCCCGATGTTGCGTCACTCCTTATATATGAACAGAACAACGTTCCTAGCGAAAGAAGTGTCGCCTCGTAGTTCAGGATGTGCTACTCCAATGGAATTTATATTTTACTTAATAATAATGTCAATAGGATCATAACATGTAACATTGTAACTATAATTTAAAATAATCACGTTTGATTCATAAATTAGCAATGCCTTTCTTTGTACTTACTAATAAGTTCCAAACTTTTTTTACTCAAATAAATGCTATAAAACACATAAGTTGACCATTTTTCAAAAGTAACTTTAAGCAAATGGCAGGCGTGTTAAAGAGAATACATAATATAGTTATTTTAATTATATGTGTAGTTTTTTATTATATTATCTATTTTATATTTGCATAATATTCGTTGGAAAATCAACGGCGTGTGGAGGAATCACACTGAAAACGCACCATCGAACGCTGGCAATCAGCGTGCCCCCCATTAGCTTTGTAGTTTTTGTAAGCTTAGTTGTTGTAAAAACTGTTGAATTTAAAGAACCACTGAATAGATATTGATGCCGTTTTCACCATTTGATAGCTTGTTTCTTAGAGAAAGTTTCTATGTATACAGATTGCTCAGAGGATCTTTTGAAAGTCGTGTAGTAAGCAAAGTGTGAAATAAGTAATTAAGAAAATTGACTTAAACAGGGACAAAAAGCATTACGCTGCAAAAATGATAAGAGATAAAGGCAAACTGTAAGCGAACGAATTGTAGATCTCAAAAAGATCTACAAAAAAGTCCCTGATGGCATGTACGTATCTCTTACAGATTACTCACAATCAAGATTTTTATAATTTTTTCGGAAAACTCTTTTCCCCATGGAATGTTGCCTTACTCCGCCCCTGGATGAAATGCCGGTAATTTCTGTATTTTTGTATCTTCAAAATTGTTTCAAGTATAATCTACGAAAATTTGAAGTTTGTAGCTTACGTCATTCAAGAGATATATAGCCATAACGATTTTTTAAGAAATGCCTCCCCCTGCGACCCCCTCTGGTTTGTTAGGATTAAAAACCTCTTTGGAGTAAGACCCACCTGCCTGTAAAATTTCAACTTCCTAAGTCTTCTAGTTTTCGAGATATTTTTCGGTGGACATCGGTCATCGGAACTGGCTATTATTATATTAGGAGATTGCTTTTTATTTATGCGACCCTCTGCACTTTTCCACGTATGATGGGTTACCTATCCTGTTGTCGTCATGATGGGGATTTTGAGGTCTTTGAATTTTGTTTATCTAATCTTATTACTATTGTTGCATACAAGTTTCCAACTCAATTGCTAGATTTCCGTAACTTTTAAAAATTGTTTGTGAGAGTTTGACTCGCAGTTTTGTTAGGCGTTCATGTTTTTCTCTTTATCACTGCTTCTTACAGGAGTCCAATAACCTGTAGATAACTTTTCTTGTATTTACATCCACTTGATATGGTCCAATTTGGGCTTAAATATCAGAGCAGCAGAACACATGTCATATACATACACTATCACATTCTCACTGTATTATTGTATTGTATAATAACATGTACCTAGATGATAGTTACAAATTAATAAAAGGAATAAAAACAATATTTATCGCATCGGCTTCCTCCTTTCTGAGAATTCTGACTCAACAAATGTCGTACAGGCTGTATATAACATCATTGCGGTACTTGGTTGCGGCGTTCGTGTCACAACGATTAAACCCCGTAAGCTTCTTGGCCCTGGTAGTCTAAATGCAAAGTGTTAAGAACTGTTTTGTTTATCTATTTAAATGGTCTTTTTTCAATATGTTTGATTTTCATTATTATACGGAATTCAGTTGCAGTACCTAATATTGTGTTTATTTTAAAAATAATTCATTTAATCAAAATTAATTTGGGGATTCATATATCGTTTAATTTATGATAAATTTAAGCGTTTCGATAATCGATTTAGGTTTTATTTTTTATTTTTATGGAATTCGATTGTGTTTGGCTTTATAAATATTTATTTGTGTAGCTTGATGTACGTATGCAGAACCTTAGTGTTGGTATGAATTTAATAGAATGGATTAAATACATAGATTTAATAGTATGTAAAACATATATAATCATAATATTTAATAGTTTAATTTTCATATGTATAATAATATTGAAATTTATTTAATAAGATGTATTAAATTCATCTCATTTAATGTAGGTAGTAAAGATGTATTGTTTCAAACCCACCTGTTCTCCCCAGTTTAGCTTTGAATTTGTTAAAGCTATTTATACCGTGCCGTTGCTATAGATTTTATAAATTTAATATAGCTGTAAAGGTAGCGGGTAAAAGGGGAATCCGTTTTAATATCGTTTAATAATTAAATCTTTATGTAATGGCAGCATTTATTACATAAATGACATTAATTCTAGGCTCTCAGCATTCCGTTTAGATTTAGTGTAAGGATACACACTAGGGTGGTCCAACAAAAAAGCAAAGTCGGAAATCTTATGCTCTCACCTATCTTGCTATCCATGCTATCCCCTAGGATATTGTATATCGAAAAAAAGGTACCCCTATTTTTTTTATTTTGAAATCGGACGTTGTTTAGGGGTGCCTCAAAGCCCTTAAAGTTTCCCATGCATTTTATATGGGGAAAAACACGTTTTTGTAGATTTGGTATAGAATCCTAGAAAATAAGTATTTTCCAACCGGACTACTCTGTTTCTCTTCAGAAATGTTCAGAGAATGACACCCAATAATTTATTTGTTAAATTTCTTATATTAACTATGTTTTACAGACTTGCAAAAAATCCCAGAAATGGAAGAAACACGGAGAAATCGTTAAAAAATATTTATTACTATTTTTTAATATAAAAGATTTTGATAAATAAATTATTGGATGTCATTCTCAGAACATTTCTGAAGAGAAACAGAGTAGTCCGGTTGAAAAATATTGATTTTCTAAAACTCTATACCAAATCTATGAAAAAGTGATTTTTTTCCCGTATAAAATACATGGGAAACTTTAAGTGCTTTGAGGCAACCCTAAACATTGTCCGATTTCAAAATAAAAAAATAGGGGTGCCTTTTTTTGCGATATACAATAATCCTAGGGGGTGAGAGCATAAGATTTCCGACTTTGCTTTTTTGTTAGACCACACCTACACACACAGTAGTACAACACACTGTGGACGCAATAGACAGTCTCTTAATATCAGTTGAAAATATTGATGGAATGTATTCCCGAAATTTGATGAATTATAAATATATAAATTAAACACTGTTAATCACTTATATACTTTATTGTACGTTGTCTATACGATATAATTTGGTATGTATGCCTTGTATTATCTTGACATGTATGTCGGTGTTAAGTCACAGTGATAACTAGTTGCACTGACTATTACAACTTAACTTAA
Source organism: Agrypnus murinus (assembly GCA_929113105.1). Taxonomy (NCBI): domain Eukaryota; kingdom Metazoa; phylum Arthropoda; class Insecta; order Coleoptera; family Elateridae; genus Agrypnus; species Agrypnus murinus. The sequence continues at coordinate 2,620,623 of OV816026.1, read as the reverse complement.
CAGATGCTACCCCTACTTCTTATATAAGCAACTGAGGGAAGAAACCGTTAAGTCTGCAATGTGGTTGTTTCCCTCTGCTGCTGCCAACTTAAATAACTATAAGGATACGTGAACAAATATGTATTGATATTGATCAGTATCAATAAACTATTAGTATTCCATTGAGTGGGCCAAAGAAATTCTCAAGATTCAGAATTGTTAATATGTTAACCAACATATTTCTTAATATTCCACAAATAAGGTATGTATCAAATGTATCATAAGTACCTACACAAAAAATGAAATGTTTAAAAATATTAAAGTTTGCACAACGATTTTCAATTGTTGCCGATACATGTTGTTAACATTGTACCATTGTTTTTAACCATCGGCAGAGAAACTATCAAGCTGAGAAAAAGCGAACACAGTCTTCTTGGAAATGCTTGAAGATCATCCCTGTGGTATTTCAACTGGGACTACTATTTATACGATAAAGCTATTATCTTAAAGAACATAAAAAATACTGTAATAATTCAAATTTGAATTGAAAATTAGACTGTCGATTGTTTTATTATACCAAAAATTCTGATTTGACTAAGATCCACCAACATATTATGGGAGGAATTACGAGAAAAAAAACAGAGAAAATGACTGACTTTCTGATTGACTCCTATAATACTTTTTTACTACAATGTATTCTTAAACTTAAAATAAAAAGAGTTTAATTTTCAATACTTAATTTTTTATTACATTTTATGTAGGTCTGAAGTGTGTGTGCACTTGTGCAGTTGCTTATGAACTTATGATACATACCTTATCAGCTATGCAAACCAGACTGATTTAAGAAAAATAATATAGATTATTTTAAAATTATTATTTATTTCTTACTTAAAATTAAAGATTATTCCTAATCATTATTTCAAGTGGCCAATGTTATTTGCAATTATTTTTTCCCATAATTGATGACTTATTTTAGTAATCTAATTAATTTAATTTTCTTAATTTCTAATAAATAATGTCTCACTTAATAATGTCTCACAGACGGTTAGAAGTAGAGGAGGTTGATTAACCTGTATTTTTTAGCAAAATTCCAATTAAGATGCAATAATTTAGGTATTTAATCAATTATAAAAGAGGAATCATCATCTCAAAATATACAGTTCTAAAAATAAGTTTAGAAAAATATTAGTTTACCTACATTTACTTACAATTAGGTATTCTATATTTGGTTTCGCTCTAGTTTTCTAAGATTTTACATTTTGTGTGTGTTGGCGGAAGACGAGTTTCTACCTTATTATGGTTACACGAGTGGTTACAGTTTAATTTATGTTGCGGTTACATTTCTGCATTTCATTATTAAATGTGAGCGAACATACTTTTCGTCTTAAGTAATGGACTTTTGTTATTTCGTTAGTGCAATTAAGGAACGTTGCTATTTTCACTTTAATTAAATGAATGAAATATTTAGTAAACAACAAGAACGCAGCTATTTTTGTAAATACTAGATAAAAAACGTATTTATGAAGCAATCGTGTTCAGGTTAACGTTAACGTTATGAAAAGTTAACAAAGTGTGGAACAGAAGAAGTGCCTTTTGTTCAGTTTTAATGAAGATTCAAACTATTTACAAAAGACCATTAAATATTTAAATGAAAAGTAAACTTGTTAAGTCTAAACTGAAGGTAAAGTTTAAAAGTCGATTTCGTTCTTTTTGTTAACCTTATTTTTTGGTTCATGCGATTTTTATAATTCTATTAGGATAGCACTAAAAAGCACTTTGGTAAACATTTAATAACAGTTTCTTTTCGAAACCACCAAACTTTGGCGTTAAAGACTTTCCTTATTAAGAAATAGTCGAATCGAGAAACAAATAAATTATTTATTTTGAAACAGCAAACAAGTTTTATTTTCTCATTATTTTTGCTGGTAAAATTATTATTAAGGTTTTTCTTTATTTTTTAATGTCATTGCAAAATTACTTATATTGTTTATAGATATTTTGATTAATTCATATTTAGTTTTTATTTAGAAATTCACAACAGATTCTATTAATTTATCACTAGTTGTGTTTAAAATCTAAACAGTTTTCCGAGCGCAGCTTTTGGTTGTCAACTTTGTCAACGATTTAAATAACAATATAACTGTTAAAGTATCAAAGTGTCCCATGTATTTCCGAACTTCAGAAGGCTAATACCAATCATTATAGACAAATTCGATAAAATTTAATTTAACCTGTTTGAGATAATGTCTGCTCAAGATTGCTATTTACTAATAGTCACTCAGGAGGGACTATTACAATTTCTGTCACATAATGAGGCAAAACCACATCCTGTTGGAACGACAGTCTTGATGGGGTAAATCTACAAATTTTCTCGTGTAACAGTGTAGCAAGTGCTGAGACAAAATCTTGTAAAAATCATCACAGGTCAAATTTTCTTCAAAAAATAATGATCCGATTATAATATCTGACAATACCAGCCCATCTACCGAGACGTTTATTTTCTGATTATACAGAATATGCCTGTACGATATTGGAGTTAATCGGCACTCCAGATCGCATCCAATTCAATTCACTTCAAGACTTCCTTCGACAAAAAAAACAAAGCCAACCAAGGGATTTTATTGAAATTTTAATATTAAGATGAAATGAACATAGTAGTAGTTGCGAAAACAGAATTCGCAGTAATGCCTCTGCCATAAACAGTGTGATTGCGTGAGGCCAGTAGCGGTAGTTTTGAGTATTTACGTCACCGTTTAGGCAAAGAGTAGTCTCGTTAGAAAAAACAATGTTTTGAACAAAATTCTTCTGCATGACAAGTAGTCTGTAAACGCTCGCAAAATTCAAGACGTGTTTCCAAACCGTCTTCAGAAAGCTCCAGAAGGACTTGCATTTTATATGGGTGGTGGTTATTTCTATGTAGTATTTTGAACACTGCAGCTTTTCATATGCAATGTCTGTTGCTATTTGCTGAATCGCCAAGTGTTGGTTATTTTGAACACTTAATAACAGTCTACTTGTTTGTATTGACTAACTTGGGGGCGACCACTCCTAGGAACATCTCTTACGTGACCAAGTTGGCTAGATTTCTGATCTATCTTGCATACACTGTAGATTGCAATATTGCCGGACGCTCGGGATATTTTTGATTAAATAATTCATTAACTTGTTGTGGTGTTCTCACTCTATTGACGTATCCCATCATCATCATCATTAACACCTCTATTCTCCGTTTTTCAGCGAGTCGCATTTTAATTTAAAAATAAACAATAAACTTTTAACACGATAGAAAACTATTGAAAAATACTAAAATCCAGAAAACAGTAAATTAAATACGTCTCCATCAATGAAAAACTGAAGAGTGACGTTAGTAATTTTGATTCTGTAAACGTAAATGTAATAAACCTCTCAATGCTTATTATCATACCATAGCACTCCAGGCCTACTTTGCAACTTCTATATATTTAAAACGCAAGGCTGATTTTTGTTCCCGTTTTTTTTAGAGTTTCACTGGGCCGTGATTTACGTGGTTCTTTTTTATATTGAAGCTTTCTTTGTGTAGATTAGTCAACACTACTTAATTTCTGTATTTCTTTAAGTTTTATATATTTAAATAAATAAATCTGAAATATTTTATGCGAGACGCACGAAATTGGACATCTACTTGCAGCGCCCTCTCAATTTCCAGAATGGCAACTTTTGGAACTATTCACGATTATAAAAGTTTGCACTTGCATCATTAAAATGTTTAACGTTTGATTTGTTACTAGGTTGCGTTGACAAAGTAGAAATCTTTCAAGATGGAAACAGACAAATTTCGGACCCAATAAATTTCCGCTTTAACCTTGAATTACTATAAGCTTTTCAATTTTTGAAGTTTATAACCTCATTTTTAAACGTACATCGTCTTTTCGTTTTTAATTCTTAGTTCAAAACAACAAAACTATTAAAATCAAAAATTAATAAAATGAAAAACTATTATCACCATAAATAATTTTACAGAAATATACAAAAATATAAATTGTACAAAATAAAGAACAAAATAAAGTAAAATATAGAAAAACTTTATGAAGTTAAAGTAAATGATTAATGAGAAGACTGTGACTGAATTTTAGACTTCAATATTCTCTGAAAACTTGGTTTAATTTTTTTATAGCAAATTCCTATATCTAGTGTAGCATCCAATTTATTGCGATATTTCATTTTAGTATTTCACATAACTATATGGTAGCAAAAGGCACCAACGAAATAAGGCCGTTATTGTTGGAAAGTTTAAAGCTTTTTGCA